>ML788711.1:181197-206248 GCA_009831015.1 Picea engelmannii | reverse complement strand
TGCAAAAATTCTTAATTGAATGGTTGTAGGTGTAATTTCTTGCATTTGCTTATTAAATTGCTGATTTAAAACCCTAGGTAACAAGCACACAAGTAGGTCATTGTTACATGTCCCCTTAGAGAGAGATTTTTCAGCCATTGAAGGAGAAGGACTGAGCCTAGCCTTTGCTACACTCATCTTGCTTCTTCCCTCAAGCTAGCGTTGAAGTTTATAGGTTGAAAGAGGGTGGCGTCCTAGGCCTAGGTTATCTACACCTAGGGCCATCATTTTCTAGGGTTTGAAAGCCTTGTCCTTACAACACTTTCTCCCTTAGACCTATTATTTATGCTAGCCATTTTTCCAAGTTGACCTAGAGAAGGAGGAAAGAGCACGAGGCCTTGCTTAAGCAACACCGGAGTGAGCCTCTTTCCCCTAGGGTTTTGATTCTAGGGCCCTGCCTTTGCAACACTTTAGAACCCTTCCCTCCAGTCTTTAAGTCATCATCCTTTCAAAACCTTGTGCCCTCTTCTTATTTGACTCCATATACCCTAAGGTACTAATTTCTAACCTCCAGCGTTGAAGTCTTAGTGTACAAAACCACTTTCAAAACTATAATTTTGAAACCCTAACTAACAAACTAACCTAATTAGGGCTGACGTCATAGTTGGTTACCTCATCTTGATGCAACAAAAAGTTGAATATAAGCAATTAAATGATGATTTGAAGCATTTATTGAGCAAATTGATGATTGAATACATTATAAGCTTAGTCATCTTGATAGATATTGATGAATTGATACTCTTTCATAGCTAATTGACAAAACATTGACTTCATTTGTATCTATTGCTTTACATTGCTTATTAAATAATAACATATAGTTATTGAAGTACTAACCCTTTGAGTTATAGCCTGCATATATATATATATATATATATATATATTGTATTGCTGTTGTCTTGTTCCAGGCAGTGTTTTCAATTGGGCATACACTTCATTATTGGCTGTTTCGCCGGACTATCTGACTTAGGTGGTAACCTGTGAGGAGGAAACTTTAACCTTGATTTATATCTTAGCCTCTTCAAAGCCCCAGGTTGTCGGGGACGTATCCCGTAGGCTAACCTCCCTAAACAGAAAGAACCTCCCCATTGAGGTGACATTGGGTGGGGAAGGTTCCTATTACGACAATTTGATCTCTATCCTTCAGCCTATGACCTAAACTACAAACTGTGCGATAACAAGCCCTATTCTTGGCTTGAATATGAAAGTAAAATTACATAGCTTCCATAATATTTTCTGGATGTTTTAATAAAATCTCATGTTTAGTGTCTTCTTTTAGTCCACCCATGTAAGCTTCCAACATATGTTCATCACTCATGCTATCCACTTTTGTGGCCAATACCTAAATTTTTGAATTATAATATTCAATGTCACCTAAGTGCTTGATTCTTTTCAATTGACTAAAGTAACATTGTTCCCAAACTTTTCCACATTGTGCTTCTAAGTCTCTTGTAAATAATATCCAAGTATGATGTAAAAGGGGCTTCCTTTTAATTACCCATTGATACCATTGATAGGGTTTGGTATCAAAGTACAAGGTTTCTAAGGAAATACTTTGCTTATCATCCATAATATTTTGCAATTCATAGTATTTCTCTATTTGGCTCACCCACATAAAGACCTCTATTCCATCAAACTTATTGAATTAAATCTTGGGAAAGTTGATACCCTTAGGAACACATCCATAATTAAATCCACTATTAGAGTTAAATCCACATGAAAAATGCTTATTATTGTAAGGTTGTTCAACATGAATACTACCTATATTTTCATGATTCCCTTCTATCACATTGTCACTTTTAGTAAGACTCTCATCTAGGGTTTGTATGATCTTGGCCACCAACTTTTGTTCCATCTTTTCCTTCTTTTCATCCATGTTCTTTTCCATCTATTCCCTATTTTCATCCATCTTCTTTTCCATCCATTTGTTATTTTAATTCATCTTATTTTCCATCTGTTGTATTTGTCTTTTTGTGCTTACCAAATCATTACTTATTATTGACCTAACACTTCATTAAATTGGCTCTCCAAATTGAATAACTATTTATTGATCTCTTCACTTTATTCATTGGTCATGGTTGATATTTTTGGAGATTTAATTGGTGAATTAATTTTTGAAACACCCTTAGCCATGTGGGATACCATTGATAATACTCCTCTTTTTTCTCTTTATCATAAATTTTTAATCAACAAAAACATATCTTTCAATCAAAAGTTACGCCAATTCTAAGTTACGTACCTTTAAAATCCTATTTTTTAGACTCTCTTGTAGGATGGAATTTGCCCTTATGTATCTTTGAAATATCAACCCTTCTAAGTCTAAAATTTCTGAATGTATTACTATGATATGTCTTCTCTGCAAGGCCATAGGTTTGAATAAAAATTGATGTGCCAAGTGGAAGTTACGGTAACCTTCCCATACCTTGTTGATTGGTGGTCCTTTCCAGATAGCGAACTTGTATGGAATGCAATGTGTAAAATATTTCAAATATTATTATGAATTTTTAACTTGAAATACTATTCTCTTTATTATTTCCAAAGGAACTACAGGCACTCAATTTGGAATTTTCAAGCTTCAAATATGACACTTCTACCAAGAGCAGCTGTTTGAAACTAGTTTTAAGACTAGTAAAAAAACCTTAATTTCCACAGCCTTTGTTTAAGAAATTGTAACATCTCATAAACCAAAATTTATACCACAAGTACTTGGATATATTTCATAATACTTATTAAAATTTCACAATATGATACTTCACCGACAAAAAGTTATAACAAAAATTACAAGATGACTCGTTTGAGACTAATTTCAGGACTAGTAAAAAACCTTAACTTCCATAGGCTATATCTTAGAAATTAAAATGAAACAAAATTTGAAACTTTTACCACAAGTTCTTCTCTATGTATCCTCAAGATTATGAAAATTTACTAGTTTGCAATTTTTCCAAAAAATAGTTAAAGTGAAAATTCCAAGATGACTTGTTTGAAGGAGAAAAATCCTAGGATCATATGCTCTAATACCAAATGTTATGAACTAAACTCCAAAAATAGTATATGAATATAAATAAGAAGTAAATCCATGCCTTGATAATTATATATATACAATGAATAATAATCCAATTCGAGGGGGAAACCTCCTTTTACAATATATTCCAATGCACAAGACAATATGCCTATACAAATGAATAACCTTTATTATAAATAGGAGATAAAATGAGCATGATGTAACCTACCACTAATATGACCTAACCACAAATAGTAAAATAATAATGAATGAGTGTTAGGGACTTAACCTAGAGACCTTAACAATCTCGCAACATGCAACCACATAGCCCAACCTTGAGAGGAATCCTGGGAGAAAGAAGAAGTTTGGAAAAAACAATACATCCAAAAGAAAGAAAGCACAAAAGAGAGTGTAGGTGGAAGATGTAGATTAAGAGATAGCTACAACACTTGTAAAAATGGGGACACCTAAGAATGGTGCCATAAAAATCATGGAGAGGGGTCAATCTATAGGAAAAGGAGGGCATAGCTCAATGGATGCTAGGACCATGTATCAAATAGTTCCCAAACTGATCACTCATGTGTTACCATAGTGGTAGATTTGGAAGAGGATCCTAGCCCCATCAAAGACCCAATATAATAATTACAAGAGGAAAATAATACAAAATCTTCAAGAAAACATGAGTCAAATATATCGGTTACTTTGAGTGAAATTGGAGGCAGCAAGAGATGAGGTCCTTAAATGGAAGATATTAGTGGGAGAAGTGATGTGTTTGACTTAGAATAACATCTTTCCAACCTACAAGAAAAAATCTACATTATGAAAATGTAAAATACAGATAGTAAGAAGTAGTTGGAAGTTGAGAATTATTCCTTAAAAAAATATTCTAGCCAAGACCAAGAAGGAATTGACTAGCCAAAGTGAAAGTGTTGAGGTCATGGAGGCCCCTATAACATAACTTTGCATTGTCTAACCTCTACAAATGGTCACCTAACCCATATGCAGGGGAGGTTGAGCTCGAATCCTTGTGACCCTAGATTCATCATGAGAAAATGAAAGAAATTGAATTTTAGAAGTACAGAGAAGAGGAGATGGGAAACAATTTGTGAATTAGAGCCGAGGCCATTGGGCTTGAAGACAATATTAGTAGCCATGTATCCCTAACCTTTGATTTATATCTCATCCCCATTCTGGAAGAGAAACAAAGAGAGAAAATTTCCCACTTTGAGGACACCATCATACTTTAGGGAAGCGACACTTAAAGCATGCAAAAATATATGAGTGGCCTTCCCTATAATATTCAGAAGGTAGAGATTCATTCCCCTCACAACTTATAGGGTTCTTTGTTTAAGTCCCAACTATGCAAATATTCCTTGAGGAAAACCAAGTTCAAGTGCATTAGGCTTGGATTCAACCCTCATCTCTTGTTGCGTCCTACACTTGCATGAGATATGGATGAAGAAAAGGAGGAGGAGTGAAATAAAGTGGATAAGGATGCATGCTATCACGGAAAGGGTTCCATTATCCAATTTTTAGTATACGACCTTAGACAAACATGCAAAGAACAACATGAATGAGGTAGAAAAAGGACAAGATGGACAACAAATTGGGTACCTCCCAAGGTACCCCATATTATTACCACTATCTACACTACATTCCATCCCCCTTATGAAAGTGTTATCCTCAATGATTGTTATGAGGGTGTACCACCATATTCAAGGGTCCCATGGATACGTGTGGACCATAATGATGAATTAGGTTGGAGAACTAGGGTCTCATGTAGGAATGAGAACCACCATGTTGAAGCAGTCCAACCGCCATTGTTATCTTGGGTACCATGTCCAAGTGCTCATGTGAACTTTACACTGAAATATCGAAACTCACTAGCCAACTAAAAATGATGCTCCAAAGATCAACACTAGTCATGTGGATCCAAATATGTAGAACCAGACAAAAAATCATTCACTACTACTGGAGAATAAGAAAATTAAAGAAGATATGCATATAAGGCTCTCATTTTCTCTCTAGGATCTTCTCTACATGAGGTGGAATAGAGTCATCAAATAAAAGATGGAAGTGAGTGTCATCCCATAAATGACAATTATCCATATACCAATCATAAAAAT
The DNA here is from genome assembly GCA_009831015.1 of Picea engelmannii. Classification (NCBI taxonomy): domain Eukaryota; kingdom Viridiplantae; phylum Streptophyta; class Pinopsida; order Pinales; family Pinaceae; genus Picea; species Picea engelmannii. The sequence continues at coordinate 201,085 of ML788711.1, read as the reverse complement.
CGGCCTCAAAATCACACCAATTAGATGCTTATTGATTATATTCGTCCTTGATTTCCTACATAATAGCCCACCATCCTATAAAACACAACATACACACAAAGGCTCCCTGGCCTCAAAATTGCGTGCACTTAAGTTTGTTGCGTGCGGTATCCTAGAATGTGCACATTTCATCATTTTAGTGTGGAGTACACGTGCACACTATACCATGGAAGGTGCTTACAAAAATGATATCAAACAACTTACCAACTTAAGTACATTTGCATTTATATTTACAATTGGGTTCGACCTAGGGGAATTACAGTATAGGTTATGGTACACGGTTGAAGCTTGGTATGGTACAATTTGATAGTTTGTTAAATTCGTTGGTACATGGTTGAGACACATACCCTGTGATGGTATGTTGGTGATCTTGGTACATGCTTGGTAGAGGCATGTGTTGGTGATGTTGGACATATAGTTGAGAGGTGTCCTTGGTGTATGATACATGTGAGAGGATTTAGTTGAGTATTGTTGATAGTGATAGGTTGGACATGTTGATCAGTAATAGGTTGATGTGACAGATTGGATACAGTGACAGGTCGACAGTGACAGGTTGGGTAAAGTGACAGGTTGATAGGTCATAGGTTGATGTGACAGTGATAGTGGCAGTGACAGTGGCAGTGATTGTGGTAGTAATAGTTGATCTACACTTATATTTTAGGGCGGTTGGACGGGGCAAGCAAAGGGGATTGCAGCCTTGTTGGTAGCCAATTCACATTTTTCCACTGTCTTATAAGCTGCCTACACCAATGCTTTGTAAACATCAATTTTTCGTCACAATCTTCAAATAAACGACACTTTTATTTTTGCGACGTTTGCACATTTACCTTCATTTTGTTTTCACGACTGTAAGCGTGAAAAATAGTCTTTCGAAGTCGCCTTAAAATCATTATCTGAACTGTCGTTATCTCTTTTGTCGATATGCTTATTGTGCTTACCTTTTATTTGTCATTATACAGTTGGCAAGATCCTTTGATCGGTACTCATTCTTCGATTGATTGTGTAATTTGGTTTCATTGAGTTTGTAATGCATTGTCATTTGGATTTATATGTTATTTGATCAAATTACTTTGCACATTGGTTTCATAAGATACATAGGTGTTATGGTTAAATCGTTCATATATATCTTTTAATATGATACCTATGTTCGTGTTTACAAAACTATTGGCACATTGGTTAAACTCTTGATATGAGCTGTTACAATACATTGGCGCATGGTTAAACATTTGGAATTGGTTTCAATTTGTATGTTGATGGTTTAAAACTATGGCATAACGTTTCATTGCACGCGTTGGTCTATACACTTACCATTGGTTTCATTGGTCGACCAAGTGACATGAGTGTTGAACTATGCTATAGTGGGCAGAACAACTATAAGCCGACGGTTGTACTTTGGCAATAACTATTATGCATGGCAGAGATAAGCTCCACCACCTTCGCACTCTGTCATTAATGTCTACCCCTTATCCCTGTTTCGCCTCTGTAACCCTTCATGCACTCTGCTCCTGTGTATGAAGATCCAAACCCTGGCTCGTCCACCATGTGCTCGACTCCATGGCACCAGTGGTGTGAATCGAGCCGAACGGTAGCCAAGCCTTGCTACTATTCGACAATGCCCAGAGAGACTTGGAGGATAACTGTTGGCTCACCTTCGTGAAGAGGTTTGAGAGTTTTAATCTAGTTGTGGCACAATAGTTCACCCTGACTTTTGATGGCTGTAGAGCCAAGGTGGGCGATATTCAGTTGGAAATCAATGAGGAGTTTATCAGTTCTGCTACAGGGTTAGCTGCCACGGGCCAGCGTTGGTTCCAAAATTCGAAAGTGGAAGAGGTGCCTTGGCCACTTCTGTTCGTCTCGCGAAAGGTCACATCTTGTGATAGAGGTATGCCCATATCTATGCTTAAACCACGATGGCATGACCTTTTCATAATAATTAAGCAATTCGTGACCTGTGAGGGTCGATATGGACTCGTCTTTCTCTACCACCTACGTTTGTTAATGAATTTTATGGGATACCCGTTGAATATGCCCTTTTACTTTCAGCGTAGCCTATATAAAATGTCGAAAAGGTTTAAAAGGGAGAAGGCTGACAGTAGCCTGTTCCACCATGGACTTATTAAACTTATTATTGTTTATCACTTAAGTCTCCACGGTGAGAGCTGACGAGCTTTCATCGCTTGAAATGGTTTTGATGATACAAACCCTGTCCAGGTTGACAAGCCCGCGGTTAATGAAACCAAGGTCGAGCCACCCATGCCCTTCCATGTCCTACTTCCTCCTCCTAAACCTTCGGTCGACCCTGATATTGACTTACCAGATGCTATAACTGAGAAGGTTGAGACTATTAAAAATCCTGTAAGCAAAAATCCCAGGGCAAACCCTACTATTGATGCCAAGGGTAAAAAGAACGCTCGGATGATTTCAAGAATGGTTAGGAATAAACCTAAACCCACTGCTGAGCAGAAGCCCATTGTCCTTAGTGAGGATTCAGACTCTGACATAGAACGTTTCCTAGCCAGTGAGTACCCTTACTCACAGGGTCTGTGCTCCGAGCCGCCTTATGATTTCGTGTCAAATCTTCCCCCTTGCCTAAAGAATAATCCTAGCTACCCTGGGATCAAACTACCTAACGAAACCCTCAGCAATGTAATCAAACCATCACCTGCACTTTCGAAACCCAGACAGTCACCCTGTGACCAATGTGATTTGTGGTTGGAACGATACTACATCGACGTCACCCTACTTCAATCGAAAATCCAATCACTGGAAAATCAAGTTGCAGTATTAACCAGTCAAAGAGACAAACTTCAAACAACTGATAGGAAGCAGAGAACCACTGGTTCCATCGTTTTCAAGAATGTTGAATCGACCACAGCCATTGTCAACTCCAATATGTCATGACCAAGCCGTCTGCTCGTCATACAGGTATGAATTTTGATATCGTTTTAAGTTTTGTGAATGATCAGGGTTAATATAATGATTTGAATTCTGTTTTCAAATAGCTCTGTCTATCATTCAAAATGGCTCTGTCATTCGGTGTTCATCCTATACATTGTTTCGCTTTGCTAAAAATAAATGAAATTTCGATTTGGATATACGATTTGCTTATTCCCAGTTTAGCCACTGATAGATTTTTATCGGATTTGATTAGTTTTCGATTGGATTTGATTTGTTCGTTTGTCTGATTGAGTTAACGAAATTCATGGTTTGTTTTCAATTGGATTTGTTTGGTATCTACTCTGAACAAGAAATTTTCATGCTAAATTTAGAATACGATCATGTTTTGATTTGATTTCGTTATAGTTTGTATGTTGTGATTGTTGAACGATTTCATGAGTTTGGTTGTTACGATCTTTTAATATGTTGTGTCATATAATTTTCTAAATCGGGAATACAACTCTGTTCAATTTCAATCTGGAAAGAACGACTCTGTTTTATGGAAACAATACTCTCGTTTAAGCCTGTGCGAATGATATTCACGCCCGAATCATGGAACGATTTGATCCACGACGACTATGTTAATCCCCAGCTGTCCGATTCGCTTGATTGGATCGCTGTATCTTCAGTTAGTTTGATCGATTTTATGAATTGTATTCGTATCAAAAATAGATTTGATTACAGTTCTGTTAATTTTAATTCTCAAACGAGTTTGTTAAATCAGTTCGACTTATGCCATTCTGTCAAATTCGTATGAGGAAATTCGGGTAATAGTTTTTTCCAAATGCACTCAAAAAAAGATTTCGTGAATGATTTTGTCTGCCCCATTTTGCAAACGATCGGATATCTCTTACGAACTCTGTTACATCCTATTATGATTTCATTTGAGTTGACCCACGAGTCAGTTATGATTTAATTCGCTCATGGCCTGGATCGTTTGTTATACAGTTATGTTGATTTGGAAGTGATCTTGTTGTATTCGATTGTGTGTCTTGTCTTTGAGGCAGCATAACAGTTGCCTGCGATTTGCTTAATTATATCAGTTTCAAATTGATATCAAACGATTTCATAACTGTTGATTATGATTCTATTCGTTCGATTTTGTGGTAACAAAAGAAACAGAGTACGCGTATCTCTGTAGTCATTTGATTGATCTTGATCCTGTTTGATTTCGAATGGTGTAACCATTTCAATTTCAATGATTTGTTTTCAAATAGCTATTGGATGTTAATTGGATTTAATTCTTTAAAAATATTTTCAATCGATTTTAATGCTGATTCTGTGTCTTATTTAGACCAGCTACAGAATCGCAAGATTCTGTAGCTAGTCTATAGAATTAAATCTTTTATCATTTTAGTAATAAAATATCCTTCTAACTTGTCCATTTCTGACCTGTTTCAGGTAAAATCGAATTGCATGGGACATGCTGGACAGTTCAAGAGATATTTGGGTGTTTTAGTTTTATGTTAGGTTCCTAGTTTAGTCAGACTTGGGATATCTTCCCAGATTTTCTGTAAACAACTTTGATAACTTCCACATGGATGTTTTACCCTGTGGAAGGCCTTTAAATACTTATTATTTTTTGTAATAAGGGGAATCCTCACTTGTGGGAGAACCAGGCTATGGATTCCTAATACAAACTAAGACATAAGTTGATGTTCTGCTACAACTTTCGCTTTTCATAATATCAATCTTTTGTTTCAAGTTTATGCATGTCGCTTTGCAATTGATTATAGACTACTTTAGCTATCTTAGTCTATTGCAAAATGAGATGAATTAATTAATGTCTCAATCCATATATGATTTTCTTTCATTACTTAAAAACTACAACAATTACTTTGTTCAGTTAATGAATGACAGATTTCTCTTCTTCATCAATTGAATTATTCTGTATAAGTATTTGCATACGGGTTTATCTAACTGTGAAGATTTATAAATCATAAGATTGTTGTAAGTTTTTATGTCTTGTTTGTCCTGTAATTACATTGAAGAACACTGCAGCTATCGTTTACGAGAAGCTCCTGGATAATTCGGTGCGGGTTTCCTCCCTCCGATCAACTTAGAAAATCATCATACACAGGACAAATCTGGAGCATTTCTCCAGGTCAGTTTGTGATTCATTTTCGTTAGTTTGTTTAGTATAATATTAGTAGTTTAGTTAGATGTATAGTTAGGATTAGTATCTTAGTTGTTTAGTTTAGTTAGTTTTTGTTTTATTTTTGTTCATAAAATTATAAAATCAACAAAAAATATCTTTCTCTATCTTAGGGCAGAATATAAATGAGTTTTTCAGGTTTTATTTAAATCTGTAAATTGTAGATATTGTACATTTTGTGAATACAATTTATTTGTGTTAGTAGTTAGATAGTTAATTAGTTAGAGTTAGTATAGTATTAGATAGTAGATTGTATATAGAATAGTTAGATTAGTTTAGTTTGTTTTAATAAGTATTTTAGTTAGATTAGTTTTGTTTGTTTAATAGTTAGTTTTAGTTAGATTAGTTAGTTATAATAGTTTTTCTTTTTTATTTTCTTAGGACCTTAGATCAGCTAACGGAGCCGCTAAACCCGTCAGGGTGGTTCATCCCAAACGGCTTGGGTTATTAGACAACCCCGGACCGGTTCCACTCTCTGAGTTGACGGACGGTCAATTTCACCCGTCAACAAGCCTCCTTCCAGTTGGAGCTGGAGAATCAGGGAGTTGTAGCTTCTTTCAGGTTGGATCCTGAGAATCAAGAGTTTGTATCATCCTTCTGGTTGGAGCCAGAGAATTTAGAGAGTTGAAGCTTCCTTTAGGTTGGATCCTGGGAATAGGGGGTTGGAGCCTCCTTCTAGTTACAACTGGAGAATTTGGAAGTTGGTGCTTCCTATGAATGAATTCTTGATATACATAAGAAACCATTCATGGTTTTCTTCTATTTGGGTTTCCACGTAAATATTGGTGTACTATGTATTTGATGCGATGGTGTTGATGTGATGTTACTTATGATTATATGTTAATGATATATTGAATGCAAACATAGATGATACGTTGATGATAAATTGTTGACCATTGTTGTTAAAGTGAAAGAATATATATTGTGGTTAAAAGTGGTATAAAGTGCTCATACTGATTGACCCCCCCCTTTCAATATTCCAACAACAATCAATCATTTTAATGAAGGGATCCACTCTGAATCACTTGCCTCTTCGAGGGGGAAACCTACTAATGAACTACACTCCAATTACAATACTTATTCAACATATCCATTACATTGTTTACACTCATTTATATAATACAACTTATTACATAAGAACATTCTAGAGGAGGAAGCTTCTAGAAGTTGAACCTTCTAGTAAGGACTCTTACATTTATTGTGCTCACATTAGGCCTTATTTACTAAAAGTGGTCTTCATACATAAAAAAACATATCTATTATTATTCCCCTTGGGCACCTCCCTAGGTACCCCATATTATTCCCCTAGCTACACTACATTCCATCCCCCTTAGAAAAACATTGTTCTCAACTCTTGTTATAAGGAATTGCAAACATATATAAGGATTCCATGGATAAGTGTGGAACATAATATTGAAGTAGGATGGAGAACCAAGGTCTCATATAGAAGTGTTAACCACCATGCTAAAATAGTCCAAGCTCCCTTGTAAACCTGGGTCCCATGTCTAAGTGCTCATGTGGACTCCAATATGAAATTATTGGAACTTGATAGCTAACTGAAAATAGTGGTCCAAAGACCTACAATGATCATATGGATCCAAATAAGTAGATCTCTCCATATCCAAAAAACCATCAACATAACACACTAGTACAGGAGGATACTAAAAAATAGTATTTAGAGAAGGCTCTTGATTGTTCGCTATAATATGATCTACATAAGGTGGAGTAGAGTCATCAAATAAAAGATGAAAATAGTTGTTATCCCATAAATGACAACTATCCATAAATCAATCTTCACAAGCGGCCTCAAAATTATACTAAGCATATTCTTCTTGAATATATAATTTCTTGATGTCATGCATAAGATATTTTTCATTGAATTTAGCTAATTTCTCTTGAATATTTCAACAACTATCCTTGATGTATTCCCTAATGTCTTACATGCCTCAGAGGATTGAAGAGAAAAAAATTTCAAAGCATAACATATCCATTGGAAGAACCACATATAATATATCAAAAGAAATTTGTGAAAATACTCTATTTGATGGCACTAATTTGACATCAATTTAAGCACCCTGTCAAAAGTTATGAGCTCTGTAGTCCCACCGACATCACGAAAAAACCTTGAAAAATTATTGATTTTAAATCGGCTATATCTTCACTTCCGGAGCTCCAATTCGAATTGTTTATTTTTAAAGTGGCTAATTTTGTGGAAGGAACTCAGATTTACAATTTTTTGGGGTGAGTTTGGCATCAATTGCTATAGAAACCGGAAAAATCATGCAACTGTCTACAGAAAAACCATGAAAATTGCTTGATTTTAAATCAACGATATCTTGGCCTCCCTAACTTTGGTTTGGACGAATTTTTTTTAAATGGTTGTTTTTCTGAGAAGAAATCAACTATACAACCAATTTCATCAAATTATGCACAAAAATCTACATGAATTGACCTGAGTTTTGCGACCATCTTTTTCTTCTTCATTTGAAAACCTGCAAAAAAAATTCCCCTTTTTTGTGGCTCAAGAAAGTGCTATGATACCACTTTCATCTTCAAGGGGGAAACCTCCTAATGAGAAATGGTCCAATCAAAATACTTCTTCAATATTTCCATTACATTTTTTACACTCATTTATATAATACTACCTATCACCTAAGAACATTCTAGAGGAGGAACCTTCTAGAAGCATAACCTTCTAGTAAGCTTTCTTACATTTATTGTGTTCACACTAGGCCTTATTTACTAAAATTTTCCTTCATACATAACAATACATATCTACTATTATTCTCCTTGGGTACCTCCCTAGGTACCCCATACTATTCCCCTAGCTACACTACAAACAAATTCCCCTTTTTTGTGGCCGAAGAAATTGTTTTGATACCAAATGTTATGTGGTTGAATAAATATGCAAATATAACTTTAGAAATAACTTCAATTATTCACACAAAGATGAAACACAAGAAATAGACAAAACCCTTAGGTTAGAACAACACCGCACAATTGATCCTTTTAAGGAAGGGATCCACTCCTAATCATTTGTCTCTTCGAGAGGGAACCTCCTAATGAGCTATGTTCCAATTACAATAATTATTCAACATGCCCATTACATTGTTTACACTCCTTTATATAATACTGCCTATCAGTTAAGAACATTATGGAGGAGGAACCTTTTAGAAGCAAAACCTTCTGATGAAGCCTCTTACATTTATTGTGTTCACACTAGGCCTTATTTACTAAAAGTGGCCTTAATACATAACAATACATATCTATTATTATTTCCCTTGGTTACCTCCCTAGGTACCCCATATTATTTCCCTAACTACACTACAATATAGGCATTGTTTTAATATTGTAAGAGATACACCCTTGACCCCATGCCTCATTCATAACTCAAATTTTTTTGAAGTGCAAACTTCACAAATTCAAAACCTACTAGAAGACAATTACCAACTTAATGAGAACCGTGACCTCAAAATGAGAACTCTAACTTAAAAATATCTTATTTTTGGGTAAAAAACACCAAAAACAACCCACAAATCAAAAAGTGGTGCTACTGGTAACACCCTTTTTTTAAAAGTGATTAAAATTGCGACTTGTCTGAAATCACAGCTTTGACATTGTAGACAAAACCCTAAAATTGACCTTCAAATTGAAAAGTGTTGCTACTAGTAGCACCACTATTTTTTTTTGGAGCTAAAAATATGACCTAATTGAAACCATGACCTTGACCATTGACACCACCACAAATTCAACAATAAAAATCAACTCATGAACCTAAAAGTGCTATTTTTTTTGTATCTTACAGAATCGACAACTGGGCAGGCTAAAAATATGCCCAAATTGGAATCATGACCTTGACCATTGACATCACCGCAAATAAAACACTGAAAATCGACTCTTAAATCTAAAAGTGTTATTACTTGATAATTTATTTACTAATTAATTTCATTTTTTAAAATAATTTACACTAAAAAAAATAACTTAGAAAAACCCACTCCTAAACAAATTCTCTTTTAAAGGTAAAAAACCAAATTTCTTTTTTAAATAAAGGAGAAAAAAAAATGCAAATTACAACTTTTTTAATAAAAAAATAAAAAAATAAATTAAAAAATGAGTAAATCTAATTTTTTTTTGAAAATAAACGACCCTAAAAACTTTAAATTTAAACACAGAAGTCGAAAAAATATGGGAAAACACCATTTTTTTTTAAAAACTTTAAGAAAATAAATCTAAACTAAAAATTAAAACAAAAAATTAAGTTAAAAAAACCTAAAACTAAAACATAACTATTTTTAAATTTTTAAAAATATAACTATTAAATAAAAAAAAAAAAATAAAAAAAAAAATACAATACTAAACTAAACTATAATAAAAATTTAAATAAAAATGAAAAGAATAATATTAACATTTAAAAAAAATTAGAAAAACATTTATGATTAAAATTTTTTATATTTAAATTTAAATAAAAACAAATTTTAATCTGGTTTTTGAAATTTAAAGTTGACTATTTCACAAGATAACAGATGGTTTTGCCTCCATAGAACATTTTGCAATCCATTGCTGGCATGTATGTCTTTTAATTTAGATGTAACACCCTTAGATACCTCATCAACAACTAAAGAAATTTAATGAGAACATTTTCAAAACTCCTGGCATCATCCAAAGTAACAATTTCTTAAGTGCTACATAATTCAATTGGTCAACAATATCCTCTTCTTTTCAATGACTTATTGACTATATCACCCTGGGTCACAAGCTATTGCTATTTCATGTTTAGATGGTGCACTACATGCAAATGATAGAGATTGACTAAAACCCATCCAACTCCAAGGGAAACAAAATACTCTTTTGTGAACATGTCACCACAATCACTATTTAATTACAAATAAATTTTTCCCATACACAACATCTAGAAGTCATAAATCTTTAAAAAAAAACAGTAAAGTTTGCAAATGTACAATAGTTGCAGCATGAACAAGTCTGTCACACTTACAGAAAATACTTGCAAGAGGGTGTTAAGCGATACACTTTTGTCATATCATGAAAGAAAACCTCAACAAAATGCTTAAAAAAAAATTCTCTCAGCTTCTTAATTTTATCTTTGGAAAACAACTCTTTAATAGTGGTATGGGAGCCATGTTTTTTATTTTCATTTTCAGAATTCAGTAAACAAATAATTAAACAGTTACAAGAACTAATGGTGTATGCTAATATATACATCATTCCATTTCATTGGAATTCAAATCTGATATTTGCATTACTGCCACTTTTGTTGATATTTCCAGCTTACTACCAAAATGAGTACAATATACTGTACTTCTACATTGCAAAATATATTTTCTATAGTTGGAACCCTTTTTACCTGGCATTTACACCCTTTGACTTTTTGCAACAACATCTTTTTGTGTAAAGAATATTATCGGTAGCAGGATGTCTTAATGTTGGTATTTTCGGAAAAGCTGCCTCGACTAGACCCTCACTTACTTATTCCAACATCAGGAAGCATTTTGCAACCGTATTGTAGCATTACTAAATATCTAATTCTAGTGAGCACAACTTTTATATTCCTAGCTTGTGCTTAATTGATGGGACTCTAAACCAATTGGGAATCACAATAGTAAGTGGTGTCCAAAACGTCAAGGCCTTATGTATCCCACGTTTGGAAAAACAGATATGGATGTCCAACTGACCTATACACACCCCAAAGAGAAAAGTCACTTGAAACAAGGAAATGGTTTCCACTTTGGAAATGACACTTTCAAATTTTTCCTGAAACACATAAATGACACTGAAACAATTTAAACAAAATATATTTAAAAATCATTCACAATTCTGGGGAGCTTCCAACCCATTTCAATTTCCGAAATGATTGTGGGAAACAAATAGAGGTTTTCCTGAAACACATAAATGACACCGAAACAATTTAAACAAAATATATTTAAAAATCATTCACAAACAAAATATATTTAAAAATCATTCACTACTATGGGGAGCTTCCAACCCATTTCAATTTCCGAAATGTTTGTGGGAAAGAAACAGAGGTGGACAGGAGTTTCCTGTGACCTTGCCAAAGAGGAATCTTTAGAAACTAATATAACTATTTGGCCTTTTTTTCTAATTCTTTTCCCAGACAAAAATAATTGCCAACTGAAAATGAAGAAACACCTCAAATTCTAATACAAGAAAACTTTTGTTGCAAAAGTTGCCACAAGGCAGGGCGCCCAAAAGCAAGGCAAGGCACCCAAAGGCAAGGCAAGGCAAGGCGAGTTGGCAAGAGAGGCACCCACATGAGGAATCATAACGAAAATAGGGGAACGAATTGTAACAAAAACAAGCAGAGTGTCCAAAGCAAGGCAAGACGAGATGATAAGAGAGGCGCCCACATGAGGAATCGTAACGGAAATGGGAGAACGAATTGTAATGAAACCAGGCAGGGCACCCAAAGGCAAGGCGAGTTTGCAAGAGGATCGCCCACATGAAGAATTGTAACGAAAACGGGAGAACAAATCGTAACGAAAACAAGGTAGGGTGCCCCTCTTGCCAACTCACCGTGCCTTGCCTTTGGGGTGCCCCTCTTGCCAACTCACCGTGCCTTGACTTTGGGGTGCCTCTCTTGCCAACTCACCTTGCCTTGCCTTTGGGCACTTTGCCTTGTTTTCGTTACGATTCATTCCCCTGTTTTTATTACGATATAAGAAAATTTTCGTTACAAAAGTTGCCAATTTTTTTGAAAAAATATATAACATATCAAATTTGGAAAAATGCAAAAGAAACACCAAACTTTCATAATTTTTATTTTGAAAAGGTTACTTAGAATTAAACTTAATTCCTACCAGTTGAGTAAATAAGATAACCTCATCATGACAACGTCAACATTCTAAGCCCAAAACTCTCTAACAACTATACAATTTCACACCACATTCAAAACCATTTCACACAAAACATACATCACAAAGACCAATACGATGTGATCAGTCCCGGACTGCTGAAATATTATAAAAGACCATGTTGAAGATCTGTATTGTTTGAAAGTTCATTATTTTATTGTCCTAGTATAATTATATGATCAAGACCACTGTAATTTTTTTTTTTAAATCTATTCCTGCTTATATGCATGCTAATGTACATGCAAGGGAGCTTAAATATGTTCAATGGTAATTTAGTCGTCTTTGCACAAAGACAGGTCATATTTATCTATGGCATTACCTATCTAAGAACCTCATAGACAGTTTTGGGAAGTGCCAACTCTATAGACAATAGAATAGCTAATAATAATAGAAGCACATTAATGTCTCTAATGTCTATATAACCTAATAATATGTCTCTAATGACTATATAACCTATTATTATTAAGATCCAACATATTATATTAATAACTTGATATTATGTTTCCCATAGTATGATTAATATTATATTATGATATTGGATATGATTCTTAGTTTGAAGGGACCAGTGGCGTGAAATAGCATTTCTTTCAATGGATGCATTTACTAGCAAAAGAAGGAAAATTCTTTTTCAAGACTCCATGGTTATCAGCCCTTAGATTCTATAGAAAAAAAGGAATATTTTGTTTGACACTCACACAAAAGAGTGGATACCATGGCCAATTATGAAGGCCAAGTTGAATTAAGCAATCCTGAAAATATCATTCTGGACAAAGTCCAAAATCGATCCCTTACTCTTAAAGTTACTTAGCCTCTGGAAGCCAGTTTTGGAACCTGGTATTCTCCTTGTGTTCTTGATGGAAGCCAGTTTTGGAACCTGGTATTCTCCTTGTGTTCTTGAAGGCACTGTTGATTGGAAAAACAAAATGGTGGTTGCGTGTGAGTGGACTCATATGGCAGCATTGACAACTGTTGGGCTTGAATTTAAAGCTAGATTTCCATTGCTATTTTGACACTCCTGTAGCAGTGTATGCCCTAGGATCAATGGGTAAGAGGTGGTTTCCAGCAAAAGGAAGTATGAGTAGAATAAATTGAAGTTCAGCTCTTAGAGGTATGGTTGCTACACACAGATCCACACACTTGAATCTTGTTTACACATGAATAGATTCAGCAGCATATTTAGGTTGACTTGTTTGAGTTTTGATGAAGATATCTTATCACAATGTTGATTCCATAATTATGGGGTAAAAATAAATAAAGTGATATCGGTTCAGGCCTGCAATGAGGCAGTTGAGTTATGGTTCCAGTAGTTGCCTTAAATTAAGTATATAGAACATTTTTTTCTAATTCTGTGGAAGCTACATACAGCAATGAAATCTATGAATATTAGAAATTATGACCTAATTATACAAGTTTTCCGCAAATAAAATGATGCTACTCACTCAAAGAATGAACAACAAACTTCAAAGAATTCCTTGCCACCCTTCCATGCTGCAACTCTATCTCTCTCCAATGCGGAATAGAAAATAATCTCTAATTCAAGTCCTCTTTGTGTCTGCAAAAAGCTATATAATAACTGGAATTAACTAGAATTAACTAGATTAATTATATTAAATAATTACTAAAAACATACGTCACTTTATACGATGAAGTGACTCTACTTTGGTAGATGATTTTTATACTCTAGTTAAATCCTTCTTTAAACTACAAAAGGAATATTTATGATCTGATTATGTTAATACTTTGATAGGATTTTTCTTTCACTTTGGTTGACTACTATGTACACTACTATTTCTATCCAATGATTTTTAACCGCACCACCATCTCATGCACCAAAATCCACAATATCATGACAATAATAAACTATGGAAATCCAATAATTCCGTGGCTATCTTTATTTAATAGGAAAATAGATTATTCTTTATTAAGCACAAAAACAAGGCATAATATTTACAAGGAATTTGATTTGACCAGTGTCCAAGGATTTCTAGCCCTTACTAATATAATTTTGTACTACCATACATGAATATATTGAGATTATGTAATAATTTTTCGCAAACAAGGTTTAACTCTGGAATGGTAACATAGTTGCAAAGAAAAAATATATACAACAAAATATCTTCCACAAGAAACCATATACAATATATCTAGACTAGCTTTTCTTCTTACTTCCTTAGCACCTAATTTCCACTAGAACTTTTCTTGAGTATATGATATCTTACTTAAGAAGTTATAGCATGCTCTGGAGCGCTGACATCATTTGCATGATTCATTATCAATAATCTTTGATAGATGTAGTGTATGAAATTATGGATTCTACACTTCACACTTACCATAAACATATCCCCAAGGATATCATCATGTGGAGTTTCAAAATGCATTAGCCAATCCAAGAATCATACCATACTTCTACTTGTTTCTTATGGACTATCTTCTAGGTTAGTAGATTCCTTAGCATCTCTAATTATTTATGGTCTTGTATTTTGTGTATACATTGAATTGTGAGGAACACGGTTTTTTCATAATGAAGAGTGAAATACCATTATTCAATTGTGATGAAATGCCATTACAGATTTCTCCAACTGAAATTTTCAATGCAATTATTAAGTGCAAAGGTCCAGAAGCAGTAGTGAAGTTCTTTAGTTGAACATTTTCTGATTGAATTTTTATCCTTGGATGGTTTCAATGCAAGTCTGGGTGATTTGGTTCTAGCTCATTGTGTTTCTTGGAGAAACATATTTATGAAAGAGCTAGGAAAATAACCATCATGAAGGAATTGCATATTGACAACTAGTGGACCTGGTACCAATTTCAAATTGTCATTTTCTTTCATCACTATCATAAGATCCATAATGTAAAGGGTTCAAATGAAGTGGATCTATTGGTCCACTTCATGAGAAGATCATGAATACATAACATAATTCCACATATCCATAATAAACAATATTTTATTTACTATCCATTTTACATATTTACTTTGCATTATATGAAAACAATACATGCATATAAATACCCATAGGGAATGATAAGTCATGTCCTTAGCAAAGGTCGTGACTTATCATTTGCATTATAATGCCTATTTACATAATAACAAACCTATAACATATTATTACATGATAAAAAAATTTAATATACTTTAGGTATATTACAAGTCTTCCTTCCTTAAAAATGCTTTGTCCTCAAAGCATAGGGAATGAGAAGCTCTTATGATAGAATGAAATTATTTTGTAATTGATATCGATTAGATAAAGAGGATGACACAAGGCGATATGACAATCAAAGTCTTGAACAATGCTGGAGCATTGAAAAAGAATCAATCCATCCAAGGTGGATTTTTTCCGGAACTCTTTGATGATAAGATTATGGATATGTTCTTCTTTTTTGTTGAGTTTGGCGCACATATATCTTTGGATACCTTGAAATTCTATCCTTCTTAATGTTTGGTTTAGTCTTTTCATGATTTTCTTGAGTCATCATGATGATTTATGATTTTTTGTATTTATTGGTGCGGCAACATCCTTCAACTAACCTATAAATTTATTAGTGGCAATCAATGGTATGTCAACTTCAACTAAATCTATGGATGTTTCTTTATCATAGAATTGTTTGTTGAGCTCAAATTCTGGAAACTCTTCACTAATAAGACTTCATTAGCAATCTGATTTTTAGTTTTGATCCCTTCTATTGAAGTTGTTTCATCTTTAATTTCAACTTTTGGAGGCTCTTCCACTGATACAACTTCATTGATAACAACATTAGGTTTTTCCATGTCGATCAAGTCATTGTTAGTGCCCTTATCCATGGTTTGGGTTTCTTGTTGTGCCTTCCTCTTATTCTTCAATTTCTTAATATCTACAAGTAGATTTTTATTATGATTTTTCAAATGATAAATTTCTTCGTCTTTGGACAATAGTTTTTTATTGATATTTTCAGACTCTTTTTTATGAGTGTTTTTTATATTACTAATTTGTTGTTGTGTCTGTTTAATTTATTGTTGAAACTTACAAATCTTTGTATCTTTGTTCTCCAATTCCGTTCGATTTTTCACAATTTATTCATCTTTGCTAATAAGAATTTTATTCATTTTTTTTTTTTAACTTTTCCATTAATTCTGTGTGATTTTGTTGTTCATTCTTATATGAATTTGATAATAGAGAAAAGTTCTTTGAATTAATGTCTCACAACATTGTTTTATTGGTAAGGTGCTCATATTCTATGTACTTTTTATCAACTTTCATGGTAAAAGTACCAACAGATTTCAACCAAGAGTTCCCTAGGACTACATCAACTTCCTTGGTTTGTAACACAAAAAAAAATTCATTTTGGGGAGTACTCATCGATGTTTAATTATAAATTATTAATCTACTCTTGTGTAGGAGCTCTTTTAACTTCCTCTTCTGCCAATTGTAATTTATTTTCCAATTTAATATCAACATGGTTCCAATGTTTAGTGAGGTCAATGACAATGCTTACAGTCTCATTCTGGATCCTCTCTAACATACGTATGAAAATATTGATTGGTTCCAAAACATACCCAGAAGTGAATTGAACCTTATTTTCCATTTCAACTTAGTGAACTTACCTCTACAAGAAAAAGTTACCATTGTAAAAGGTTTTTGTCTCTATAAAAATTTATTTTATATATGGTAGGGAATACCATAGACCAATGGTTTACCAAAACCACGGGCCTATAAACCACCAATGGTAAAATCAAATTTTACTCTTCCTTCTTCTTTGGAACTTTTTATTTTAAATTACCTATATTTACCTTGTAAATGAAAATTAACTTAATTAATGCCAACTATGGAATCTTTCCTTGAAACTTATTGGTGTGCACTTTTAACTTTTTCTTTTAAATAAGATTTTCTTACCTAGTAAATGGTAAATAACTCAACTTATTGCCAACTACAAATTCATGTTAGACTTATACTTCTTCACGTGCACTTTAAAAAACCTTTTTTTTTTTTCTTATCCTCTTCTTTTTTTCTTTATTATGAGAAAAGAATTGGCCACTAGCCACCAACTTAGAGATTATTTACCGATTTTTTTTCTTCTTTTTTTTAATGCCACCAACAAAATCAACTTGATCACAGTGTAGTGAAACAATAAAAAAACTTGACCATAGGCTAGTGGAAAGACTGATATGATACCAAATGAAGTGGATCTATTGTTCCACGTTGTGGGGTCGATGTTGATGTGTGTGTTGAGGTGTTATAGCTTTTGCATTCTCTTTTTTGGTGTTCATTGCATGCTCTACTTGTGTTGGGCTCATTGTCAATTTCCCTCCTTTCTTAGATCTGATTGTCGTCTTCTCTCCGACGACGACGTGATGGGATGGATTCATCATTGGTCGCTTTGTTCCACTTGTTGTGTCGCCTTTAGTTTTTGTCAGAAAAGTTGATTTTATTAAATATACGATCAACATTCTCAATTTCATGATTATGGTATTCTTGTATTTTTATTATTTTAGGACTCTCATAATGACTATTTTCTTCACGAATTGGTTCAACATGGCTATGTTGCAGATTAAACTGCCTCCTTTCTTCATTTTCATGTTCTTCCTCGGAGTCTTCCTCTAACAATCTTGCCAAAAATTTCCTCATTTTTTCTTTAAAATATAAAAAACATCATTGTATTTCTCTTAATCCTTCTTTCACTTTGTTAATTTTGGCATCCAATGAAGTATTCATTGCAGTAATTACTTGAATTACAAGGCTCACACAAAATTCTTCAAGACCTTTGCTCAGTTCCAACGTGGAGGGAGCATTGAAAACATTGGTAAATGTGGAAGACATTGTTCGACAACACAAGTATTCCAACAGAGGATGAACACCTTCAGTAACCAATCACACAACCAGATCAAAGATCAACACACCAATATTTTGACGTGGAAAAACCCCTATGGGGAAACATCCACGACCCTAGCCACGCGCGAACACTTGGAGAAATTTATTAATGCAAAAGAAAAAAGATTACAAAGAGATTTTACAAGAGAGTTTCTCACAATCGATCATCGACAAATGACCCTCCATGCTCTTTAAATAGAGATCATGGACCAATCGAGTGTTAAGTCACAGATAAATGTAGCCGTTAAGATCGAGGAGAATATGAACCGTCAAATCACTCTATGTCGGGAACATATCGTGATCATCGGATTTCCTAACTACAAATGCATACTAAAGAAACACACTTTTACCTAATGAAACATTATACCAAGTAGATCTTAACTAGCTCCTAAGTGTCTAAATATCCTAACATCCCCCCTTAAGAACAACTTGGGATAGGATTGAAGGATTTACAATAGTGACACAATAGAAGGAAGGAAGCATTAGAGCCTATCCCCCCTTAATGACAACTTCCTAAACTCCTAACATAGATTGAAGTTTGGAAAACCTCGCTTCTGTAAGAGACTTTGTGAAAATGTCTGCAACTTGATCTTTTGTAGGGAAAAAGAACACTTCAATAACTTAATCATGAATGAGCTTTATGATAAAGTGCATGTGTAGCTCGGTGTGTTTGTTGCACTGATTTTGAATTGGGTCTTTGGCAAGCTTGATGGCACTCTGATTGTTGCACCAAAAGCTAGTAAGATGTTGTTGCAGGAATCCAAACTATAAAAGGATATGTTGAACCCAAAAGGCTTCCTGACTTGCATTTATCGTTGCTTGGTACTTTGCTTCTGCTGAAGATAGTGCAATATCCTGTTGTTTCTTATAGTCCCAAGTGACAGGTCCTGAACCAAGGCTGAAAACATAACCTGCATGTTACAACAAATTTTGTATCTTATGAACCCTCGTCATTAAGGTCGTCGGCCTGTTACAACAAATTTTGCGTCACTCCATGCAACTTTCTTGGATGGCCTTTCCATTTCCCTATGACGACTTGAAGTCCCATTTTGTACCTTCTAGAGCCAAACAAGCATATTTTTCCACATATATGCTCCCTATCAATTATACAACAAGTGTATATGCAGGTTGCTCCACTACAACCCCCATACATCGGGTTTGGTGGTCAAAATTAAAAATTGTGTCGGGTTTCCATGCTATCTCAGGAGATCCATGATCCTTGACCTTCCATATATTAGAAACGCTCCGACTGGGCCCTTCAGTTCCATTTGAAGGCTAAAAATTGAGCCATATCCAAGCCTTGAGGACATTCAACAATTCAAGTTTGAGAGTAAAGAAACTTTGGAGAAATTTCACTTCATATTGAGTCTGCATCCCTTTGTCCTTGAAAGTCTAAACTCCTTGTTCAACCCCCAAACTCTTCCTTCTTTGTGATGGAGAACCTCTTTGACTCCTTTATATGAGATTTCCTTTGGTGGAGGTCCAACTGGAGGGACTTAGTTTCTCGGTTATGATATGTGTCGTTAGAGAAGTTTTTCACCTATGTACTTCTGCTGATTATTTTGATAAAAATACTCTTTTCTTGTCCAATTCATATCTTGCAAATATTTGAATTATTATTCCATGGGCGTATTTTCCATGTATGTTAATGGATTATTATAATCTGTATGTTAACACTATATATTATCACCATATGCTTGCGTATATTGGTTTTTGAGGACAAGTTGTAGGTATAAATCTCTGGGTTGCGTGCTCAATGGTGGTCTTCATCGAACATTTGGACGAGGTAGGCTCTTAGATTTGTCTTATTAGAATTTATTTTATATAGAATACTTGGGATTATAGTTGATTTCTGTGTTTCATTCTGTTTGTTGTGGTTTACCCCTTGTGTAAGGTAGCTAGAGAGGTAGTGGGGGGGCCTAGAGGGCCCATAGTGATAATAGTGGAGGTCATTCAATGTAAGGTGGACTAGGTCCACTATATTATTAAATAAGGCCCACTATGGTAGTTAGATATAATAAATGTAA
>ML788711.1:149484-159897 GCA_009831015.1 Picea engelmannii | reverse complement strand
GGATTTATCCTATAACAATTATGGTTCCATTAGATACACATGGTATTTATGCCAAAGGAAACATGGCAAATATCTCTCCTACCATCACAATCGACATCTCTTGTATTCCTGGCAAAATTGAGAATGTATATATCAGTGCAGATTTTTATCTTGAATAAATTCAGTTCTACACCGATCTCTTCAAATAAGTATGTGATGTATTCGCCTGTTCATATGAAGAGATTCCAGGGATCGACCCCAACATTATTGAACATGAGATTAAAAACTATCTGGATGTTAAACCTGTTCGGAAACATCTTAGAGTTGTTAATCCTAAGAAGGCCCCTACTATTAAGGAAGAGGTAGAGAAGCTACTTAATGTTGGTTTCATCTACTCGGTTCCCTTGACTGAATGGGTGTCCAACCCTATTCTCGTAAATAAAAATCAAGGAACCATCTGCGTATGTATGGATTTTTGAGACCTGAATAAGTCTTGTCCTAAAGATAACTTCGCTACTCCTTTCATTGACCAGATTCTTGACAAGTGCACGAGAAGCGAAGTCTTTTCTTTTATGGATAGATTTTTAGGGTATAATCAAATTCAAATCAAACCCAAGGATCAACATAAGACAACATTTATTTGTCCTTGGGGTACTTTTGCATACCGAAAAATGCCTTTCGGCCTTAAAAACATCGGAGCAACCTTCCAACGTACCATGACCTTTGATTTTTATGATCTAAAGCATATTGACGAAGCTTACCTAGATGATCTTGATGCACACTCTCATAAAAGAGTATATCACTATGCTCACCTTCGATTAGTATTTGAGAGATGTCATTACTATCACATTCGATTGAACCCTCACAAGTGCATTTGGAACACCACTGCATCTCTTCTCTGTTACCAACTGTAACATACCTAGCCTCCCACAGGAGGGGCATGCCACACCAAGAATGCACCTCTTGGCAGATTTGGGAAATCTGATAACAATTAATTAATAAAGAAGCATGAAATACATACATGCAATGATCAAGATTCATACCACAACATAAAAAACATGCACGATATATCATACACAACATGAAATATCAAGCATGCATATTAAAGGTATAATCTCAGGTATAGTAATTTGATACGAAGTGGAAATAAATACATAAGCAAGGAAACCATAACATAGAGCACTTATCTTTTATAAAATAAGACTCTAACTGGATACAGACCAATGACATTCCACCCAACCGTAGATATTGTTGTTCCAAGTTTCAACAATATTTCCACCCCCGAGCCAGGGCTATGAATCCACAAGGACGGTTCCAGAGTGTTACTTGGATTCCCAAAATAGTCAGCACTCAATCTCTCATAGGCTTCTCCAACACTCACAACAATCCAAGTACCCAACTCTCTTCTACCCAACCTGCACCACCCGAGAGAATATACCTCCACCCTTCTCTGCCACACAGTCCCTCAGGCAGTCCGTCTCCATTAAGGGCTCCAGTGTAGTTGGTACAAAATCTCCATGCTGGGATTTTCAGGACTCACAGTTGTGATCAAAGCTAGTCACAGTCCAAGCATCTCAGAAATGCAGGCCTCAAATCATGGCTGGACTAAACCAACAATATCTATAACCAATAAAACCATGGCTGCTCTTCAACAATTCGTCTTTCTTTCCCAATCCAAGAAACCAAAATGAGGAAGATGAGTGAATCAAGGGATGGATGGAGTGAAGACTCCACGAGAGAGGATGAACATTGAACAAAACAGGTGAATGAATGTGTGAGGTGACCAACAACAACACCAGTATGGGGATGATAATGATAGTATTGCCAATGGGAGAACGAATGAACCAACCCCTTCCATAGACCAGGGACGAGGTTTTGTAATTCGTGTGGATCAAGAACTTCTTGTTCTTCCCCCAAGAGCTCACGTAATTAATTCCCCCCCCATTACACACAAAATGGGTAATATAACATAACTAAGAACTTATCCCCTCATCCCCCTCTATTGTGGAATCATAGTTCCCTATAAATCTACTCCTTGTTCGTCTACAAGACAACGATGTATTTATTATTAATAATGATCAAAACATTACATTTCTTAGGCACACTGGCCTTTTAATAATTGTTTGGGCACTCTGGCCTCTCAACAATGTACTGATACATTATTTAGTATGGGGTATCAAAACCCGGGGTGTTACACTAAGGAAAGTGCCAAAATAAGGGGGAGGGGATATAACACCCTAGGTTTTGAGCCCCCATATTAATAATGTATTGTTACATTGATGAGAGGCGATAGTACCCAAACAATTATTAAAAGGCTAGTGTGCCTAACAAATTTAATGTTTTGATCAATATTAATAATAAATACATCGTTGGCTACTAAACAGACAAGGACTAGAGTTATAGGGGGCTATGATTCTAGAAGAGAGGGGATAAGTGCTTATTTATTTTATATTACCCATTTTGTGTGTAATGGGGGGGGGGAGTGGGGAATCAATTACATGAGGTATTGGTGGAATACCAAGAGGTTCTTGATCGCCACGAATTACAAAAACCCATCCCTGGTTTTTGGAATGGGTTGGTTTGTTCGTTCTTCCATTGACAATACTCTCATTCATATCCCCATTCTGGTGTTGTTTCTGGTCACCTCACGTGTTCTTTCACCCATTTTGTTCACTGTTCATCCTCTCTCATTGAGTTTTCACTCCATCCATCCCTTCATTCAATCATCTTCCTCATTTTGGTTTCTTGGCTTGGGAAAGAAAGACGAACTGTTAAAGAGAAAACACATATTCGTTGGCTGTAGATATTGTTGGTGTAGTCTATCCATGATATGAGGCATGCATGTCTAATATGCTTGGCCTATGACCAAATTTGATCATAGCTGCGAGTCCTGAGAGTCCCAGCATGGAGATTCTGGACCAACTACACTGGATCCTTGAAGGGAGAGGGATTCCCAGAGGGACTACGTGGTAGAGAAGGGTGGAGGTCTATTCTCTTGGGTAGTGCAGGTTGGGTAGAAGAGAGTTGGGTAGTTGGATTTTTGTGAGTGTCGTTGAAGCCTGTGAGAGCTTGAGAGTTGAATGCTTTGGGAAGCCAAGTAACACTTTGGAACCGTCCTCCTGGATTCATAGCCCTGGCTCGGGGGTGACACTTTTGTTGAGATTTGGAACAACAATGTCTACGATTGGGTGGAACGTCCTTGGTCTGCATCCAATTGGTGTCTTCTTTTATAAAAGATAAGTGCTCTCTATTATGGTTTCGTTTCTTATGTATTTATTTCCACTGCATATCAAATTACTATACCTGAGATTGTACCTTTAATATGCATTCTTGCTAGTTAATGTTGTGTATGATATATCATGAATATATTTTATGTTGTGGTATGAATCTTGATCATTTCATGTATGTATTTCATGCTTCTTTATTAATTAATTGTTATCATATTTCCCAAATCTGCCAAGAGGTGCATTCTTAGTGTGGCATGCCCCTCTTGTGGGAGGCTGGGTATGTTACAATTGGTAACATAGAAGAGATGTAGTGGCATTCCTGACCTATGGGTGGATGATGTCATTGCAAATTGGCATCAAAGATTCTGGTTCAAACACCGGATTGTTATGGGCTAGAGAAAGTGTAAATCGGGAGGATTCACTGTTACAGATTTTATATATATTGTGCAAATTTGGGAAAAAACAGTGGAAGCATTTGAGCAAAATCCCCCAAATTCGTGAATGGATAAGAGTTTGAATGAATCCAGAATTGTCTAAGAAGTTAATGAATTCAGTCTACGGAGTTGCGGAGCCAAGTTCGACTTAAAAGTTCAAAAATTTGAGTTTTAATGGTTGTTGTAATGTTGGACAGAGTTTGGAGAATCGATGGTCGAGACTGTGTTTGATCTTGGATCAACGTCCCCAATTCGGCCTTCAATTTTTTTAAAATTTGAATGTTGCAAAGTTTGGTGGAATCACCAAATCAATGATTGGGATTGATTCGAAAATTCAAAAAATGAGGAACATCGATGGTTCATATTGATTTCAGATGTTTGGGGAGTTGGATAAAACCAACTGTGAAGATCATCTTGGCCAGGACATCAATGACTCGGATTCACTTATGATTTTGTCAAAAAATTCAAAGTGTGGAAGTTCGACAACAAAAATCATCGACGAATGAGGGTCGGGGGTCGACAAATTGGGTGAAGGGTTGAATATCGAGCAAGGAAATCTCTGATTGCCGACGAACGATGGTCGGGGATTGGGAGAAAACCTTCGAAGTCCTGAACTTGAGAATAAATCTAGACCCTTCATATTAGAGGACACGTGTCTGAAGATTAGCAAGGGTTCGTAAATTCAACGTTCGACAGTCCGAGGGTATGGTGGTGTTTAGCATAGAAAACCTTAGAAGTATTGAACCCTCGAAGTAAATATATACCGTTCATGTTTGAGGACATGTGTCTGTAGATTAGCCGATTCATGATTTTGACATTCGGGGGATTTTTTGTGTAGTGGGGAGAAGTCTCCCGAAGTTCTGAAGCCCCAAAGGTGTGAGGCACTGGGGTGACATGGACTGTTGACATCACCTAGGGTGACATGGAAACACTTGGAGCTTGCCACATGTCACCATCTTTTTTTTTTCAAAGAGCGTTCGTGCCATTTATTATATTACATGTGTCACCCGTCAGATAGGGCCATGTGTTCGTGCCTTATTTTATTCCACGTGATAGTAGATCCCGTAGTTTGGAGACTTTGCACTGAGGAGGATTCAGGGCATAAGCAGTTGGGGTCAAGAAATCATGAAGTCTTGAAGGCCAGAGTCCATCTCAACCCTTGATTATAGTAGACACGTGGTGCAAGATCCCAAGGTATGGAGACTTGGTACTCCAGATATTTTGAGTGTAGGTTACTTGGGTCAAGAACTTTCGAAGGCCGGAGTTAACCCCCCATCGTTGATCAGAAGGTGATATGTGGAGGAAGGAGAGGACATCCAATACTTATGCACTCCGGGAGATTTGTGGAAAGGCGCTTGGGAAAGCTGCAAAGCCCAGAGCTACGAAGGAAATCCTATCTGTCGATTGGGACAAAATACGTGGCAATAGATCCTGCAGTCCAGAGACTTGGCACTTCGGAAGAGTCGAGAGTGTGGAAAATCTAGAACTCCTGAAGACCAGTGTCTCGCAGCCTCTGTTGACCGTCAATCTCATCCCTTGATCGATTCTCAAACACACGATCTACGATATAGTGTTTCTAAACAGAAAAGGGCCAGGAAGGATTTGGCCTATGGTTTCGAGCAATGTTCACTTGAGAAAATGATTTTAAGGAAGAGTTGGTGCATAATTGATTTTTTTATTGACCCAAGGATAACGCAGAAGTTTTATTTATATATATTCTTCATGAGTTGAAAGGATCTGTAGCATTATTGACAATTTTTTTTATCATATGATTAATTCTGAAAAAAAATGGTCACTTGCACATTTTGCAGAATTAAGGGATTTAAACACATCGGCTCATAATGCGTATTGAGGAAATGGAAGAAGGAGAGAGAGCCTCTAGCCATGATAAAGAGGTCGAATACTAGAATACCATAATTGGAAATGCAGAGACAGAATCCAACGGATGCAAGGGCCAAGGGGAGTAAGAAACATTGCTAGAAACTGTGAAGAGCCTGAAAATAGAAGTACATAGCTACAAGGAAGATAATGAGAGGCCGATGAGGGAGAAAATTCAGATAAATGATCGGGTGATGCAGAGCTTAAATCAATTTCAAGGTCAATCCAAGAATGGCTCAAGTCAATAGGAAGGAGGTAGGTGTCATTAAATAAGAAATGATCGTGGAAGAGCTGGTTATTCAAGAAGTCCAAACAGAGCTCATAGACACCACTCACCTCCTTACTCAACAAGAAGGTTTTATGCATCTAATTATTCCTTAAGCAGTCCAAAGATGTCTCCTATTAGGCACCAAAGAAGGAGACATGAGGTGGATAGTTTGCAAGTAGAGCTGAGGAATCTCAAGCCACTATCCTTTGATGGTGAAAGAGAAAGGGAAGACGATGTTGAAGCATGGTTTCTTGGACTCCAGAGATATTTCCAATTGCACAACTATTCATAAAATCTAGAAGCCATAATTTCCACCTACCACTTACATGGGAAAGTTATAATGTGGTGGGATCAACTGAAGAAATTTGAACATATTAATGAGAATAGGATCACTTGGAATCAATTCAAGAAGTAGTTCCAGAAGGAGTACCTCTCAGAGCATTGTTATGATAAGAAAATGTAGGAGTTCTTTGAACTCAGGCTAGGAAGCATGACTATGGCAGAGCATGAGAAGTTATTGGGGTTGTGAAAGTATGTTGGGTTTATAAACGATGAAAAGGTAAATATACAAAGGTTTTGAGTGGACTTCTATCCTTTTATAAAGAAAATACTTGGTATGATGAGCCCAAGACCTTGATTGAGGCCATCAGGAAGGCTAAATACCTATATGAGCAAGGCTAGGACAGAGAGTCAATGCAAAAATATTGGAAGGACAAGAAGAAGGTGAATTCTAATCAGAGGAGGAAGGGATTCAAACCTCCTTTTAATAGAAACGAGCCTAATAAAAATCATGAAGATCAATATGATAAGGATGATTCCAAGAAAGAGGACTCCCTAGGAAAAAGGGGAATACCACCAATCCAGTGTTGGGGATGCAAAGAATATCACTTGTTAAAGGATTTCCCACATAGAAAGGACAGGTTGAATATTGTGCACAACATCCAAGAGGCTACAACAGTCGAAGACATAGGAAGGATTTATGCATCCTTAGATGATAGACAAGAAGAATACCAATCCAACATGATCGAGGTGGAAGGTAGGATCATAAATCAGTCTGTTGCTATTTTAATTGATTCAGGAGCAAGTCATTGTTACATTGATCCTAAAATAGTGGAAATATGACATTTGGAGAAAAGTAAGCTTAGGAAATCAAGTTTGGTTCAACTAGCCACTGGAACCAAAAGGAGAATCCATGATATGGTTAGAAGTTGTTCCATAAGTCTTAATGGTGTGACTACTAGTGTTGATATAAATATCATACCATTGGGGTCTTATGATATTCTAATTGGAATGCATTGGCTAGAAAAGCATTATGTTTTCCTAGATTGTCATAGAAAGAAATTTACATGTCTTGATGGATATGGAAAACAAAGCATTCTGAAAGGAGTTCCAAAACCCATCTCTATAAGGGATATTTCATCCTTACAACTGAAGAGATGTGGTTTCAATTGTATGCAACCCATGTAGAGGAGCCAAAAAAGGCAAAGGGGCCAAGCCTTGAATATTTCTCAATACTACAAGAATTTGAGGATGTATTCCAAGAAATACCATGGTTTCCACCAAAAAGGGAAATATATTTCTCTATTGATCTAGTACCAAGAGTTACCCCGGTGTCAAAAACACCTTACAGAATGAGCACAAGAGATAACATAATTACAAATGCAGTTGGAGGAATTGTTGAAGAAAGGGTACATACGCCCAAGTGTTTCACCTTGGGGAGCACTAGTACTCTTTGTCAAAAAGAAAGATGGAACCTTGAGGTTGTGTATTGACTTTCTATAGCTAAATAATTCTACTATAAAGAACAAGTATCCTCTACCCATAATTGATGACCTCTTTGATCAGCTAAGAGGAGAAACAATATTCTCAAAGACAGACTTACGATCAGGATACCATCAGGTAAGAATCTAGGAAGAAGACATCCATAAGACAACCTTTAGAACCAGATATGGGCACTATGAATTTGTAGTGGTTCCATTTGGATTGTCCAATGCACTATTTGTCTTTATGTGCTTAATGAATGGCGTATTCAGAAATTGCTTGGATAAGTTTGTCATAGTATTCTTGTATGACATACTTGTCTATTCTAAGTTAGAGCAAGAGCATGAACATCACCTAAGACTGGTATTGCAAGTGCTGATATAACAACAATTGTATTCCAAGCTAATTAAGTGTTCTTTTTACCAAGAATAAATCCATTACTCCGGGAACATTATTTTAGAACAAGGTATAGCAGTAGATCCTGAGAAGATTGAATCCATTAGAGGATGGCCATCGCCCAAGAGTGTTTCATAAGTCATATATTTTATGGGGTTAGCTGGTTACTACAAAAGGTTTATAGCAGGGTTCTCTAAGATTGCTCATCCCATCACTTCTTTGCAAAAGAAGAGAATTGAATTTGAATGGACACCTGAGTGTGAATAAAATTTTAATACGCTGAAGGAATTACTTACTATTGCACTTATTTTGAAGATTGTTGACCCGAATGAGAATTTTGTGTTATGCACAGATGCATGCAAGGAAGGACTTGGTGGATTCCTAACTCAAAATGGACGTGTGATTTGTTATGAGTCCAGAAAGATTAAGGAGCATGAGAGGAACTATGCCACAAATGACTTAGAGCTTGTTGTCATTGTCCATGAGTTGAATATGTGGAGGCATTATCTCATGTAAAAGAGATTTGAATTAAGAACAGTGGTCTGAAGTACCTTTTTGATCAACCAACTTTGAATGCTAGGCAAACAAGATGACTTGATTTTTAAGTGAATATGACTTTGATATCAAACATATCAAAGGAAAATAAAATAAAGTTGTTGATGCACTTAGTAGAAGAGTACAACTCATGCATGCTACAACTGTCAGTATGCATGAGTTAGACTTAAGAGCATAATTTTAGATGTTGTTGTTACAGATCAGCATTACCTACAGGTAAAGGAAAGCTTACACCAAAGAGATGTACAACAAAAAGTGAAAGAGATAAAGGAAGATGGACTACTTATGCATAAAAATAGAATTTGTGTTCCTAGTTCCAGAGAACTTAGGAAATTGGTATTAAAGGAAATGCATAATGTTCTATATGCTAGACATCCCGGTTACCAGAAAACAATTACAACATTAAGAAGCCAGTTCTTTTGGCCATGAATGAAAAAGGATGTTGCTGATTACATCTCCATGTGTATGGAATGTCAGAGAGTGAAGGATGAGCATAGACACCCATCGGGTTTGCTACATCCATTACCAATTCTAAAGAATAAATGGGAAGTGATAACCATTGAATTTATACTAAATTTCCCAGGACAACAAGGAAAAACGATTTATTCATGGTACTGGTTGATAAATTGACAAAGCCTGCTCATTTTGTTCCTTTAAAAATAACTCATACAACATCTAATATTGCATAAATTTACATGAAAGAAATTGCTAGGTTGCATGGGATACCTAGGACAATTGTCTCAGACAGAGACACTAAGTTTAGTTCAAATTTTTGGAAGATATTATTCAAAGGATTCGGTACAAATCTAAACTTTAGCACAACATACCATCTGTATTCAGATGGGAAGACATAGAGGGTCAATCGAGTAATTGAAGACATGTTAAGAATGTATGTGATGGATAAGCCATATAAGTGGAAAGATTACCTGAACTTGGTTTAGTTTGCCTTTAATAATGGGTATCAAGCTTCATTGAAGATGATCCCATTTGAAGCCTTATATGGTAGAAAGTGAATGACTCTAGTAAGATGGGAAAACCCAACAGATAGAGAGGTACTTGGGTTCGATTTGCTAAGGAAATTGAAGACCAGATGGTTAAGATTAAGAAGAATTTAAAGGCAGCTCAAGATAGACATAAGTTTTGTGCCGACAAGAATAGGACAACAAGATAATTTAAAGCAGGAGAGCATGTGTTGTTGAAAGTAAAGCCCAAGAAGAGTTCTTTGAAGTTGGGCAGTTGTACAAAGATGGAATCCAGATATTGTGGTACATTTGAGATATTGGACATAATAGGGCTAGTTGCATACATGCTGGCATTGCCAGTTTTCATGAAAGTGCATAATGTGTTTCATGTCTCTTTGGGAAATATGTACATGATCCTAACCATGTTGTTGATTGACATCTAATTCAGGTAGAGATAGAGGGATAATTTCAGGTCCATCTAGTGCGAATAATGGATAGAAAGGTCAAAATTCTCTAGAATCGAGTTATAGAGATGGTAAAAGTTCAGTGGACTTGCTATAGTATTGAAGATGCTACATGGGAGCATGAAGATGCCGTGAGAGCAGAGTACCCACAACTTTTTCAATAAATTTTGGAGTTTTGATTCTTGTTTTGTATATGCACTGAGGACAGTGCCAAAATAAGGGGGAGGGGATGTAACACCCCAGTTTTGAGCCCCCATATTAAATATTGTATTTTTACATTGCTGAGAGGCTAGAGTGCCCAAACAATTATTAAAAGGCTAGTGTGCCTAAGAAATGTAATGTTTTTGATCATTATTAATAATAAATACATTGTTGTCTGCTAGACGGACAATGACTAGAGTTATAGGGGGCTATGATTCCACAAGAGAGGGGGATAAGGGGATAAGTGATTATTTATTTTATATTACCCATTTTGTGTGTAATCGGGGG
>ML788711.1:105490-149471 GCA_009831015.1 Picea engelmannii | reverse complement strand
ACATGAGATCTTGGGGGAAGACCAAGTGGTTCTTGATCCCCACGAATTAAAAAAACCCATCCCTGGTCTATGGAAGGGGTTGGTTGGTTCGTTTGTTCTCCCATTGGAAATACTATCATTCCCATCCCCATTCTGGTGTTGTTGCTGGCCACCTCACGCGTTCATTCACCCATTTTGTTCACTATTTATCCCCTCTCATGGAGTCTTCACTCCATCCATTCCTTCATTCACTCATCTTCCTCATTTTGATGGCTTGGCTTGGGAAAGGAAGATGAACTCCTCAAGAGAAGCCACAATTTTTTTGGCTCTATAGATTGCTGGTGTAGTCCAGCCATGATTTGAGGCCTGCATGTCTGAGATGCTTGGCTTGTGACCAGCTTTGATCACAACTGCGAGTCCCGAGAGTACCAACATGGAGATTTTGGACCAGCTGCACTAGAGCCCTGGATGGAGAGGGACTTCCTAAGGGACTGTGTGGCAGAGAAGAGTGGAGGTCTATTCTCTTGTGTGGTGCAGGTTGGGTAGAAGAGAGCTGGGTACTTGGATTTATATGAGTCCTGGAGAAACTTGTGAGAGCTTGAGTGCTGATTGGTTTGGGAAGACAAGTAATACTCTGGAACCATCCTTATGGATTCATAGCCTTGGCTCAGGGGTGACACTGTTGTTGAGACTTGGAACAAAAATGTTTATGGTTGGGTGGAACATCCTTGGTATGCAACTAGTTGGTCTATTCTTTTATAAAAGATAAGTTCTCCATGTTATGGTTTCCTTTCTTATGTATTTATTTTCACTGTGTATCAACTTACTATACCTGAGATTGTACCTTTAATATGCATGCTTGCTAGTTAATGATGTGTATGATATATTGTGCATGTCTTTTATGTTGTGGTATGAATCTTGATCATTGCATGTATGTATTTCATGCTTATTTATTAATTAATTTTCATCAGAGTTCCCAAATCCACCAAGAGGTGCGTTCTTGGTGTGGCATGCCCCTCCTGTGGGAGGTTGGGTATGTTACAATTGGTAACATAGAAGAGATGTAGTGGCGTTCCTGGCATGTGGGTGGTTGGTGATGTTACATTTTGCATTAGGACTAGCCATATTTTAGGATTCTTAGTATTTGAGCATAGGATCATGGTAGATCCTATGAAGGATGAGGCAATACTTTGATTGCATCCCCTGTGCAACATTAGACAACTTCAAGGTTTACAGAGGAAGGCTAATTTCCTGTGTCGGTTCATAGTGAAATATTCCAATTTGAATAAGGGTTTCATGCATCTTTTGAAGAAGGATACTCCATTTATATGGGGTGAGCGAGCCCAAGAATCCTTCAATGCTCTTAAGAAAGATTTGGTATCAACACATTTGATGAAGCATCCAGACTACAGTAGAGGTTATTTTCTTTATATCACTGCATTTGAAGGGATGCTTGGTATGGTTTTGGTTCAGGAGGACGATGAGGTACATGAGCACATTTTATACTATCTCAGTCAAAACCTAGTTGGTCCTAAACTTAAATGCTCTCACGTAGAGAAACTAGATTTGGTCCTCGTACATGCGGTTCGAAGATTACGAAATTATATATTACTTTTCAAAAATACCGTAATTTCGGATATCAATCCATTTCAATATGTTCTCACCATGCGTATCATAGGGGGGAAATACAATAATTGGATTGTTATTTTGCAAGAATTTGATCTTGATTTCATTTCGACAAAGCCTAAGAAATCGCTAGTTTTTTCCGAGTTGATATTGGTCTTCTCTCGACTAGATGAGGACATTTTTCATGAAGATTTGTTCACGGATGAAAATATATTCCTTGTCTCATCTTCATATCTCTGCTATGGAGACATTCTCATTTATCTTCAAACCTTGAAATTACCCCAACATCTTTCGAGATACGATCGATGACGTAATGTCATCAGGCTAAAAAATACCTTACTATCGGTGACACTTTGTATCTTCGAGGGGTAGATAATAATTTACGTCGTTTCTTGACTCACAAGAAAGATTAGTATATTATCAGTGACTGTCACAATGGGTCTTGTGGTGGTCATTTATCTGGGCTTGCGACAACCCAAAAAAATATTGCGAGTCGATTATTTTTGGTCATCAATTTTTAAAGATTGTG
Organism: Picea engelmannii; assembly: GCA_009831015.1. NCBI lineage: Eukaryota > Viridiplantae > Streptophyta > Pinopsida > Pinales > Pinaceae > Picea > Picea engelmannii. The sequence continues at coordinate 147,337 of ML788711.1, read as the reverse complement.
TTGAAGCGGTCAAGACGTGTCACCCTTGCCAGGTGTTCACTTGGAAAATGCGCTCCCACCCAACCCATCTTCACCCAGTCATCACCATCGGTGCCTTCACCAAGTGGGGGTATATTTTATGTACTGTAACCCAACTTCGATTGGGGGGCACCAACATATTTTCGTGGCTGTGGATTAGTTTACTAAATGGGAAGATGCCATGCCTACCATTAAATTTGATGGTAATACTGTAGCATTCTTCATATTCAACCAGATTATAGCTCAGTTTGGAATACCAAGAGAGATTTTCACTGATCATGGAAGTCACTTTCATAATGAAATGATGAAAGAATTAGCATCAAAATTGGGGTTTAATCACGATCATTCTTCCCCTTACCGTTACACATTATTTTGGTCACTCTGATGTTGACCCTACAGGCATGTGTTCAGGCTTCCAAAACAATCTTTTACATGAGGAAAATGACTAAGTTCTTCCTGTACAAGGCACATTTTTAGAATGATGCTGCAGGCTGGCAGTGGTACACAGTGCAACAATCCTTGATTTCCACAGGTTGCTCTATGCCTGGATCGCGGGATTTCTGCATGCTTCTATATAGGAAGGGTGTGACGGCGTTTGAAGCTAAGGAAAGGAAGAAGTTTCACGAATTTTATAGAAAGATAATCTTCTAGAATATGAGGTGGCATCCGTATGGTTGTGATCCTACTATTTTCTCTGATTTGGTGGGATCATCCTCATCCTTGTAACCACTTCATCTTCTCCTATATAATAATGGATTTCTCATGGAAAAGGTTAAGCAAGATTGAGAAAAGAATTGTTGAAAGAATAGGTTGAAGACTGTGTGAAGGATCCCATTAAAAATGATGCTTGAGGTCTCCATTTGTCCATCAAGATTTTTTGGACCATCTTCATACAAATTCATAGCAAGTGTATGTGTGTGTTGGAACAAAGGACCACTGAAAGGGAACTTGCGACATCAAGGCAATTTGGTTGTATCTTCCACTTTTACTTAATATGATACGGTGACATGTTTATTTCCCATAAAATCATTAGTGTTTTATTACATGACTCCTTGATCACATGTTTAGGTCTCCATTGAATCTACAATTGTCACTTTCACTTTGGTTGGTTTGTTACATTGTAGATCTGATCTCATAAGAGCACTAGAGAGAAGCAGGGACAATAGAGATATAAGGAAGCGATATCCAAAGGTATGTCATCTATTCCTTATTTGGTAGTAAATTCAATGGTAGAAACTTAGGGAAAGCATCATGTCCTATCTTGTTTTTTTCTAGATCTAGGTGGATCTAGGGATATTAGTTTATGTCCACATTCACTGATTTATCCAATAAAAAAATTGGCGACTCCACTGGGGATACGTCTTGATTGTGGTTTTTTGCTGGCCATTTTATTTTAACCTATCCTTTTTACTTGAAATCTATCTCCGAGTCTGTGGGAGATGCACTTAGGCTCTCTGAATTTGAAGGTCCACTTAGATCCTTTACCCTCTTCTCAAAATTTCTTGATTTACAAACACTTCCGCATTGTACCCTATACATAGTCTGTAGAAACTTTCAATTTCCACACCTTGGTTGTTTGCTTTAGTGCGGGCTTTCTGCACCCTATTTGTTTCTGGCCTGTGTAAACTCTTCATTTCCGCACTGTGATATGCTATTATCTTGCAGCGGTGTCTGGGAATTTTTTTGAGTTGGGTCTTAGCCTCTATTGATGCCCAGTTTTTGCCTTAATCAGTTGGGAGGGACTTTTAAATGCCAACATATGACTGCATTCTGAATATTTTACTTGCTGTTGATTGGTTTTGGAGATCGAACACCTCTCTTTTAGTCTTTTTCCAATATTTTCGCTTTTTTATTTTTATCAACAAGGGTATAGTCTCTGACCTTGTATCTGAGAGCTTATTCGATTGAAAGTATTTGATTGGATTTGAAGTTTTGGATTGATTACATGTGCTGGATTTCTTGATGATTGGGAAGTTAGTTTTTTCATTCGCATTTAAAGGAACACTTTCTTATCATTATTTATTTTTATCTTCATTGAAAGATTGATTTGGGTGCTTGTTGAGTATTTTATTTTCATTGATTACTCATCCTTTCTTAATCCCATCCCTGTTTGGTTTTCGAAAGGAAAATGAAAGTATTTCATTCTTTTAGGTAATCATTTATACAAAAAATATTGGTATTCAAAAAATTGAAAGAGAACAAATAGAGAAATTACATTGTTCATAATTGTTTGGTATTTCATTCAAAGAAAGGAATTGTACTTCATAGTTCTCATTATTCTAGAAAAATACCTTCTCCCTGCTGTAGATAGAATTCATCAAACGAAAATTTGCATCATTCATTTCTATTTGCATATTATTGGGTCAAGGTACTACACAACATTGGTTTCATTCCCATCTCCCTCTTGGGTAACAATAGCTCTTAAAAAACATTGCGAAATCTAAAAAATCCATTAGTAACTTTTATTTTGTAGGGCTCTTTTACACCAACATTATCTAGGCTAGAGCTTTGGAATAGGCCGTGAGACAAACTCTCGAAAGTACAAAACACACAATAGCAGATTGTGATAGGGAGTGTTTAATTCCATTTGCAACATTTTGTCCTTGGAAGCCCTTATCACACAAGGGTCAAACTTTAGGTCGCATTGAGATTGACAGAGTTACTCACCCTGCTTTGTTGATCTCAGTGTAGAGATTGCATGTATTATGGGGGTCGCTTGAAGTTATACCCACAATGATGAGTGGAAACCTCTCAAGTTGATTTTGGGCTAGATACATTGCCTTTGTGCGTGTATCAGACTGTCGACTGTTTCCCCAGGCATCACCGTTGTTTGTGGTAACTTTAGTATCCTATATTCTTAGGGTCTTACATAAGGTGACTGTGAATGGGCAAGTCTTCACGATACCTGGAATCGACTTTGGCCAGACTCACTCAGGATCCTTGGAGGGTATACCCATGATTATGTGTGGGAGCTTGCACCAGGGCATAAGTCCGTTAAGAAGGTCGTCAACGTAACTTTTTCACCCTAGCCCAACCCCTTCTCGTCTTGATTTCACGATGTTTGATTTCATCACAAACTAGTGACTTCAGAATGAGAAGATTTGTTTTTCTGGTTTGAAATCTAGATTTTATTACTGAGTGTTGTTTGTTTTCGTAGTTGTCCATAGATTTTTTCCATATAATTTTTGGTTCCACCAACATTGACCCTCCATGCCATTCACGTAGGATGCAAGGACTACCTCCGGAAGATCCAGAATTTTATGAACCCTTGCTTCCTAACCCACCGGAAGGCTCTCCTTAATAGAGTGAGGTCTAGGTTAATATACCATCTCAAGAGGAAAGAACTGATTCTCTAGACAATCATTGAATTGTTTCCAATTCTCTAGATGCTTTTTGAATACATCCTGGATACGAGAGATGTATTCTTCGACTAAATTCCTCCAGAAAACTTGTTGTTGACACTTCTACAATACCAACTGGACTTCTTACTGGCCCTGAAAATGAGGATCCCTTTTGGACCATTGACATATTTTGAACTTCAACTTCTGGGTGGAACCCTGCCAACTCATAGGTAGGTGCTGATATACCTGTCGCCTCTGAACCACCCAAGACATATGTTACATTTATGATACTGTTAGATCACTTTAATAGTACAACTTGCTATTTCTTCGCTGGTTCAGAGACACCATCTGCTGGTCCTAGCTTGACCATACCTCTTTAGATGGACCATTCTATAATGGTCCCAAATGCTATGACTATTCCCATTGGGAATACGGTGGTTACCCAAGTTCCCATCGGTACACCACTTTCGTCTAAACCTATCCCATATCTTCCTCATGGGTACCATGCTTTAAATACTTCCATACCCATTCCTACCCAAGTTCTGTCCAGAGTTTCTGGAATTTTTACCCCTCCTGGATACAATGCTACTGCCGGTTTCATTCTGACACCTTCGTAGGTCCTCTCTGGAGGGTCTTATTCACCCTTTTTGGGAGGATTTGGTCCGAGTGGATCCAATCCTATTGGGAGCTCTATTCCATCATTCACTTCTGGTTTTCAGATTCCTGTTGGAGGACAATATAACACTAGGGTAAAACTCAATTTGAAAGTCACAACCAAATTGGAGGACAACCCCCACTTGGAAGTCCTACCCCACCTTATGGACAGAACATTCCAGGATCGTTAGCCCAATATTGGAACCTTCTCATCCAAGGAAATACACAATCATCTGGGGGGAAACAAACTCAAGTTATCTCTTTCATACCCCCTAGTTCGGGCCAGTCCTATCTTGGTTCTTCCAATCCCATTTGGGGTTCGAACGTTCAATCTAGTGTCCCTTTTCAAGGGAACATCCCTAATCAGTACAACCCTATGGGTTACATGCCTCCACAGTCATGTCTGAATCTGTCAGGACCTTCACCTCACATGCATACTTCTTACAGTCTTACTGGCATACCAACGGGACTTCCTCCCCAAAGTCACCAGTATCCTCAATTGAATAGACAGTTGCCTTTTTTAGCCACTTTGGACTTACCCAGTTTGTTTAGAATTTTGAATGATCATATCCATCATTCTCCTCATTGACCCGTCATACCGACCAAATTACCATCATACATCCATAATTTTGATGGTAAACCAGGAGAAGATCCAAACAATCATGTAATGACCTTCCACCTTTGCTATTCATCCAACTCTTTGATGGATGACTCCATTCGATTACATGTTTTTCAACGAACTCTCACGGGTTCGGCCGCAAAGTGGTATATAGTATTACCACGAGGATTCTTCACCGACTTTAATAACCTTGCCATGGATTTCCTCACTCACTACCAGTTTCCAATCCGTTATGAAATGGGAACTGAGATTTTGAGTTCTTTCAAGCAAAATAAAGCCACTCACATCTTTGATCACATTCATGAGTGGAGACGAAGACGACGTTTAATCAAACTCGATCTTCCCGATCAGTTATTGGCATAATGTTTCAAGAAATCCTTCGCGAATGACATCTCTTGTGAAATTTCCATGGGTGGATTTGTCACAGAAGAATAGGCGATCAGTCACGCTCAGTATCTCAATCTCGTTTATTCACAAATAGGTAATCTTTATGATTTTCTCCCTGATGCTCCTCGTCCTTCTACCACCACTACCTCAACTACCCCAGATGCTTCTCATGTGGCTGACAGTGTGATTGGCACCTTCCATGCTCAACCTCACTCTGCGTAGACCTCTCACACCAATCCCAAATCCCATGCTTCTAATGTTCAAACTGCTTCGACTCCCACTCCTCCCATTGGTAAAACTTCAGAAGTGAACACTGTTCAATCTACTCCTACCGGTAAGAATAAATCTAAGAAAGGGAAGGGTAGGAATAAGGATAATAAAATTAACAACCCACAATCCGACAAGACCAAGTCACAACCTGCTGATGATAAGGAAAAACACAAACCTCGCTATCCTTGCCTTATCTGTGGTGATGATCACTACACAAAGAACTATCCAAGACGTGTCGAGGTCACAAAATTATTCAAGGGACCACAAAACCTCCTACACCTGCCGTGTTGTCTCAACCCTTTCCTTCTCAACAACAAGCTCAATTGGTCATCCATGATCAACCTTCTTCCTCTACTACCTCCTATGTCCTTATGTGTACTGGTGATTCAAAAAAGAATGACGTTACACTTACCACTCGGGCCAAAGATTACTCTTTCTCAAAGGAGAAAACTGATGATACCTCACCTTCGTTGGTTCAAAAATCTCCCTTGACTCCACCTACCAACGGTCCTCTTCATCACGAATGACCGAGCCTCAATACAGTTCTTCACCTCCCCCCCAAAGGGTGTTGACCAAAAGTATTCCTTCAATCCTCATGCACATGCTGCTCAAAACTTCAATATTGTAGAAGATATGGCACAAGCACCTTTCGCGATGTCAACTCTAGAGGTCCTTCAAAGCTGTCCCACTCAATGAAAGGATTTGTTAAAATATATTGGTGGAATTGAGCCTACAGATATGAATTTAATAATTTTTGGCCTGGAAGATCACATTCCAAGGTTACCCCCTCAACTTGCATTTCATATACAAGTTGTTGTCGCAGACAAGAAAATTTGTAGAACAGTTATAGACGAGGGTGCCTCAACGTGCGTAATGTTTGTTGCCTATTGGAAAGCCATTGGCTCTCCTCCCTTAACTGAATCACACAACACGCTCAAAGCCTTCAATGGCTCTGGCTTTAAAACCTACGGTGTACTCCCCTCATTGCCTATTACGTTAGAAGGAAAATCGATCAACGTTGAAATCGAGGTATTTGATGCACCTCTCGATTACAACCTCTTACTTGGTTGTAGTTGGATTGATTCCATGCGTGCAGTTGTGTCTACTATTTTTCGTGTTGTACGTTTCCCATACCAGAGAAAAGTTGTTATAATAGATCAACTGGCCTTTTTTAACTCTGATACCCATACTAGAAATGTACCCTTCATTTCCAAGACACCCCTTGGGTATGAGAATGTCAGTGTGGGTCTACTAAAAGATTCAAATTTGATGGGTAAATTTCTGATCCCACCACCCAATGTTCCACCTCCTTTTGTTGCCTCGATTAACATGAGTTCCACCTCCGTTCGCAAAACCCCCGTGTCTTCTGATCCATGGATCGTACCCGAACCTGGTGATTATCTTTGCTATGGAAACTAGATGCCTTTAAGTCTGGTTGAATCTGCTTATCAAGCCATTCAATCGGCCAAACCTTCTACTCCCTCTCTTGGTGATTCATCTTCTGATCCGTTTCACGTTATTTTTCCTACGAACGAGATGATCATGTTAGTTATGTCCATGGAAGACACCCCATGGGATGATAGGCATCATCATTCCATCCTCTTCCTGGAGCAACACACCTTAGAGAGTTACCAACGGATCTCGACTCAGTCGACCGTTTTTGGCGTTTCTTCTGTTCCCAAGTCTACACACAATGTGTTATATGAAAGGAACTTGAGTAATATTTCACCCACCATCCCCCTCGACATATACGTTAAACCCGGAGTTGTCAAAAATGTTCACATCGGAGCTTCGTGCTCCATCGATGAGGTTGTCATGTATAAGTCCCTTTTTCAGGAGTTTCATGACATCTTCGCATGGAGCTATGAAGATATGCTGGGTATTGACCCTGATATTGTTGTACACGAAATTAAGACATACCCGGGCGCTAAACCCATCCAACAGAGACTCCGCCTGATCCACCCCCGTAAAGCAGCCACTTTCAAGATTGAGGTTGAAAAAATTATTAAAGCTGGCTTTATTTATCCCATGGCTTTAACTAATTGGGTATCCAATTTAGTTCCAGTTAACAAGAAACAAGGTACGATCCATGTTTGTGTTGATTATAGGGATATCAACAAAGCTTGTCCTAAAGACAACTTTCCTACCCCCTTCGTTGACCAAATTGTCGACGATTGCGTCGGAAGTGAGATCTTCTCTTTGATGGATGGTTTCTCCAGATATAATCAAATCAACATCTTACCCGCGGATCAACACAAAACCACTTTAATTTGTCCTTGGGGCACCTTTGCCTACCGGAAACTACCCTTTGGTTTAAAGAACGTCGGTGAGACTTTCCAACACGCTATGTCTTACGCTTTTCATGATATCAAGCACATTGTACAACCTTATCTCGATGACCCGCCAACGCATTCCATGCATCGTAGTGACCATTCAACACACCTTCAAGCCATTTTCCTTCGTTGTCAATTCTATCATATACGCTTAAACCCACACAAATGTGTCTTCTGTGTGGAGTCCGACCGACTCTTACGATTTATTGTGTCACGTCAGGGGATCAGGGTAGATCCTTTGAAGGTCGAGGTGATTCTCAATCTCCCTCCTCCTTCCTCACTCTGCCAGCTGCAAAGTTTGCAAGGGAAGGCAAACTTTTTACGTCGTTTTATCCCAAACTTTGCTGAGTTAACACTCGGATTTACTCGACTGCTGAAGAAAGGTTTTGAGTTCGTATGGGACACCACTGCCAACAAAGCCTTCGAAGCTTTGAAACTGATTTTAACCCGTACCCCACTACTTTTCCCACCCGATTATAGTCGATATTATTTCCTTTATCTCACTTCTTCAGACTCTACCATTGCTATGGTCCTAGTCCAAGAAGACGATTTACACGAAAAAAAATGTCATTTATTATTTGAGTCAGAGTCTCACGATTACCGAAGCCAAATACTTACATGTTGAAAAACTGGCCTTGGCAGCTGTTCAAGTTGTCCAACGTTTCCATCACTATATCCTATTACGCAAGGCCACTGTAATTTCCAATTGCAACCCTATGTGGCACATTCTTACATGCCAATTGCTAGGGGGAAAATACTCCAAATGGATAGTGATTCTCCAGGAGTTCGACTTAGAGTTTGAACGAGATAAGTCTAAGAAATCCTTGGTGTTTGCGAAACTGATATGTGACCTTCCCTGCACTGATACAAAAAATGTAGCAGAGGATTCTTTACCAGACAAATCCCTTTTTTTAATCAGTGCCGATGACCTTTGGTACAAAGATATCATTATTTATTTCAAGACTTAGACTTTCCGGCCCTATTTGTCTAGCATTGACCGTCATCTCATACATTACCAAGCCCGTTAGTACATTATCCTCAGTGACATTCTTTATCGCCGTGGGGTTGACTCCGTTTTTCGACGATGTCTCACATATGATGAGGCTGAGAAAGCTTTGAATGACTGCCATTCTGGAGCATGGGGTGGTCATATGTCTAGGTATGCTACTGCCCAGAAGATCTTACGAGTAGGGTATTTTTGGCATTCTTTATTTAAAGTCTGTAATATCGTCGTCCAAAAATTCCATACTTGCCAAACATACAACAACAAAATAAGATCACATCATGCTCCTTTACACCCTGTAGTTTTCATTGGAAATTTCGCGAAATGGGGCATTGATTTCATGATCTGTAACCCTCACTCGGCCAGGGGGCATGGATACATTATCATAGCCATGGATTATTTCACCAAATGGGCCGAGGCGATGCCTACATTCGATAATACTAGAGAAACTGCAGCCCTATTCATATTCAATGATATCATCACACGATCCAGAATCCCACAAGCTATCGTCACTGATCACGGTAGTCATTTTCAAAATTTCATGATGTCCGAGCTTACCGAAAAGTTGGGTCTTCGACATGAAAACTCAACCCCCTACTATCCACAGGCCAATGGCCAAGTTGAAGCGATAAACAAAGTTCTCACCACTATGTTTCGACGGATAATAGGAATTCACAAGACAAGTTGGCACACAATGTTATTTTCATCATTGTGGGCATATCAGACATCCGTGAAGTCCACTACAGAATTTATGCCTTTTTAGTTGGCGTATGGTATAGAAGCTGTTCTGTCGATTGAATGTGAGATACTGTCATTGAAGCTATCTTTTGAATTTCTTCCTAACACCTCTATTGAGGAAGAACACCTATTGTATCTTATGCGATTAGATGAAACCCATCGTGATGCCACCCTGGTTATTGAAACCCAGAAGAAACGCGTAAAATCCCAATACGATAAGCATGTCAAGCCGCGTGTTTTCTTTGAAGGTGATCTAGTTCTCCTCTATGGAAAAGATCGTGATTTACTAGGGGTCGAAAAATTCAAGACTATGTGGCGTGACCCTTATATTTTAAAACGAGTGTTGGAGAGGGGAGCTTACGAGTTAGTAGATTATGATGGCATTCCTTTGAGTGAACCCAGAAGTGGGTTTTGCTTGAAGAAGTACTATGCTTAGACCATATTTGCATGAGTGCTTGTATTTTTAATGTATCATACTTTTGTGTGATTTTCATTTTTTGGTTTACTCCCAATTGCTTACCTTGCACTTTAATTGGTTTCCAGATGTAAGCGTCTTCTCTACCCTACATTTGCTTCGCTGATGGTGCTAGTCATAGTAATAAGAACCTAGCTTCTGCTGCTTGGGAAATCTATGCACCCACAGACAAAATTAACAGTCTACAAGGTGTTTGCCTCAGCTGTGCAACCAATAATATCGTAGAATATAGCGTAGTCATCGAATTATTGACTGATGCTATTTCGCTTGGGATTCGACAACTGGTTGTACGACTTGATTCAAAGCTAGTAGTGCTACAGTTAAGTAACATCTATGCTATCCGAAGTTCTACATTGTTACGGGTATATTTGCGAATTCGCCTCTTGGAGCGTTATTTTTATTATATTGAGTATCAACACATTCCTAGATGTATAAATCGTTAATCGATGCATTAGCTAACTATGTGTTAGACAGACATTTGAGACATTTATAAATCCAATCACACATCACATGTTGTATATAAAGAAAAGTAAGCCAGTAGAAGCCTCATGTATATATATAATGATAAAAATGTTTGTTACAAAAAGTGTTTTCTGTCCAAAGACCAAAATATCAAAATATGAAGCCCATGGCTTCTATAAAAGAGCATCATGGATGCTTCTCATGGTAGGATACTACTGCCCATGTTACCCTACAGAGTAGTCGACTGAGTGAACCCGACACACCTATGGTGTGGCGCTGATAATGCCTCAGAATATCATTGATTGAGATATCCGGGATGTCCACCGTCAAACCCTCTAAATTCTGCTCGACCGCTGCATAATCGTCAGCGTCCCATCCTGCTGCTACTGCTGCTTCCCCTCGCCTCTGAATGGGGGAAATTTATGAAGGTCCATGTGGTCCTACATCTGCATGGTCAATATTTTTGATTAGTCATTGGATAGAGAACATAAAAAACATCTTATATTCTCCAAAATTCACAAAAACATCATAAAAAACAAAATGTTTTTCTTACTTAGGTCCCCCCACTAAAAACCGTCCAGTAGAACCAAATCGGGGTCACCTTGAAATTCCAAGCTGACATAGGTATAATCATCTATCATCAATATCTATGGCCTCAGCCAGTCAAAGAATGCATCATTGTATTTCACAATGGGGCCCGCTACATGCTGAGCCATGAGATCACACCACCTTTTCATCCTTGGATCCCATGGGGCTGGTATACCCCACTCTACTTGTAGGCATAAGTGAGGGACTCTTTCTAGAAAGAAATACACCAAAATGGACCCATACCCAAATTTATTCAGGCGCCCATTCTTGCTCTTGGTTAACTGTGTCTTCATACTGTGAAGAAGACCATCGCACCAGTTGAACACACGAGGTTCTGTGCATTCCACGACATACTGAAAATACATTTGGAGGGCCATGTGCGGAGATGCACTTCCTGCCATCCGTGAAATGGTAAACAAAAGGGTTTGAAGAGTTAAATATCGAACACCTATGATAACTACCTTACCTTTGCACCTTTCAGCCTCAGGTTCGCAGTACCGACAAATGTATTCACTCATCGAAAAACCACCACCTTGACCTCTTTTTAAGGTCACATGTGCTCCACGACGGGATAATCCCGTCAAAAATTAAATGTCTTCAATATCCAAGGAAAGAACATGGAAACTCACATGAAACACCTGTTGGTCTACATCCCACATGTGGACCAGGTATTCTAGTAACCTCAGATGGGCTCTCATGCCCTGGATTTTGAATTTTTTTAATAATCCACACTGTCATAGGGAATTCACAGTCCCTAGATCATTTAAGGCCTTGAAGTCATCATCATTGTGTTCCCGTTCTCTCCACTCCAACATTTTGGCAATCAAATATCGGCATGGAGACGAGAAAAATGAATCAACATCCTCAATCGTTTCTTTTGAAATTCTTTTTTGAGCAAATGTGTGGGTATTTTTTTGGGTTTTCGGCCGCCGTAGACAAAATTTAAATACATTGCGGGGTTTCCTCAGGTGATCCATAGGGCACTTGTGGAAATCCTTGATTTCCACAGGTCCCGTTACTGGCCACCTGAGACGGCCCCAGCACAAGCCTATCGGCCCAAAAACTTATCCAAAAACTACCTTTTAAACAAAATAAATGAATTTTAATCCATTTCAAAAGAAGAGGATGATGAGCTTACCGTGTTGATGAAGACCGTTTGCTAAATCGTATCCTATGCTTCTTGCAATCGACAGCCGAAATATGAGGTAAAAACAGGGTTTCTAGACGAGTTTGGAATGAAATGCAAATGAAATAGCAATGAGAAGTTTTATCCCTATTTTTTTAACTTTTTGCTTTTTCTTATAATATTTTATATTATTTTAATGAATTTTATCTTAATCTAAAGGTCTAATGGTCCAATGAGTCTTTTATTTTTTCGCAGGTGGAAAGATTATAGTCCTGAACAATGTTGTATGGATATTTTTTGATTTGCTTTTTTGTTTGTTGCATATACCAATACTTTTTATGGTTTTTCAGAAAAACCTCGAGCCTAGTCTTTGTTCGTTCTCGTGCTCGAAAATCGATGAGAATGTAACCGAGTATACTTTTGTCATTTTTTTCCTACTCATCATGAAAACACGAAAAGCGCAACCCATGGAGTATCCTTTAAGCTCTTTTCACACTTCGTAAAAATGAAAAGATTGACGAGCGACCTTTTTCTTTTCACACTCATAAAAGTATTTGAAGAAAACATTCGATGGATGATGGTTTATCACTTTTTCGATCTCGTCGAATTATTTTACGAAAAATGAACTGAGGGAGTTCTCTTTAATGTGTTTTTCAGACTCTATAAGCATGAAAAACCCTCAAGTTTTCTATCTTTGGACTTGTTAAATAAACATCGAAAGACCCACATGGGACCGAGCCACTCCTTATTAGGGTTCGTTAAAAATACTTCGAGGGACTTGTCCAAAGGATGAGCTTACATCAACATAAGTTATCCTCCTCAAGCTTGCATAAAAATAAAGAGGTATTGCCAGAAATGGTGGGGGAAAATTTGGGAAAGAAATGTTTCTCTGTACTTGTGTTAGTGGTAGTACTAGTCGCTCTTGAACATGACACCCCTTCATCATTTGAATCCGGGTTGGGAAATCCATTTTTCTCTTGTTTGACCTTCCTCAAGTCCATATCTCGGGTCGTCTTTGAGTCAATGCTGCCAAGATTAGTTTCGTGTCATTTATATGTTCAAGAGAAGTCCAAACAATCCCTCTCTCAAGTCGACCATCTGCATTGTCATTTCTTACCATTTCGACCTTCCCTATGTCAGTTTCAAATCATCTTCATACTTTGATCTACCTTAAATCTGTTACTTATTTTGTGTCACTGATGGGGGATACATCAAGGCCCTCCTGTGACGAGTCTTTTCCTATCGACTTCAACTCATCATTCGGGAACAAGTCTTAGAAATCGTTTAGTACCTTAGAGCCTGCATGCCTCAATGGCAGGCTTCTTTGCTTTCGACAGTGGATTCACATCATTGGTACCTGATCGAGAGATTCCATCGAGTGTTCGAATTCAACTCATTTATTCATATTCATTGGATTGTAATAAGGTACCTTGGGATTCATTGACATCAATGGTGATTTCCCTTGCACTTGTTAACGGTTTTCATCAATGGTCGGTAAACAAGTGGTTTCTATCATGCTCGACTTCAACACCTGTAATCGCATGGTTAGATTTGTACTTATGGACAATGGGATTGAAGACCCTGGATCTTATCTTTTGGGTCCAGGTTGTGATGGAGTATTTATGATTTGTATTGACACACAGATCCACTTTGTATGTCTCATGGCTGTGTCTAGATTTAAACTTTCTAATACATAGATCCACAATGTATTTCTGGTGGCTATGTAGGATCTTGATGACATGGATCCACGGTGTATAATTGGTGGCCATGACTTGCATTTATGATTTCAATCACTTGTAGTATGAGCGTGGGAATGCCTACCTTAGAAATGGTATAATTTTAGGCAGATGCTTGATTGTTTGCAGGTTCCTTCTTGGTGCGTTCCTTGTTCCCGACACACACACACACATTTTACAAAGTATTTTGGCTATCACATGTTCCAGCCTCATACTTTGGGGGGCATTCTATTACACATTATTTTGGTCACTCTGATGTTGACCCTATAGGCATGTGTTCATGCTTCCAAAACAATCTTTTACATGAGGAAAATGACTAAGTTCTTCCTCTACAAGGCACATTTTTAGAATGACGTCGCAGGCTGACAGTGGTACACAATGCAAAAAGATTTGATTTTCGTAGGCTGCTCTATGCCTGGCTCGCAGGATTTCTACATGCTGCTATATAGGTAGGGTGCGGTGGCATTTGGAGCTAAGGAAAGGAAGAAGTTTCATGAAGTTTCTAGAAAGGGAATCTTTTAGAATATGAGGTGGCATCCATATGGTTGTGATCCTACTATTTTCTCTGATTTGGTGGGATCATCCTCATCCTTGTAACCACTTCATTTTATCCTATATAATAATGGATTTCTCATGGAAAAGGTTAATCAAGATTGAGCAAATAATTGTTGAAAGATTAGGGTGAAGACTGTGTGAAGGATCCCATTACAAATGATGCTTGAGGTCTCCATTTGTCCATCAAGATTTTGTGGACCATCTTCATACAAATTCAGAGCAAGTGTATGTGTGTGTTGGAACAAAGGACCACTGAAAGGGAACTTGCGACATCAAGGAAATTTGGTTGTATCGTCCACTTTTACTTAATATGATACGATGACATGTTTCTTTCCCATAAAATCATTAGTGTTTTATTACATGACTCCTTGATCACATGTTTAGGTCTCCATTGGATATACAATTGTCACTTTCACTTTGGTTGGTTTGTGTCATTGTAGATCTGATATCACAAGAGCACCAGAGTGAAGAAGGGACAACATAGATATAAGGAAGGGATATCCAAAGGTATGTCATCTATTCCTTCTTTGGTAGTAAATTCAATGGTAGCAACTTAGGGAAAGCGTCATGTCCTATCTTGTTTTGTTCTAGATCCATGTGGATCTAGGGAGATTAGTTTATGTCCACATTCACTGATTTATCCAATAACACTTACTATCCCTAGGAAAATGACCAAGTAGAGGCAATGAATAAATCTATCAAGACCATCTTGCAAAAAACTATCAGCCAGAGTAAATATTACTAGCGTATGATGCATTACGCTGCACTTTGGGCATATCGAACCTTAGTAAATACTTCCATGAGTTTCTCTCCTTTTCAGTTATTACATAGCATGGAGTCGATCCTTCCGATTGAATGATAAATACTTTCCCTTAAGTTGGAAATTCTGCTCCTACCTGACACATTCGATTTTGAAGAATGCCTCGTGCACTTGGAACATCTCGATGAGCAACGTCGAGATGCCTCTATATCTTTCAAAGTGAATAAATGATGTGTTAAGGTTCAGTATGATAAGATTTTCTATCCTCGGTAGTATGCTGATGGTGACTTGGTTCTCCTTTATGACCAAGCCAAAGAACCGTTGGGGGTAGGCAAGTTCAACCCCATGTGTCACGGTCCTTATATCGTGCGACATGTCTTAGAGAAAGGAGCATACAAATTGGAAGATTATAAAGGGAATATGCTAGATGAGCCCAGAAATGGGCTCTACCTTAAAAGGTATTACTCTTGAGCCCTCAAGCTTGGGTGTGACCTTTTGTATACTAGAGTATCTTAATGTATATACATATTTTCCTTTGTGTCATCGAATTGCTTATCAAGTTTTCCCTTGGTTGGCAGATTCCAATGGAGTGTTCAATTTACTTAGGATTCACAGATGGTGCTAGTCGTCATATGCGAAACATGGCTTCCACCGCTTGGGTCATTTATTTACACAAGGGCCAATTGGTGTCTTCAGGTGGCGTTCATCTGGATCCATCAACGAATAATGTGGCTGAGTATAGTGTAATTATAGATCTATTAAGCGATGCCATTTCACATGATGGTCGGTCTTTATAGGTTCACCTAGACTCCTAGTTAGTCGTATGTCAGTTGAATGATAGTTACCATGTGCGAGATCCTACTCTACTCCGACAATTCCTATGGGTACAAATTTTGGAACGATACTTTGATATTCTTACTTATAATCACATACCTAGAATTTATAATCATGTATTTGATGCATATGCTAATTATATTTTAGATTGGAATTTGTCACATAACTTAGCAAGGAAAACACATTCATTTTCACATTGTAACATATATAAGTAAATCCAAAGTCCAAAATGTTTTAGATTTCATCCTTTTGAGTTCAAAAAATATGGTGTCATAGTACAAAATGGGGCTCACACCCTAAAAATACATATATGGCTAGTATATAATATGACCATGGCATCTACACATGTGGCACCAGATGTGCATCATGATAGCACACTACTACGTTTGCGAGATGTTGGAAGAGTTGCACCCATGCACGGGGTACACCCACCACCTCTCACTGCATGGCCTCTGGCAGATCCTCGACTTGAACCATAGGAATCATGTGCGTCAATCAAGACATGTTCCCCTACACATTTTGTATCACTCTCTCCCCATCTCCACTCGCCTTCTCATCTCCTTGGCCCATCCGTCGATGTCGTGGGAATCCCTTTGGTCATCCCATAACTACATTTGTGTAACAAAGAAATTGTTAATACTTGATACCATACAAAAATATTTGCATTTTTTTTTTTTTTTTATTGAAAAAAATGAAATATATAAAAAAAATTCTTACCAATATCACCGTAGGCGGAACTTGGTGGAAAGACATGTTTGAATACCCTTTGTATTCAATCCTTCTGTAAGGTTAGTCATCAATGGCTATGACTTTTCGAAACCACTAGAAAAAGAACTCATCATTGTAGGGGGTTGGCACCCTACCACCTCCTAGACGCCTCATCACATCGGTCCATTGTGACATGGCTGGATCACACTGTCCATGTGGAGTAATCTCTACTCTAGGGCTCAAGCTTGGAACTCTCTTATATTAAAAACTACAAAGAATGGATGCAAATATGAAATTTCTCATTTTCCCTTGTTTGCAATCCGTCAATTGGCTCTTCATGTTAGCCAACAGTAAGGTACACCAGTCATAAAAAATGGGTCTTAAACACTCCAATACATAGAACATGAGTGGACTTGATTCCTGGTGCAACGAGGCCGACCCGAAAATCCATGTGAGTATAAGCACGACGATATTTAAGATCAGGTTCTCGATCACCCTGATTGGGAGTTGGCTCCCTACTTTATATATTCCTGCAACACGGTGGGTGGAAATGTACTCCTCCATAGTCATAACACCCCCATATAGTCGGGCCTTGAGATTAACTACCTCACCTCGGCAAGACAATCCTGTGATGAAGTATATATCGTCCACTTCAATCCTTAATAGTTTCCCATCGAGGTTGAAAGACTTTGTCTCTGGATCCCAGTAGTTTACTAGCAACTAGAGTAACCCCACTTGAGCCCTCATTCCCTTGAGAACCCAAAATTTATAAAGGCCACATATTTTAAAATCTTGTTGGGACCTTGCATATATTTCCACTACTGCATCTATATCTTCATGCTCCCTCTCCCTCCATTCAATCACCATCCTGCAAAGGAGAAAGAATTTTTTAAGTTAAAACCTTTCAAAAATGTTGTTCGCAGACTTGTACGCGGGATAAATTGGAAACAGTCGCAAATAGGGATGCATATATGCATGCATGCTTCACTTTTCTTGCGTATATGGGGTCGTATACGTGACCCAATGAATTGTCACCCGCATATACCCTATTTTCCATGTTCACACCCTCTATTACTCAAAAAATGGGGCCAAAAATTGAAATTTAAACCATTGAAATTGAAGTTGATGGGGTGGGCGCTTACTTCTTCCAGACGGTTTTTGATTCCATTGATCGTATCTTCCACAATCGACACTTGAATATCGTGGGAAAAATGGCCTAAAATGCACTATGTGGGTGAAAAAACTCAAATGGTATCGTAAAATGGTCTATTTTTACTATTAGTAGAATTTTTTTACCCACTTCCTATAGTTTGTGCTACTTTTTGACCTTATGGACTAATAGTGCAGTGGAAAGACTTGGTTTTTGGTGGTTTTGTCCAATATTTTTTGCGGTTTCCAGCATCATACCTTCGGAAGGTATATTCTTTCACCGACATATGGGATAGGTTTTCAATCTGTTTTGCACTCTTGCATCATCTTATGACCATGATCCATACACCCTAGATACGAACCCATTCATTAGCAACTCGAAAGCTTCTTACTGCTACTAGAAGTATCATTATTAAGTGGTAGAGACTTACCAAACATGGGTGACCTAGTTAGAACCTTTGTGCCATTTGGTGCCCATGCAATAGTTATTCCATAGGATCGAGAGTTCCTTATAGTCCCAATATTAATTTGTGTTCGAATGCCATATTATTACTCACAAGCATTATGACCATTACCTATGGGACTCCCCACAATTCTTGGTTAAGCTCTTTTCCAACTCTTGAAAAAATGAAAAGATTGTCGAGTGAAATTGTCTCTTTCACACTCGTTAAATGGATTTGAAAGGACGTCTATTTGGTATAATTTTAACCCTTTTCCAGACGAATTAGACTAAAAAAAAAGGAATACTCTAGTCACCATTGACTAGAGGATTTCTCCTGGGTATTATTTTATACTTTTTCGGGTCTAGGGGACTAAATATACGAAAAATGACATTTTTTGGTGTGAAGTTACAATTGCATTCCATCATCCTACTTGCAGTATTGAACCTATTTTCAGTTCCTTCTTTCTCGTTATAAGCCTCTTACTTTAGCAATTTGCATCACCAATCAAGCAGATCCTTTTATATATCCTTTGTAGCTTGACACCCTGTACTCTAAAATGAAACATTCCCCCAAGTGTCCATACCCTGCATGCACTTCCTTGCATTGAGTGTAGGTATGTTCTACTGTTTGGATCTAGTTGCTTAATCGTGACACTCGTTTCCTCTCCTGTATCATAGCATTTATTTTCCTATGAAAAAAAAAAGATGGACGAGAAAAAAATATTATCTCATATCAGTAATAGTCGTGTCACCTTTGAATAGAGCACACGCTTTTGATTCCACTTTCATCCAAAGTTTGGGTTTAGCATGACCTTAGGAAGTTGATCTTGTTACTTAGAGTTTACTCCTCCAATTGGTTATTCTTCGAGTCCCTATGGAGAATTTGTTGATGCCTCCTGGATCAAAAAGTTTTATTATCAATTCTATGCTTCTTGAGTTATCCGTATGTCTCATGATATTGTTTAAAGAAAGTCTATAAGCCCGTTTCGACCATTGATCAGAACTCTTGAATTTGCATGTCATCCATACCCTCAGTGTATCTCACAGTCACATGAAGTTGTAGTCCTACCATGCACCCTGGTCCTACTTTCATTATGGGTAGGTAACCTTGAACCCAACAATTGACATTTCCTCATTGGTTGTTGACTGGGGGGTTTCCCTTGTTTTTGACATCAAGAAATATATTCAAAAATTGGGATTCGTTTGGTGTATTGGATTCCATTATCCTTATTGGTGGTTTCCTCACCTTTGTTGACAATTTTCCTTATTGCTACTATTCAGAGGGTCTCTTTCATTCACTAATTGCATTTGGTGCTTGCGAGGGACACACAAGGTCATTGGTTCATGGACATCCTATTTTTCTGAGCTCCTCCTAATCATCAAGCTATTTATTTTTACCTCATGTTGAATGATGAGAGATTCCCTAAGTCTCTCTTTTCAGTGGGTCTCCTTCCATCGACTTCAACTCATCTATTTTGGAAATGAGACCTATATTCCTATGAGTACCTAGAGGATTGCAGTAATCAGTGGAAGGTTATCCTGCCATCAACAGTTGGGAATACATCAATGTCTCTTGATCAATGGATTCTTCAAGTGTTTGGCCTCAACATCCTTATTAACACTTGTAGAATGTACCTGGTTCCTTGATACCTACTTTCATTATCGATGGGTTGTCTCACGTTTGTTAACGATATACCTTAGAGACTGATAATCAAATAAAGTCTCATTGTGTTTGACCTCAACTCCTCTGTTGGCCCTTGGTTATGAAAGAAAGAAAATATTACGAGAGAAAAGATGAAATTCGAACTACGCTAAAGACACACTGACTGATCGTGGGTCAAAGTGGCCAAAGGAGCAGAAAAGATGGAGCGAAGTGCAAGAGAGCGAGTCATTGGATGAGAGGATCAATGAGAACATATCAACAAGGAAGAATTGATCATGGACAACTCAACAAGTGGAAAAATCTACCGTTGGATGCTTTGGATCACCTCATGGGAAGGAAGGAAGGACAGGCTGGCGAAGCCTGAAAAAAGTGGGTCAAGTTGACCTAGGGTTTTAGACACCTATGTTTTTGGTATCTAGGGTTTTGACACCTAGGTTTTGGCCTAAGGTTGTCGGTGAACTATTGTAATGTATAAATAATAACCTAGAGGAGAGAAGAAGGTTTCACTATTGAAAGGGAGAAGGATATTGGTCATTATCATTATCATATTGAGAGAGAGAGAGAGAGAAGTGCTGAGGATGAGAGCCTTCTGGTATTGTAAGATCTTTAGTTGGGTGCGAAGATCAACCCTGCAGCGGGGTGCGTAGGGAGGGGAGAGAAGAAGAGTGAGAGAGAGATATGAAAGGTAAGAGCATAGATCAGAACTGTATGTTTTCATATAATATCAAGAAATGTAGTTCTGTGGACGTAGCCCTAGGGAGAGGGTGAACCACATATATCTTGTGTTGTGTGTGATTGATGTTGTGTTCTTTACTTATGTTACTCTGTTGATGTATTAGTATGTTAGATCTGATATATAACTATGCGAACTAGGTTTATGCTTGGTAAGAATAATCGGATCTCTGTGTGTTGTTGCCTTGGTTCCACTTGCATTTCCTTGGTTGTAGACACCTGTGTCCTGCAACCCCCTATTGCTTGTTTGGGTGAGATTGCATCTGCTTCACAGGTGTTTCCGAAAGGGCTAGTAGTTAGGGATTGTTGGTGCACTGTTAGAGCTAAACCCTAGGTCTTCCCCTGTGCCAACAAATGGTTCCGTTGCCGAGACCAGGATCTTCTTGAGGGAATATCAAGGTGGTTTCCATCGAAGATAGAGATTCAGAAGTGGATATAAGCGCAAGAAAAGGACTTCGTAGAAGTCCAGAACAAGAAACCTAAGCTTAGCATAGAGGATTGGTTGGGAAGGTATATATTTATTGATATACATGAGATTTTCTTTGGGGGGATTCATAAGGAGCTATACGAGTGGTTAGCCAGATTAACATATACCCAGTTCGAGATCCGATCTAGACCACCCATGGTTTGGATGTCGGTGCTAATTAAGAAGTTCAAGAGAGTTGATAATGCCATTTAAAGAGAAATAGATCACTGGTTCGATAGTACTATTGGAGGGTACATCACCGAGTTCGCCATTGACAGAGTTGAGTCATATAACCAAGCAGAGAGATATTTCTTTAAGGGACCCGAAGGAAATTTTTTACATTTCTTAAAGTTGAAGATCAAGATGTTGTTGCATGAAAAGAACATCTTTAAAATACAATAAGTGTTCCGATTGAAAAGCTAATGTTCAAGAATTCAGAAAACGACATCGACGTAGAGGTGGGACATACGCGTAGTGGAAGGATCTTTAGAGAGGTCCCTTTGGTGAACTTGTTTTGATAGAGCCACGAACCACCACAAGATGAAAGGTTCTACAGTGGAGAAGAAGAAGAGTTTTTGAACGAGGACCCTTCAACGTCCTCTAGGGCAGAGGAAGAGAAGAGTGAAGAACCTCGTTGGGAAGAATCAGAATCTTCAGGAACTGCGCAGACTATTGAAGTAAGTACTATTACTCCTCCTGTTGTTTTAGCAACAATAAGAAATCATAGTAGTCAGAGTCACCAGAGAAATCAAAGCAATGTTACTAGTAGTTGAACACATACTCAGTCAAGAAACCTATGAATATCTATGGAAGATGAGATGAGGCTACCTAAATTTAGGGAAGATGGAACTGAAGATCCCGATCAACATTGGTTTTTATGTGAATATGTATGGAGTATTAAACAAATCACTGATGAAATAGTTAAGAGAGCCCAGTTTAGTACCACCTTGAGAGACCGCACACTGAGCTAGTACATGAAATTTGTCCAAGGAGTTGCACACCCTAAACCAATGAATGTCATTAAAATTGCGTTGATCACCGAATTCAAAAAACCCAAGTCAGAGTCACAATGAATTACATAACTGAAAGAAATCAAGCATAGAATAGTTGAATATGTGTGGGAGTTTGATCAGAGGTTTAAGACCTTAACAGACCATTTGAGTTTTCAGATTCCAGATGAACAAAATAAAGAATGGTTCATTTCTTCCCTCTTACCACACATCAGAGTCCCTTTGATGCAACAGAAAATCGCTTCACAGGCTGAGGCATTGGAGATTTCCATGAAACTAGAATCAACCCATATGGGAGAATCCAACTCAGGTATGAGTCAAATTTTAATTCAGTTAACTAGCTTGTCTCTGCAGGTCAAAGATATGAAGAAAGACCAGGGAAAATATAAAAGAGAATATATATGGTGCATTAGATGAAAATCAGAAGGCCATGACAAGGAGAACTTCCCCCTATTTCATGAATACCTAGCCTTGGGAGCCCCAAGCCCTTTGAAACAAATTACTCTACCTTGGTGCTAGGTATGCAAAAATCGACATCGCCCTGGTGAATGCTATTACATGAAAAAATATGTTCAAACACCTACAAACTTTTACTGCACATTTTGTAAATCTGTGCGGCATGATGAGAAAGACTATAGAGATTATGACCTATTACATGAGCGATCAAGAGACACATATAGGATTCAAGGCGAAGTACAACAAGAAGGAACTAATCCGCAGTATAATTCCCGAGGAAGAGGAAACTTCAACCCTCATGGGTAATTCAGAGGAAGAGGATGAGGAGGAGGAATGGGTTGAGGTTGAGGCCATATCATTTGTTACAACTGCACACATCCAGGACACTTAGCAAGGGACTGTCAGAACCCTTGTACCACTTGTAGCTATTGCAACTTATTCGAACATGTCATCAAATATTGTCCTGTGCTGCTAGCCAAACTTCAGGAAAGAGGAGGAAAAAATGAACAAGTACAAGTAATCTAAGCAGAACCTTGCGGAGAGGATCCCAGAGTCGATATAATCACTAGAGGAGGTGCTGTTACAGGAGAAGACAGAGCAACACCGGGGAATACTACAGAAGAATCAGGGGTTAGAAAAGATGCAGAGAAGACATAAGTGTTTGATGCAAGGAATGAAAAACAAACATTTGAGGAGGTGAGAAAAGAATTTGGGAGAGATCAGACTTCTTCATCAAAGCCTCGAGCAGAAGTAAGAGAATGTGGAATGCCTCTGGCATTCGATCAGTCTGCTCCTCCAGGAGAAGGAAAAGAGGTAAGCAAGCTCATGGAATTCTTATGCACTTGCATTAATTTGATAAAGGATGAAAGCGCTGTACAAGAGCTACAAAATTTAATCAGACAGTATGAGCTAGGAAAGGTAGATCCCCTGTTGAATAGAGAAATACATCAAGTATCTAAAATGATAAGGACACATAAGGAACTACACCTTAACGCTCAAATGTGAGAGTATGATATAGACTATGTGGTCCTCGACTTAGGGTCAGAAGTCAATGTTATGACGAAGCATATCTGGGCACTGATGGGAAATCCTAAGTTGATTTATTCCCCTATCAGGTTCAGAATGCCTAATCAACAGGTAGTAAGCCCCTTTGGGAGACTGGAGCATGTCCTTGTGGACATCGACGGGGTAAGAACATTTGTGAACTTTGAGGTGATTGAGATAGTTGATGATAGCTGTCCTTATCCTGCGTTGTTAGGAATTGATTGGGCTTTCAATAATTTCACTGTGGTTGATTTAAAGAAAAAAGGAATGACAATTGAAGGTGATGGACTTAGGGTTATTGCACCTTTGGATCCTGATGAAGGTCATAGATATACCAAAGCCATTAGAGAAGAATATCGTTCTTATGAACTTGAGAATATATACAAACTGACAGCAAGACACCATGATTACATTAATCCTACAACAGATGGGAACTTAAGCTGGTGAAGCGACAACACATGCTCATCCAACTCAGAGGAAGCACTAGAGAACTGGCAGAACAAAATGCATAAAGTATCTACACGAAGATGTGCTAGACTGACCAGGGAAGTTCACTGGATTGGAACATAAGTAAGTAACTTGCCCACCTTTGATGGTTTAAATCATTTAGAATATTTCATGTTGGAATTTGAAGAAATTATACTAGTGCAACAAAGGTTGTTGTCACTGGATGAGGCCTTGAAAGAAACTCTAGAAAGATGGTGTGGAACACACAAAAACAACATTGCATACTGGGTACAATGTCAAACTTTGATGACAACGCATTTTTCAGAACAAGTAGAAGGCTACGAAGTTAGATACACAGGTCGAAGATGTCCGAAGGACCATGTGAGAAATTGGGAGGAGGCTTGGAGCATCATTCCTCAAGAGCAGTGAGTGCACAAATTCATTAACACACTGGGCACAACCCCTATCAATTGGTATCTTCAAGCAGAACTATGCCTCACCACTGCAGATTGGGAAGGTTTGACTCAAAACTTTGTAACTACCTTTCTCTTTGAAATCCAGTACCCAACATTGGATCAAGCATTACAGATTGTAAGACAATGAGTATTTGAGGAGGCACCTAACCAATTGAGAAAGAAGAGGATGAATGGACTGCGCCTCTTTAGAAATTTCAAGGTTGTTACAACATAAATGCAGATGAAGACAATGATCCTAGGAATGTGAACATCGCATAAACAAAAGGACAAAGAGATATAGAAGGACTAGGAGTTGAACTACCTTTTATTGGACAACCAATTAAAATCAAGAAAGTCAACATTGGAACAGAGCAAACACCGAAGCTTGCAAATGTTGGAGATTATTGGGATTCTTCCAGTATTGACAAGATCACATAACTACTGCATGGATACCATGACTTGTTTCCAACCAAGTTCATTGATATGAAGGGAATTAAAGGGACCATGGGAGAGATGAAGATCCCCTTGAAACTAGATGCAAGGCCAGTAAAGTAGAGACCCTACAGATTGAACGCCAAGTATAAGGAGAAAGTCAATATTGAGCTAGACAGAATGTTGGAAGCAAGAATCATAGAATCTGTTGAAGAATCAGAATGGATTATCCCTATGGCGGTGCAGGATAAGAAGACAGGAGAGATCAAGATCTGTGTAGATCTCAGGAAGCTAAATGATGCCTGTTTGCATGACCCATTCCCTACACCATTTACCGATGAAGTGTTAGAAAATGTGGGAGGACAAGAGGTCTACTCCTTCACAGATGGATTTTCAGGATATCATCAGATCGGGATTGCCAAGGAAGATCGCCATAAGACCACTTTTGCAATAGAATGGGGATCCTACCAGTACATAGTGATGCCTTTTTGACTGAAGAATGCACCAACCATATTTTCTAGGGTGGTGGTCGAAGCATTCAAGAAGTTTTTACATAAATTTCTAGAAGCATATTTTGATGATTGGACCGTTTTTAGCTTATTTCAAAATCACATTGAATGTTTAAGAATGATGTTGGATAAGTGCAGACAATGCCATATTGCCCTGAACCTGAAGAAGTGCATATTCTTTTCACCCTTTGGAGTGTTGCCAGGCCATATTGTGTGTAAGTAGGGATTGTTGGTAGATCCATCTAAGATTTCCATTATTGTTGATTTACCCCCTCCTACTTCAGTCGGATAGCTGCACACTATGCTGGGACATACTAGATACTACATGAAGTTCATTAAGGGATATGCACAGATTACAACACCCATGGAGAACATTTTGAAAAAATATTGTCAGTTTCAATGGACTGAAGAATGCCAACAAAGCTTTGACACACTGAAACAA
Source organism: Picea engelmannii (assembly GCA_009831015.1). Lineage (NCBI taxonomy): Eukaryota > Viridiplantae > Streptophyta > Pinopsida > Pinales > Pinaceae > Picea > Picea engelmannii. Next base: position 121,483 of record ML788711.1, on the reverse strand, counting down.
AAAATGGTTACTGCGCCTATTCTGGTTTTCCCAGATTGGAGAAAGGAATTTCATGTGCATGTCGATGCATCCTCTATTACATTAGAATTAGTGTTAGCACAATCAGGAAAAGGAGATATTGACCACCCGTTAGCATTTTCTAGTAGGAAGCTCTCTACAGCTAAGATAAATTACATTACCACTGAGAGATAAGGTTTAGCTATAGTGTACACGCTGCAAAAATTTCATCACTACTTGCTAGGAGGACATTTTAAGATGTTCACTGATCACTTCACGATGAAATACCTAGTCAACAAGCCAGTGTTGGGGGGAAGAATATGCAAATGGCTTCTTCTATTTGAGGAATATGATTTTGAGATTGTGGTCAAACCAGGGAGAATGAACAAAGGCCCTAACACTTGTCCAAGTTGGAACATGGAGATGAACCTAGTAGTTTGGAGGACACATTGCCAGATGCACAATTGTTGTCCATCATGAAGGTTGATGGTCATTTCGTCGAGATAGTTTGATTCTTGTCAATAGGAATGGAACCTCACAGATATACAATCACTCAAAAGAAACAACTGGTAGTTCGCGCTGCAGATTTTTCACTCATAGCTGCAAAACTATACAATATGGGACCAAATGAGATCCTGAGGAGATGTATTATGGAGGCATAAATACCACTAATTATGGAAGAAGCCCATGAAGGAATTGCAGGAGGACACTACGCAGGAAAAACAACAACGCAGAAGGTTCTTAGAGCTAGCCTGTGGTGGCCCACTTTACACAAGGATGCTAAAGATTACTACAAAGCCTCCAATGTATGCTAACGAGTTGGGAAACCATCCATAAGAGATGAGATGCCTTTAGCACCCCAACTAATCTTAAACCCACTAAGGAAGCGCATAGGAGCAAGGTACATAATCACTGCAACAAAGTACTTGACCAGATGGGAAGAAGAAAGAAAAGTTAAGGATTGTAGCACAACTACAACTGCACGATTCATATTTGATGACATCACATCATAACCAGGTTTGGATGCTCGAATATTCTTATGAGCGTCAAGGTACACATTTTATTAATAAGACTATTGAAGACCTCACTGAGGAATTTGCAGTCCATCATCAGAAGAGCATGCCCTACCATCCAAAAGTGAATGGGATAGTCGAATCATTCAATAAGATCTTGGAGACAATGCTGACGAATATTTGCAGTGTGAAAAAGGATGATTGGGACTTGAGAGTACCAACAATGTTATGGGCCTATAGAACTACTTGCAAGAAGATGACAATGAAGACTCCCTTTAAGTTGGTTTATGGTCTTGAAGTAGTTGTACCTATGGAATATTTGGTTCCTAGTCTAATAATTGCAGCCTTTACATATATGGATGACATTGGCGTTGTTCAAGAGAGGCTCGCGCAGTTGGTCAAACTAGAGGAAGACAATTTTATTGCAGTATTCCATCAGCAGGTGCAAAAAGAAAGAGAAAAGGCCTACCATGACAGACACATAAAAAATAAAGCCTTTAATCAAGGAGATATGGTATTGGTATACGACAGTAAGTTCATGAAGCATCCAGGAAATTTCAGAACACATTGGCTTGGGCCTTATGAGGTTGCCTATGTCATAGAAGGAGGAGTTGCGTAATTGAAGACTTTCAATGGAGTGTGGAAGGAAGGTTTGGTGAATGAGAGCCGATTGAAATTGTACTATGACAACCAACTGCCTCATAGCCATTATTAAGAGAAAAAGAAGAAGGGTCCAGGTACCAAGCGCAGTTGAAACTCGGTACCAGACACATAAAAGACAGTCTGCACATAGTGGGGGAGGATAGAGAAGAAAGCACAGGTTGCTCCACGCAGTCTGAAGTCGAAGCAAAATAAAAGGTTCAGCTTTGAAGTGCCTCGAGATGAGTCACAGGTGAGTGTTGGGGGCCTATTGGCCCTTGGTTATAAAAGAAAGAAAATATTACGGAAGAAAAGATGAAATGTGAACTGCGCAGAAGACACACTGACTAATAGTGGGTCGAAGTGGCCAAAGGAGTAGAAAAGATGGAGCGAAGTGCGAGAGAGTGATCCGTTGGACAAGAGGATCAAGGAGAACATATCATCAAGGAAGAATGTATCGTGGACAACTCAGCAAGCGGAAAAATCCACCATTGGATGATTTGGAGCACCTCGCGAGAAGGAAGGAAGGACAGGATGGTGAAGCTCAAAAAACGTAGGTCAAGTTGACCTAGGGTTTTAAACACCTAGGGTTTTGGTATCTAGGGTTTTGACACCTAGGTTTTGGCCTAAGGTTGTTGGTGAACTATTGTAATGTATAAATAAGAACCTAGAGGAGAGAAGAAGGGTTCGCTATTGAAAGGGAGAGGGATATTGGGCATTATCATTATCATCTTGAGAGAGAGAGAAGTCTTGAGTGCAAGAGACTTCTGGTATTGTAAGATCTTCAGCTGGGTGCAAAGATCAACCCTGCAGCTGGGTACGTAGGGAGGGAAGAGAATAAGAGTGAGAGAGATATCTGCAAGGTAAGAGCACATATCATAACTATATGTTTTCATATAATATCAAGAAACGCAGTTCTGTGGACATAGCCCTAGGGAGAGGGTGAACCACGTATATCTTGTGTTGTGTGTGATTGATGCTCTGTTCTTTACTTTTGTTACTCTGTTGATGTATTAGTATGTTAGATATTCTATATAACTATGCGAAGTAGGTTTATGCTTGGTAAGAATAATCAGATCTATGTGCATTGTTGCCTTGGTTCCACTTACATTTGCCTGGTTGTAGACACCTATGTCTTGCAACCCCCTATTGCTACTTCGGGTGAGATTGCATCTGCATCACAAGTGTTAGAGAAAGGGCCAGTAGTTAGGACTTGTTGGTGTGCTATTAGAGTTGAACCTTGGGTCTGCCCATGTGCCAACATACTCTATTCACATGATGTAGACTTTCACCTTCGACGAATAGTGTAGAATACCTCTAGATTATAGTTGTAGCATTCCTCATTTGTTTTTGTCTTTCATTGGACCAATATCTATATGACTTTAATGATCATGGGTGATCAAATTGTACTCCTTGGTGTACATATATCTTCATATTGATTTTGAGACTAGATTCCACTATGTCTTGTTCATGACTATGACATCTATGGCATATGTCCACTTTGTATTGCCTATTCATGTCCATGAACAATTGTTTTATTTATTTCCACATGGATATGTCAGGTAATTCATATTGGAAACCATCTGTACAAAGTCATTATGGATTGTAATATTCTCATGAAAAACTAGTACTTCTAGTTGAGTCTCCATTACTCCCCTTTTGGGAATTATAATGTATTTTGGCCATCGCAGATAGTCCTTTGACCTCACATATTAGGGAGCATATGTTACAACAATTTTTTCCTCACTCCATGCAAATTGCTTGGATGGCCTTTCCATTTCCCTATGCAGACTGGAGGTTCCCTTTTGTACCTTCCAGAGCCAAAAAAACATATTTTTCCTCATATACACACCCTATCAGTTATACAACAAGCATATACACAGGTTTCTCCACTACAGATCATGTACATCGGGTTTGGTTCTCAAAATTAAAAATTATGTCAGGTTTCCATGCCATGTCACAAGATCCATGATCCTTGACCTTCCATATACGAGAAACACTCTGACTCGGCCCTTCAGTTCCATTTGAAGGCTATAAATGGAGCCATATCCAAGCCTTGGGGAGATTCAACAATTCAACTTTGAGAGAAAATACACTCTAGAGAAATTTCACTTCATATTGAGTCTGCATCCCTTTGTCCTTGAAATTCTGAACTCCTTGTTCAACCCCCAAGCTCTTACTTATTTGTGATGGAGAAACTCATTGACTCCTTTATATGATCTTGCCTTTGGTGGAGGATTGAAGTGGTGGAGGCCCAGCTAGAAGGACTTAGTTTCTTGGTTCCAATATGTGTTGTTACATAAGTTTGTCACCTATGTACTTCTGCTAATTATTTTAATAGAAATACTCTTTTCTTGTCCAATTGATATCTTGTGAATATTTTAATTATTATTCCATGGGAATATTTGTCATGTATGTTAATGGATTATGCTAATATATATGCTAACACTATATATTATCACCATATTCTTGTGTATCTTGTTTGTTGAGGACAAGTTGTAGGTAAAATCTTTGGGTTGTGTGCTCAATGGTGGTCTTCATCGAACGTTTGGACGAGGTAGGCTATTAGCCTTGTCTTGCTAGCATTTATTTGATCTAGCATACTTGGGATTAGAGTTGATTTATGTGTGTCATTCCTTCTATTGTGGTTTAACCCTTTCCATATACAATTTTTCCTCGTAACATGACCCAATCTGAATCAGTGAAACCAAAAAATAAAGGAGCCCCCCTCGAACTGTAATGTATCCCAATCTAAATTGTACCTTGGACATACTGAAGTATCCTTTTATCTTCTTTCCAATGTATTTCATGGGTTTTTTTCATATACCGGGTAAAAATAATAACAACAAAGAAAATATTAGGGCGAGTATGAGTCAAGTATAAGAGGCTACCAACTAATTGACAATACAAGGTGGAATTAACTTTGGGAGAAGTACATGTGGCAACAAGCTTGACTTAATACTGGAAGGGAGAAGGGGCTTCTTTACAATATTCCATGTGAAAGCGATGAAGAAGGTCACAAGCATACTTAGACTGGGAAATAAAAACTCCTTCATTGGTTTGCAAAACTTGGAGACCAAAGAAATAGTGAAAAAATCATAAGTCTTTAATTTCAAATTTCTTCTTAAGGCTGGTTTTTACATGGTTTAAAAGTTTTGAGTCACTATTAGTAATGATAAGGTCATCAACATAAAGAACAAGGATTACGAGATGGCTTCCTACTTTCTTGGTATAAACATTAGGATCAAAATGGAATCTAGAAAATTTGGTGTCCATAAGGAAGTTTTCCATTTTGGTAAACCAAGCTCGAGGAGCTTGATTAAGACCATAAAGAGATTTCTTAAGGTGAAAAACAAGGATAGAGTCATTCTAGACAAAGCCAGGAGGTAGTTCCATGCTGATTTATTCTTGCAAATCCCCATGCAAGAAGGAAGATTTAACATCCATCTGATGGACCTCCCATTTATGTGAGGCAACAAGGGAAAGAATAAGGCAGATGGAATTCATTTTGGATACAAAGGAAAAATGTTTCATTATAATCAATTCCTTCAACTTGGGGAAATCCTTTGGAAACTAACCAAGCCTTGTGTCTTTCAACACTTCCATGTGATGCATACTTAGTTATGTAGACCCATTTACATTTGAAAAATTTTCTTCCTTTTGGAAGAGGTACAAGATCCCAAGTATAATTTTCCATTAAAGAATGATACTCTTCATTCATTTTTGTATCCCAATCTAGATGATCTAAAGCTTCTACAAATGTCTCTGGATCACGAGTCTCTGAAACTTGAGCCAAAAGAGAAGCAACTTTCTATAACTGAGAACGTGTCTGACATTGATGTGAAGGATCATGTAACGTCCCCAACCACCCAAGGTGAGAATGCCACTACATCTCTTCTCTATTACCAACTGTAACATACCTAGCCTCCCACATGAGGGGCATGCCACACCAAGAACACACCTCTTGGCAGATTTGGGAACTCTGATAAAAATTAATTAATAAAGAAGCATGAAGTACATACATGCAATGATCAAGATTTATACCATAACATAAAAGACAACCACGATATATCATACACAACATTAACTAGCAAGCATGCATATTAAAGGTACAATCCCATGTATAATAGTTTTATACGTAGTGGAAATAAATACATAAACAAGGAAACCATAACATATAGCACTTATATTTTATAAAATAAGACATCAACTGGTTGCAGACCAAGGATGTTCCACCCAACCGTAGACACTGATGTTCCAAGTCTCAACAACCGTGTCACCCTTGAGTTGGGGCTATGAATCCACAAGGACAATTCCAGAGTGTTACTTTTCTTCCCAAACAATTCAACACTCAAGCTCTCACATGATTATCCAACACTCACAACAATCTATGTACCCAACTTTCTTCTACCCAACGTACACCACCCAAGAGAATAGACCTCCACCCTTCTCTACCATGCAGTCCCTCTCCATTCATGGATCCAATGAAGCTAGTCTAGAATCTTCATGCTGGGACTCTTAGGAATCACAACTGTGATCAAAGCTGGTCACAGGCCAAGCATATCAGACATGCAGGCCTCATATCATGGCTTGACTACACCAACAATCTCTACAACCAACAAAACCATGGCTACTCTTCAACAATTTGTCTTTCTTTCCCAAGCCAAGACACCAAAATGAGGAAGATGAATGAATGAATGGATGGATGGAGTGCAGAATTCATGAGAGAGGATGAACAATGAACAAAATGGGTGAATGAACACGTTAAGCGACCAACAACAACACCAAAATGGGGATGAGAATGATAGTATTGTCAACGGGAGAATGAACAAACCAACCCCTTCCACAGACTAAGGATGGGTTTTTGTAATTCGTGGGGATAAAGAACCTCTTGGTCTTCCCCCAAGAGCTCACATAACTGATTTCCCGCCCCTCCCCCATTACACACAAAATGGTTAATATAAAATAAATAAGCACTTATCCTGTCAGCCCCCTATAACTCTAGTCCTTTTCCTTCTAGCAACCAATGATGTATTTATTATTAATAATGATCAAAACATTACATTTCTTAGGCACATTGGCCTTTTAATAATTGTTTGGGAACTCTAGCCTCTCAACAATGTAACAATACATTTTTTAATATGCGGGCTCAAAACCTGGGGTGTTACATCCCCTCCCCCTTATTTTGGCACTGTCCTCAATGAATATGCAAAACATGAATCAAAATTCCAAAATTTATTCAAAATCATGTGGGTACTCTACCTGCATGGCATGTTCATGCTCCCAGGTAGCATCTTCAGGACCGTAGTAGGTCCACTGAACTTTTACCAGCTCTATAACTCGATTCATGAGCATTTTGACCTTTTTGTCCAATATTTTCACCGGTGGACTTGAAAGTCTCCCTCCGTCTCTAACTAAATCAGATTCCAATCAACAACATGGTTAGGATCATGTGCATATTTCTTTATCAAAGAGACATGAAGCACATTATGCACTTTCATGGAAACATGCAATGCAAGCATGTATGAAACTGGCCCTATTTTTTCCAATATCTCAAATGGACCACAATATCTGGCTGCCAGCTTCGTACAACTGTCCAAATTCAAAGAGATCTTCTTTGGCTTTACTTTCAACAACACATGCTCTCCTACTTTAAATTCTCTTGTTGTCATATTCTTGTCGGCATAAACCTTCTGTCTATCTTGAGTTTCCTTTAAGTTCTTCTTAATCTTAACCATCAAGTCTTCCATTTCCTTGAGCAACTCCAGACCAAGTACCACTCTATATACTGGGTTGTCCCAACTTACTGGAGTAATCCACTTTCTACCATACAAGGCTTCAAATGGTATCATCTTTAATGAAGCTTGATACCCATTATTATAGACAAACTCAACCAAGTGCAGGTAATCTTCCCACTTAGATGGCTTATCCATCACATACATTCTTAACATGTCTTCAATTACTTGGTTGACCCTCTCTATATTCCCATCTGATTGTGGATGGTATGATGTGCTAAATTTAAGATTTGTACCAAATCCTTTGATAAATCCCTTCCAAAAATTTGAAGTAAACTTACTGTCTTTGTTTGGGACAATTGTCCTAGGTATCCCATGCAACCTAGCAATTTATTTCATGCAAATTTCTGCAATATTAGTTGTTGTATGAGTTGGTTTTATAGGAACAAAATGAGAAAACTTTGTCAATTTATCAACCACTACCATGATTGAATCATGTTGCGTTGTTGTCCTGGGAAATTTGGTTATAAAGTCAATGGTTATCACTTCCCATTTATTCTCTGGAATTGGTAATGGTTGTAGCAAACCCGTTGGGTGTCTATGCTCAACCTTCAATCTCTGACATTCCATACACCTAGTGATGTAATCAGCAACATCCCTTTTCATTCTCGGCCAAAAGAACTGACTTCTTACTGTTGTAATTTGTTTCTGGTAACCGAGATGTCCAACATATGGAAGATTATGCATTTCCTTTAATACGAAATTCCTAAGTTCTCCGGAATTAGGAACATAAATTCTATTTTTATGCATAAGTAGTCCATCTTACTTTATCTCATACTCTTTGAATTTCTATTGTACATCTCCTTTCTATAAGATTTCCTTTACATGTAGGTAATGTTGATATGTAACAAAAACATCTAAAATTCTTCACTTCAAGTCTGACTCATGCATACTGACAACTGTAGCATGCATGATATGTACTCTTTTACTAAGTGCATCATTAAATTTATTTTCTTTTCCTTTGATATGCTTGATATCAAAGTCGTATTCACTTAAAAATTCAAGCCATCTTGTTTTCCTGGCATTCAAATTTGGATGATAAAAAATGTACTTCAGACAATTGTGGTTTGTTCTTAATTAAAATATCTTTCCCATGAGATAATTACTCCACATATTGAATGCATGGACAATGGAAACAAGCTCCAAGTCATGCATGGCATAGTTCCTCTCATGCTCCTTAAGCTTTCTGGACTCATAAAAAATGACATGTCCATTTTGAGTGAGGACTCCAACAAGTCCTTCCTTGCACACATCTATGCATACCACAAAATTCTCATTTGGGTCAACAATCTTAAAAATAGGTGCACTAGTAAGTAATTCCTTCAACGAATTAAACTTTTCTTCACACAATTCCCTTCTTTTGCAAAGAAGTGATGGAATGTACAATATTAGAGAATGCTGCTATAAACCTTCTATAGTAACCAACTAACCCCATAAAATATCTGACTTCTGAAACATTCATGGGTGCTAGCCATCCTCTAATGACTTCAATATTCTCAGGGTCTATTTCTATACCCTGTTTTGAAATAATGTGCCCCAAGTAATGGATCTGTTCTTGGTAAAAAGAACATTTACTCATCTTGGCATACAACTGTTGTTCTCTCAGCACTTGCAATACCAATCTTAGGTGATGTTCATGCTCTTCCTCTGACTTAGAATAGACAAGTATGTCATCCATAAATACTATGACAAACTTGTCCAAGTAATTTCTGATTATGTCATTCATTAATCACACAAAGATAGCTGGTGCATTGGACAATCCAAATACCACCACCACAAATTCATAGTTCACATACCTAGTTCTAAAGGTTGTCTTACAAATTTCTTATTCCTCGATTCTTACCTGATGGTATCCTGATCTCAAGTCTATCTTTGAAGATATCTTTGCTCCTCTTAGCTGATCAAATAGGTCACCAATTCTGAGTAGAGGATACTTTTTCTTTATAGTAGACTTATTCAGTTGTCGAAAGTCAATACACAGCCTCGAGGTGAAACACTTGGGCATACATACCCTTACTTCAACAATTCCTCCAACAACATTTGTAATTATTTTAACTCTGGTGTGCTCATTCTGTAAGGTTTTTTTGACACCAGGGAAACTCCTGACACTAGATCAATAGAGAAATATATTTCCCTTTTTAGTGGAAACCAAGGTATTTCTTGGAATACATCCTCAAATTCTTGTAGTATTGAGAAATATTCAATGATTGGACCCTTTGTTTTTTCTGGCTCCTCTACATGGGTTGCATACAATTGAAACCCTTTTTTGAAACATCTCTTCAGTTGTAAGGCTGAAATATCCCTTATAGAGATGGGTCTTGGAACTTCTTTCACAGTGCTCTGGTTTCCATCTCCATCAAGACATGTAAATGTCTTGCTATGACAATCTAGGACAACATGGTGCTTGTCCAACCAATCCATTCCAATTAGAATATCATAAGACCCCAATGGTATGATATTTATATCAACACTAGTATTCACACCATTAAGACTTATGGAACAACTTCTCACCATATCATGGATTCTCCTTTTGGTTCCAGTGGCTAGTTGAACCAAACTTGATTTCCCAAGCTTACATTTCTCCAAATGTAATATATCCACTATTTTATGATCAATGTAACAATGACTTTCTCCTAAATCAATTAAAATAGAAACATATTGATTTATGATCTTACCTTCCACCTTGATCATGTTGGATTGGTATCCTTCTTGTCTATCATCTAAGTCTACATAAATCCTTTCCATGTATTCAACTGTTGTATCCTCTTGGATGTTGTGCACAATCTTCACTCAGTCCTTTCTATGTGGGAAATCCTTGTACAAGTGATATTCTTTGCATCCCCAACACTAGATTGGTGGTCTTCCCCTTTTTCCCAGGGAGTCTTCTTTCTTGGAATCATCCTTAGCATACTAATATTGATGATTTTAATTAGGCTCATTTCTGTTGAAAGGAGGTTTGAATCCCTTCCTCCTATGATCAAACTTCTCCTTGTTCTTTTTCTTTCAATATTTCTACATGGACTCTCTTCCCTGGCCTTTCTCATACAAGTATTTAGCCTTCCTGATGGCCCTAGTCAAGGTATTGGGATCATCATACCAAATATTTTCTTTATAAAAGGCCAGAAGTCCACTCAAAAATATTTGTATGTTTACCTTTTCATCATTTATAAACCCAACATAATTTAACAACCCCAAGAACTTCTTCTCATACTCTACCATAGTCATGCTTCCTAGCCCGAGTTCAAATAACTCTTGCATTTTCTTGTCATAAAAATGCTTTAAGAGGTACTCCTTCTAGAAATACTTCATGAATTGCTTCCAAGTGATCATATTCTCATTAATGTGTTCAAATTGCTTCAGTTGATCCCACCACATTGCAACTTTCCCATATAAGTGGTAGGTGGAAATTCTGGCTTCTAGATTTGATGAATAATTGTGCAATTGGAAATATCTCTCGAGTCCAAGCAACCATCCTTAAACATCCTATTCCCTTTATCTTTCACCATCAAAGGATGGTGGCTTGTGTTGGATTAATGAGAGGGGGGGGGGGTGAATCAATAATAGCATAATTCTAATCCTTTTTCTTCAAATGTTATATCAATGTAGAATTATTATCCAATAATGAGAAGTAAGAAATAAACAATCACACACATACACAATACACCAGTGTTTTACGTGGAAACCCAAATCGGGAGAAAACCATGTAATGATTTTTGTTATATGTCTTAAAGAATTAGATTCATTGGAAGCACCAACGCCCTTTGTTTTCCAGCTGCAACTGGAAGGAGGCTCCAACCCCCTAGTTTCTCAGGCTACAACTTCAGAGAAGCTCCAACTCCCCAATTCTCTGGCTACAACCAGAAGGAGGATACAACCCCCTATGTTATCTGGCTACAACCGGAAGGTGGCTACAACCACCTGTCCTTGCCCCATCCTACCACCTTGAAGTCAAAGTAGAATGATGGAACCACTGTCACACTATCACTGTGAGATATACCGCTGTAAACCTGTACCAATAAATTTTAACCATGCATCAACCATCATCAACCTGTATCTCAACTTGTAATCAACATGTACCATAAAAAAGTGCATCGACCATGCACCAACCTGTACCAAACAATCTATAATCAATATGTACCATAAAAAAGTGCATCCAACCATGTACCAAGTATGTACCAATCAAGTGTCAAATACTCATCAACTATGACTCATCAATATGTACCAACATCATCAACTTTACACCTCATATATGTGCCAACTCATCAACTACTTGTCTCAACCATGTACTCAACACATACTTCAACCAAAAGCCCTCATCAATTTCATCATCCAAATCTGATTTGTAGCTCTGTAATAGACCTAGTGTATATGATCACATTCTTGCAAACCTTCCTTAACTTTAACAACAAGAGACTAGCATTTTCATCAAACTTTTCTTTAGTCTCACAAGCCTAGTTTTGGATTAGTCAACAACCCTAACTTTAAGTAATAATAACTTTGAACCTGTAATGTATAAAGATCTGAAATTGATACACAATTTTCTTTAGTATGTTTTATGCAATTCCTCCAGGTGTCATACTTGGAACCTCTCAGAAAAGGAGTTATAGCAAAAATGGCATACCTTGCTGAATTGTGGCTTATTCTAGAGAGAGACATTGTAAAGCGTGCCCCACAATTTTTTTTGTTGAATTGATCTGAAACTGTTACACAACATACTAAAGCTTGTACCCTAACCAACACATTTGGTCTCACTAAATTTGTATAGGCTATGAAGAAGTTATGCCGTTTTTACCTGAAACACATGTTATTGACTAGTTTCAGGACTAGCCACAAACCCTATTTTCCACAGAGTGTAACTCTCAAAATACAATGACCCACAAGCTGAATTTTTTACCACAAATACTTGGGTATGTTTCCTCAATGTCATATCATTTTCACGGTCTGAATCATTATAGAAAAAAAATGTTATAGCGAAAATGGTGAGATGACCTGTAAATAACATACCTTAGAAAGCACCATCAAAATAATTTATCTTTCCTTGCATTTCGGCCTTATTTTCTTCACATTCCCTCAGAAATTCAGCTTAGATATTCTTGGTTACCTCAGACACCTATAGATATTCAATATTCTCAAGTGTTATTAAAATTAGAGAGCCTTGCCTCTTATTTATACTCTCCAAGTAGCTTCCTTAAAAACATCTTCTAGGTCACTTGGCCCACTTTCCTTATTTTAGGGTTAACCCACTTCTAATTTCTCCATTAAATTTATTATTGAAATAGTTTATTTTGTATTCACTTTGAATTATAATACACTCATCGCTTCACTTTATTATTTACCTTTTAAAATCTCTTAAACCACTTTGACTACTTTGACCATTTGGGGCTTCTAGATGACATATGAGGGTCTTCCAACTTCGTAAGCCCATAAATCTGAAACCGTGAGGATTTATGTGACATTCCACATACCAATAGAAATGGAATGACATGTACTATCCATATAGAATAATATTACCTTAAAATATAGAAAAAATGATATCGTTATCCATCAAACAAACTCGGGTCCATTACCCAAACCTGGGTTCTCCAACTTCACATGGTCATAAATATCTAACCGTGAGGAGTTATGTGACATTCTACATACCAACGTAAATGACATGAAAAGCACTAGCCATCTAGGATAGTTTCCTTGACAAATTCATTGTCCTTCATCTCATTATTACACAATTAAGCATGGGCTCTCTTACTCCGCAAAGCGTCTTCCCGTGAGGGCTTTCATCATAAGGGGACCACTTTGGAGTTCTTCCATATTTACTTCTTATCAACCATGAAAAAAAAATAATGAGTCATATTTAAATCAAACAATCTTGGGTCCATTACCCAAACCTTTATGCTACGAGGATTTCCCCTGGAACCATGCCTCTGTCCTCTGCATCTAATAAATATGCCTCTATCCTCTGCATCGGATAAATCTGCTCCCCCTGAAATCATGCCTCTATCCTATGCATATGATAAATCTCTCCCCCTTTGTCATCAATGGAAAATGTATCTTTCCATCCGGGGCTTCTCCCCCTGACTGAACTCTCCTCTTATGGTGCTTCCTTGTGTACATCTAAGACATATAAGATAAGCATTCAAAAAACATTAAAAAATCATTCATTTTGGAGTAGAAATAACTCCAATTCTTTGGCGAAGATATTCAAAGGCTTCCCATGGAAGTGGTTTTGTAAAGATGTATGCCACTTGTTCTTTTGTTCCCACATACTCAACTCTGATGTTCTTTTCTGCAACCCGTTCCTGTAGAAAGTGATACTTGATTGGAATGTGCTTCGTCTTAGAGTGCATCACCGAGTTTTTTTGAGATACTGATGGAACTTGTATTATCACAATATATTGGAATGAGATCATCATACTCAACCTGTATATCTCTCAAGTTTGGTTTCATCCAAAGAACCTGTGTACAACATGCTGCTGCTGCAATATACTCTGCCTCAGATGTAGATAGAGATACTGATGAGTGTTTCTTGCTTAGCCATGATACCAAACACTCACCTAAGTAGAACGTTGCTCCACTGGTGCTTCGTCGGCCATCAATACAACCTGCCCAATATGATTTTATGTAGGCAATAAGTGATAGATCTTTTCCTTTTGGGTACCATAATCCAAACTCTTTTGTTCCTTTGAGATATCTGAAGATCCTCTTTACTTCTAATACATGTGATTCCTTTGGTGCTGCTTGAAATCGTGCCACCTGTCCAACTGTCTGCATTACATCTAGTCTGGATGCTGTCACATATAGTAGGCTGCCAATCGTTGACCTGTATTTCCTTTGATCTGTAGACTTTGAATCATCATCTTTGCTCAACTTACAACTGGTTTGCATGGGAGTGATAATTGGTTTGCAATCTTCCATTATGAACCTCTTTAGCATTTCTTTGATATACTTGGTTTGAGAAATAAAAATTCCTTGGTTTCTTTGACATATCTAAAGCCCCAGAAATAAGGATAGTTATTCAAGTAACGACATTTCAAATTCATTCTACATGTCTTTTGCAAATTTCTGGATTAACCTGTCATCATCACTACCAAAAATAATATCATCAACATAAAATTCAATTAATAAAATATTACCTTGACTTACCTTGATGTAGTGGTTGTTGTCTGCACTTCCTTTTCTAAACCCTGTCTGTTGCAGATACTTATCCAGTCTGGGGTACCATGCTCTAGGAGCCTGTTTTAGACCATACAAGGCCTTCTTTAATTTACACACATAGTCTGTGTTCTTTGACAACTAAAATTCTTCTGGTTGTTCAATGCAGAGTTCTTATTCAAGTTCCCCATTCAGAAAATCTGATTTTACGTCCATATGATATACTTTAACATTTTTGGAGCATGCATAAGTTAAAAGCAAACAGATTGCTTCCATTCTGGCAACTGGGGAAAATGTCTCTTCAAAGTCGATTCCTTCAATCTGTGAATATCCTTTACATACCAATCTAACTTTATTCCTTGTAACCTTTCCATCTTCATTCAATTTATTCCTAAAAACCTATTTTGTGCCGATCACATTCTTATTCTTTGGTCTTGGAACCAATTCCCAAGTGTCATTTTTCTCTATTTGATCCAATTCTTCATCCATGGCCTTATTCAAACTTCATCCTTGTTGGGTTCTTCAAAATAGTTTGGTTCACTTGTAGATAAGAGTGCTAGGTGTGTTTGTTGTGGTGAATAGATTTTTCTTCTAGTCTCAACTCCTGCATCTTTGTTTCCAATAATCTGATCTGAAGGATGATTCTTCTGTACTCATTTGCTAGGTGTCTTTGGAGATACTTGTTGAACTTGCTCTTCTGCTTCTATCAGATTCTCTTCATCTTCATCTTCCTCTTCTACTTATTTTCCATCTTCTTCTTCGAAAAGTTGTTCCATTGATTTGTTTTCTTCTTCCTTTGATTCTGGTTTGCCTGTTTCATCAATTGTTATGTTGATGCTTTCCATAACTTTGTTTAATCTTACATTGTAACACTTGTATGCTTTCCTTGTACTTGAGTAACCAACAAGTATTCCTTTGTCCACACGAGAGTCAAACTTCCCCATTCTTCCATCTTCTCTTTTGATGTAGCATTTTCTTCCAAAAACTCTGAATTGCTTCACATTTGCCGGTCTTCCTTTCCATAGCTCATAGGGAGTTTTATCAATGTTGTTTATGAGCATTAATCTGTTTTGAATGGGAACTACTGTATGCATTGTCTGTGTCCAAAAAATGTATGTCAACTTTGAATCCATTATCATTGTTCGCGCCATTTCGTGTACTGTCATGTTCTTTCTTTCAACAACTCCATTCTGTTGAGGTGTCCTAGCGACAAAGATTTTTCTTTTTATTCCATGATTGATGTAGTAGTCCATAAATTCATTTGAGGTGAATTCTCCTCCATTATCCGATCTTAAGCATTTGATTCTTGAATCCATCTCATTTTCAACCATTTCCTTGTAGATCTTGAAGTTTTCAAAAGCTTCTGACTTGTTCTTGAGAAAGAAAACTGCAGTCATTCTTGT
>ML788710.1:260337-287559 GCA_009831015.1 Picea engelmannii | reverse complement strand
GATTGTTCATCATCCCCCTTCCATTTGACGAAGCCAAATCCTTTCCCTCTAATCCTTATCAAATCATCAATTTCATCCTCTTGTGTAGAAAAATAGTCATCCTAGTATTCAAAGAGGTTACAGGCATCGTCAGGATAATCACCCCAACTTGAATCTCTTTCCTTTTCCAGAACGATGGGGTGGGATTCTACCAAAGCACTATCCATTATGTATGTTTCGTGCAAATGTAACGTCTCGTCATTACATTGTGTAATGTTGTCCTTTTGATTGCTAGGAAGATTTTGGTCACCCTTTCCCTTGGTCCATGTTATCTTATTAATATTGTCCTCTTCTACCAAGGGAAGAGTGGTCCAGCCTTGAAATAAGTAGGGATCTACGGAATTGTAGTCATTATGTCCATGATTACACCTTTCGATGTGTTCCATCCTCTTTGGATTGTTATGTAAAGGTATGCAATCTTGGTCCCTGATGGGGATAGTTGCATAGGACAAGTCCATTTGTAGACTTCCGCCTAAAGTAGCATCCCATTCCCTATTTAATACCATTCCCCAAGTGTCAGGTATATTGACAACAACGACATTCATTATGATGGGGAAATCAGGGTAGTCTGCAAGGTGGACTTCAAGACCTTCCATCAAGTCGTATACCTTGATCCCCTTTGACTCAAATCTACAAACATCAGTATAAGGCCCTGTAACTTCCAACCCCAATTGGTTCATAACCTTCAAACTCATCATATTGTTAGATGACTCAGAGTCAAGCATGCAATCGTGAAGACGTAGGTCATCTATTAGCAAGGAAGTGAGAAAGGGTGTTTGTTCATTTTGCTCGAAATGAGCAGTTTGTAATAGTGTGGAAGTTTCTTCGAACAATTGTTGGTCATCTGGGTTATGTTTTGTCAAAGAAGAGATTTCCAACATTCCACGAATCCTTTTGACCTTTTGTAAGATATAGGCCATACTAGTTCTTAGGTTGGTCTCATCATTGCTAGGTTTTGGGAAATGTTGGGGTAGATCCCCAACATACACCTGGGGCTCTTCAAGCTTTACCCTTGAATCCTCACTTGTTTGGCTCAAGCACTCATTCCTAGGATTTCTCATGTCTTGATTTTCTTGGATTTGATTTGGCGTGAACACGGTAAATATGGAATCTACATAATTAGATTTCTCATGAGTAACCTTTGGGTGATCACGTTCAAAATGGGAGTCTTTGCACGATAAGGAATTAGGATCATCTTCTTGTATTGCAACATTTTGTAGATTCAAAGTGTTCGAACAAATTTGTTCTTTTGGAGAATGAGGTTTTATTGTCTGAGGAAGTCTCATAGAAGGAAGATTTTGGGCTTGTGATAGTGCCCTTTCTAACTTAGTGATTTCTTCAGAGGTACTTAGATCCTTAGAGGGTTCATGTTGTTTTGAAAAAATTGAGGCATCTTTCATAGTTGAGAGCCCTTTATTCCAAGTGCTAGTCCCTAGTACCAGTCCTCTAGTATTTCTGGGAAATCATGTTCTTCGTCCTCAACCTCTTCCTCATTGAACCATAGGACATCATCTTGGTCCTGGGGAATGGGATCATAGCATTTGAGGTTTTCTTCGATCCAGCAAACACCATCTTGTGCTTCCTTGAGGTTTGTAGGGAATCAGTTCCTAAGGATGGATTAGAAGTTTCCTTCAAAAGAATTTAAGTATTGTCGGAGAATAACGTTCTCTGGTAAAAAGTCGGAATCAATTCAACCAAGTAAGGTATTAAAATTGTCATTAAATTCCCTAACAACTTCGTTGTTTTGTTTGCAAATGTTGAGATATTGGGAATAAAGGGATGCAATATCTTCCATCACACCTCATGTTTGCAGGAAAACTTGTTCTAAATATTCACAAGTTGTGAGGATATTTCTTGGGAGGTTAGTGCTCCATTTTCTAGCATCTCCAGTAAGTGAGGCAAAGAAAAGTCTCATGAATGTGTCAAGATGTTCTTTCCAAGACTGATGAAAGTCATATCTCTCACAAAATTTGGTCCAATGTATGTTACCAGAAGCCCCAACTGTAATGTTCCCAAGCCAAGATGCAAGGAACATCATGGTTTTGGGTGTCTTTCAAAACTTTTCTGGTTGTGGCATTTCGTCAAACACTTTGTTGATCTACTTGTTTACAAGTGTTTACTTGCAGGATAGCCTCTTGATTTCGGTCTTAGGGTTTATATTGATGATTTATATGTGTGTTGCACCAATAAACAAGAAGATACAATCATGGAACATACCTCAACCATATGCAATATGATAGACAAGCCAAAACATCTCAAATCTGATTTTATTCATGAATAGAGGAACCTGCTACAATGAAGAGGTCGATCTGGAAAACTCAACAGATGGATCCAATAATATAATAGGAGCTGCTAAAAAATGCTCCAATAGAAGACCACAAGCCTCCCAAAGGTCGAATACTCATTGAAGACCAATGCAAGAGTAGACATGGGTCGTAAAAACTGCTAAACCCCCAAGCTGGAAGGTGCCACATCCTGTTGGAATGTTGAAGCTCCTCAACAATTCGGCCCTGTTGCCAAAGATATCCAAATGCTCCAATGAAGATGCCAAAAAGTAGATCGGGCAACCCCAAGAACAACCCAAGTGCTCAAATCTCTAAGATCCCTCTCAAACCCTATGGATCTGACTCTCCTCCAAGTAATGGTGCGCCCCCTTGGATGCTTGAAAGCCTAGATAATTCAGCCTCTCTCCTAGAGAACTCCAACCGCTCCACCAATCCACTAGAATGATAGATAAGGGCACAACAAGGAAAACCCAGGTGCTCAACTAGGCAAAATACTTGCTAGAACCATGGATCTAGCAACCCTCCAAAGTGTGGTGCGCCCTCCTCTTGGGAAATCGTCCCACTCTCAATACAAATGAATCCACCACCAAAATACCTCCAGAATCCACCAAGAATAATGCTATGAAACATGCAAAGGAAACCCAAAACCTGGAATTCCAAAAATCTCTTCTCCTCGGCTAGATTGAATGCTCCCTCAATGGATGGTGCACCCCTCTTGCTGGAAACCCCAACTGGTGCACCCTCTCTCTCTCTCTCTACACCTGCAACTGATGTAAAATCCTCCTGCAACTGAGTAGATATGGAACTAGAATGGTGTGGGAGAGTATTGCATCTCTGATAACAAGTTTGGGACAAGCCAGGTGGAATATTTCACTACTGAATCGTCCTCTAGGGTTTGTTAAGTCAAAACCCTAAAAACCCCCAAGAGATGGGCCCTCTAGCTAGAAGCTAGATATCAAAATGATAAATATACATGAATGAATCAATATAGGCCCTTGTATTTCCTTTATACTTCCTTCTCACCTCCTCCCTCCAAAGTGACTTTCATTTTATAAATATTTAATTAATTAATTAATTAACCTTTTTACCTCTGAAAAGTGCCTTATCTCTCCTTGTGGCTTCCCTGGCCACTGAAAGTCACTTCTCAGCATCCCACCCTGTAGTGTTGCTCCTCCTGATTCCAATGAGCTATTACACTGAGAGGTTCCTCCAAGTAATGTGCCCAAAATTACCTCTTCGGTGAATTTAATTAACTTATAGCTCAAAATACTCAAAATAATGGAAATTGTCGGAATGTAATGAAACCAAAGCCAACCTGTGTGGAATGGATCATAATGATGAAATGGGATGAGCGATGCAAGCCGAACCCCAAAAATAATCCATGTACTCGCTATAACATCCATCTGGTTACTCTGGTCATCATAAACCTCTGCAATGTGATGATGTCCCAAAGTGGGGACATTACAGTCCTCCCTGCTAGAAAATTGTTTGTCCTCAAGAAATAACCAAATCCCCTCAACTATAATACCAGGATCCCATGTCCACCTCTGGGATACACAGTAGAACCCATCCAAAGATGAACAATCGCACTCTTCCTCCTGGGTCCCATATCAAGTCATGAACTGCTAGCTCACGGGAAGAATAATCATGAAACATACCAACTTTGTGAGTCTCCTGCAGATGACACATGGACTCATCATAGAATAAGTCCATCCTCCAAGCTACTATCAAGATCAACACAGCCTCCATCAACTGCACCTGTTGATGCCAGAATGAGGTACCGCAGGACCTCCGTGAGACACCCTCGGGTGATGTGTTCCCATCAACACTGAAGCTCAATGGAAATTCAAAACAACCTTCCCCTGCAAAGGTCCACTCACCTCTGTCATTCAGTGAAATGTTCAATCCTGCAATCCCTGGGTCCCAAGCTAATCTCTATCAAAGATCACCATGTTGGCCCTGCACTACTCTGACCATGGTTGTCTGGCCCCTGCATACATATTGGATCCTCCTCTTCTGGATCCTCAAGCTTAAATACCTATGACCATTGGACCTACTATCCAGAAACCGTATCTGTAAAGACATCTCTGTAGAAGAAGTACCTGTCCACCCATATCCATATCTGATCATGATGATCAAGAGTGAAAAGTTGCCTCGCTCTATTAGACAAATCCCTGCAGACCCACTCCAAAATGACCCATGGTGGAGTATGTGGCTCTCTGGCGCAACCTGGGTCATCACGTAGTGAAACATCCCGCTAACCAATTGGACACCCGGATCCCATGGAAAAATTGGAAGTTTATCACTTCCAATCTCCTCTAAGTGCTCTTGTGTGAAACTGATCACTATGAGAAGCCCTCTGTGCTCATCTTCTATCACCTAGGCTATGATGCTCACCATCACGCACCAAGTCTCAACTGGCTACCTATGATGATCCACCTCTGTCCGGATGGATGTCGTAAAGATTCTCATGTTAGGTGGTCTCGACCTATCCACTCCCCCTGTCCTCAGTCTCGACCTAGCCACTCCACCTATCCTCAGCCACAACCTATCCCTCCTCATGTTGTTGTCTATGACAAAAAATTCAGGTCAGGCTAATAGAAACATCTGCAGCTGACTGTAGGACTCGAAGGTGTCACATGCTTTGGTCAATCCCAAGGATTCGACCTGAAGCTCGACCATCGGTATCCATGATAAATACTCTCCTATGGTCATCACCAAATCCAAACCATCCAGTACAACCGAAAGTAACTCCTCCAATTGTTTCTCAACCAACCTCCATCTCTCATCTCCCATGCAACTATTGATATGGTGAAGGTGATCTCTCATAACTAGGTGTTGCTGCAAAGGAGTGACATCTGCATGCTCCCCTAGGTGTGTCTCCTCCCTGCTTGACACTATACCCCTCTGAATCCCACCATACATCTCGCATGTCTTTGTGAGATATCACTCATCACTGTATTCTTCGACATACTCATGTCGTCTCCCGTAGACTGATGTTGTATCACAGATCATGGGCGTACTGATGGATCAACCTCTACATGAAGGTCAACAGCTCTCGGAACACAAATGGGAGTGTCCTCCATCAACTAGTGCTTCTCTGCTCGATCACCAACATCCTCTAGCAACATCACTGAATGATATATTTGAGTGTCCACTAAGATAGATGAAGTGGACCTCTAACGAATCTCCTCAAGAAGCTCCTCTGATCTGGACTCTTATTCTTGAATGGCTACCTGTGTGCCTCTAAAGAATCCTCAAGTGCACTCCATCTCCTGAGTAAGACTGTCCACCACTAACTCCTGCTCCCTCAAATCCTCATGATACATCTCACCAATCCTCAATAGGTAATCCCTATCAGTCAACAATTGTTGGTAGTCGATCCTCATCACAGATATTCTCGCCCTGAGAGTATGAAAATCATCCATGGAAAAGCCCTCATCTGAACTACCATGTGCCACTAATTCTCTCCAACAGTAATCTGCCATCAATGCATGCATGTCATCACTGTGCCTGGTGGCTGCCATGATCATATCCTCATTGAATCTCAACTATGCTGCTAAGTGGTGTGACTCCTGATCACATTCATGCTAAGGTGCCACCTCATATCACTCACTTTTGGTGTCAGTCCTGCTAGTGTCAACTCTGGAATCCCCAAAAACACTCTCTGCATAAGATAACGTGTTGAACTGCTCATTGTCTATTGTGCCACTAAGTCCTCCTATATTCCACTGCACCTCATCACTAAATGCTACCTCCCTCTGAATCAAATTGTATCTTGTATGAGCAATTGTATCCTCTTGTGCACTCACCCTGCTACTATCATCTGCGCCTGGATCCCATATAGATGTGTCCAGACAGGTGCTATGGTCATCCTGACTAATAAAGAGAGCATCCTCATCAATGCAGGCTGATCCTGGAAGTAACTGCCCCATCCATCTGTTAGTCTCCATAATCTGGTCAACTAATGGAGTCTCCAAAATCTGTGACTCAATCTCCTCATGTTGATCTGTATGTGTGAGGTCAACAGCCTGTATGTCCTGTACCTACTCCTGGTTCAGTGGATCTACATGTCCATGGTGTGTATCCCTCACACAAGGCTCCTCCATCATATCTGACATACTACTAGTATCCTCATGTGATGTGGCTATCGTGGGTGTCTGAAAGGATGACAAAGGTTGCACGACCCTCATGGGGAGCTCATCAGATCTAGGTTCTAACACGTGTGAGTCCTCACTAGTGTCACCACTCTTCTTATGTGTAAGGTCATCAACAATATGTGATATGTCTGTTGAAGCACTAGTGCTATCGTCTTGTCCATCCGACTGTCTATCCACTATACAAGGGTCACTATCCTCCTCAAGTGTGCTAGAATCATTAGCCTCTGGGCAAGAGTCACTATCAATAGCCTCTGTGCAAGAGTCACTATCATCATTGGCTGCTCCAGATAAGCATCTATCGATCCATCCTCCCATGCCTCATCATCACTATCATAGCGTACCTCAATAATATGCTTCTTACCCTTACCCCTACATTTATGATTTGGTTCTCATGGCACCTTGCAACTGTAGAAAAGTTGCATGCTCATAATGGGTGTGGGGTTTCTCTGCTCTTCCCTCCTAATGGGCGTGGGGTTCCTCCAAAATTTTTCTCTGGTTTTATCTATTTCTTTGACCCAACATTTAATCTCTTTTTTGCTCCAACTAGGATTTTTATAGGATAGGAGCCATTGGAATGTTAATAGCCCCTTGAAATTATTGATGGTTTCATATTCCCTCTCATACTCCACAATCCTGTTAACAATATTGATCTTCATTGTAACTCTGCTAATCCCCACTGGTTGGCAGGAATCTAAGATCTGATACCACTATAATGTTCCCAAGCCAAGATGCAAGGAACATCACGGTTTTGGGTGTCTTTCAAAACTTTTATGGTTGTGGCATTTCGTCAAACACTTTGTTGATCTACTTGTTTACACATGTTTACTTGCAGGATAGCCTCTTGATTTTGGCCTTAGGGTTTATATCGATGATTTATATGTGTTTTGTAGCAATAAACAAGAAGATACAATCATGGAACATACCTCAACCATATGCAATATGATAGACAAGCCAAAACATCTCAAATCTGATTTTATTCATGAATAGAGGAACCTACTGCAATGAAGATGCCCATATGGAAAACTCAACAGATGGATCCAATAATATAATAGGACCTGCTACAAAATGCTCCAATAGAAGAGCGCAAGCCTCCCAAAGGCCGAATACTCATTGAAGACCAATGCAAGAGTAGATCTAGGTCGTAACAACTGCTAAACCCCCAAGCTGGAAGGTGCCACATCATGCTAGAATGTTGAAGCTCCTCAACAATTTGGCCCTTCTGCGAAAGATGTCCAAATGCTTCGATGAAGATGCCAAACAATAGATCTGGCAACCCCAAGAACAACTTAGGTGCTTAAATCTCCAAGATCCCTCTCAAACCCTATGGATCTGACTCTCCTCCAAGTAATGGTGTGCCCCCCTGGATACCTGAAACCTTAGATAATTTGGCCTCTCTCCTAGAGACCTCCAACAAATCCACTAATCCACTAGAATGATATATCGGGGCACGGAAATGAAAACCCAGGTGCTCAACTAGGCAAAATACTTGCCAGAACCATGGATCTAGCCACCCTCCAAAGTGTGGTGCACCCTCCTCTTGGGAAATTGTCCCACTCCCAATACAAATGAATCCACCACCAAAATCCCTCCAGAATCCACCAAGAATAATTCTATGACACCTGCAAAGGAAACCCAATACGTGGAATTCCCAAAATATCTTCTCCTCAGCTAGATCGAATCCTCCCTCAATGGATGGTGCTCCCCTCTTGCTGGAAACCCCAACCGGTGCACCCTCTCTCTCTTTGCACCTTCAACTGATGTAGAATCCTCCTGCAAATGAGTAGATATGGAACTAGAATGGTGTGGGAGAGTATTGCATCTCCGAGACCAAGCTTGGGACAAGCTAGGTGGAATCTTTCACCACTGAATCGTCCTCTAGTGTTTGTTAAGTCAAAACCCTCAAAACCCCCAAGAGATGGGCCCTCTAGCTAGAAGCTAGATATCGAAATGATAAACATACATGAATGAATCAATAGAGGCCCTTGCCTTTCCTTTATACTTCCTTCTCACCTCCTCCCTCCAAAGTGACTTTCATTTGATTAATAATTAATTAATTAATTAAATCACTTTAATTAATTAATTAACCTTTTTACCTCTGAAAAGCGCCTTATCTCTCCTTGTGGCTTCCCTGGCCACTGAAATTCACTTCTCAGCATCCCATCCTGTAGTGCTTCTCCTCCCGATTCCAATGATCTATTACACTGAGAGGTTCCTCCTAGTAATGTTCCCAAAATGATTTCTTCAGTGAATTTAATTAACTTATAGCTCAAAATACTCAAAATCATGGAAATCGTTGGAATGCAATGAAACCAAAGCCAACCTGTGCGGAATGGATCATAATGATGAAATGGGATGAGCGATGCAATTCATACCAAAAAATTCCTCTCAATAATCCCTATACTCGCTATAACATCCATATGACGACTCTCGTTATCATAAACATCTACAATGTGATGATGTCCCAAAGTGGGGACATTACAATCCTCCCTGCTAGAAAATTTCTTGTCCTCAAGAAATAATCAAATACCCTCAATTATAATACCAGGATCCCATGTCCACCTGTGGGATACACAGTAGAACCCATCCAAAGATGAACAATCACACACTCTGCCCCCTGGGTCCCATATCAAGTCATGAACTGCTAGCCCACGGGAAGCATAATCCTGAAACATACAAACTCAGTGAGTCTCCTGCACATGACACATGGCCTCATCCCAAAATGAGTCCATCCTCCAAGCTACTATCAAGATCAACATGGCCTCCATCAACTGCACTTGTTGATGCCAGAATGAGGTACTGCAAGACCTCCGTGAGACACCCTCAGGCGATGTGCTCCCATCAACACTGAAGCTCAATGGAAAGTCAAAACAACCTTCCCCTGCAAAGTTCCACTCGCCTCTGTCAGTCAGTGAAATGCTCAATCCTGCAATCCATGGGTCCCATGCTAACATTTGTTGAAGATCACCATGCTAGCCCTACACTACTTTGACCATGGTTGTCTGGCCCCTGCATACATACTGGATCCCCCTCTCCTGGATCCTCAAGATGAAATACCTGTGACCATTGGACCTTCTATCCAACAACTATATCTGTAAAGGCATCTTTGTAGAATAAGTACCTATCCACCCATCTCCATCTCCGATCATGATGATCAAGAGTGAAAAGTTGCCTTGCTCTATCAGACAAATCCCTGCAAACCCACTCCAAACTGACCCATGGTGGAGTACATGGATCTCTGGCGCAACCTGGGTCATCACGTAGTGAAACATCCCGCTAAACAATTGGACACCCGGATCTCATGGCAAACTTGGAAGTTAATCACTTCCAATCTCCTCTAATTGCTCCTATGTGAGACTAATCACTATCAGAAGCCCTTTGTGCTCATCTGCTATCACCTGGCCTATGATGCTCACCATCACGCACCAAGTCTTAACTAGCTGCCTATGATGATCCACCTCTATCTGACTGGATGCCGTAAAGATACTCATGTCAGGTGGTCTCAGCCTAGCCACTCCCCCTGTCCTCTGCCACGGCCTATCTCTCCTCTTTCTGCTGTCTATGATAAAAAAATTCAGGACAGGCTAACAAAAGCATCTGCAGCTGACTGTAGGACTGGAAGGTGTCAAATGTTGTGGTCAATCCCAAGGATTCGACCAGAAGCTTGTCCATCGGTATCCATGATAAATACTCTCATGTGGTCATCATCGAATTCCAACCATCCAGTACAACTGGAAGTAACTCCTCCAACTGGTGCTCAACCAACCTCCATCTCTCATCTCCCATGAAACTACTGATATGGTGAAGGTGATCTCTCATAACTAGGTGTTGTTGCAAAGGAGTGACATCTGCATGCTCCCCTAGGTGTGTCTCCTCCCAGCACGACACTATACCCCTCTGAATCACACAATACATCTTGGCATGTCTTTGTGAGATATCACTCATCACTGTATGCTCTGACATACTCATGTCGTCTACCGTAGACTCATGTTGTATCATATATCCTGGGCGTACTGATGGACCAAACTCTACATGAAGGTCAACTGCTCTCGGAACACAAATGGGAGTGTCCTCCATCAACTGATGCTCCTCGCCTCGATCACCAACATCCTCTAGCAACGTCATTGAATGATATATATGAGTGTCCACTAAGATAGATGAAGTGGACCTCTAACGAATCTCCTCAAGAAGCTCCTCTGATCTGGACTCTGATTCTTGAATGGCTGCCTGTGTGCCTCTCAAGAATGCTCGAGTGCTCTCCAACTCATGAGTAAGTCTGTCCACCTCTAACTCTTGCTCCCTCAGAGCTTCATGATACATCTCACCAATCCTCAATAGGTAATCCCTATCAGTCAACAACTGCTGGTAGTCGGTCCTCATCACAGATACTCTCTCCTTGAGTGTATGACAATCATCCATGGAAAATCCCTCAGCTGAACTACCATGTGCCACTCATGCTCTCCAACAGTAATCTGCCATCAATGCATGCATGCCATCACTGCGCCTGGCAGTTGCCATGATCATATCCTCACTGAATCTCAACTGTGCTGCTAAATGGTGTGACTCCTGATCACAATCATGTTGAGGTGCCACCTCATACCCCTCATTGTTGGTGTCATTCCTGCTAGTGTCAACTCTGGAATCCCCAAAAACACTCTCTGCATAAGATAATGTGTTGAACTACTCATTGTCAGCTGTGCCACTGAGTCCTCCTATATTCCACTACACCTGATCACTAAATGCAACCTCCCTCTGAATCAAACTGTATCCTATATGAGCAGTTGTATCCCCCTGTGCACTCACCTTGCTACTATCATCTGCGCCTGGATCCCATATAGATGTGTCCAGACACATTCTATGGTCATCCTGACTAATAAAGAGAGCATCCTCATCAATGCAGGTTGATCCTAGAAGTAAGTGCCCCATCCATCTGTTAGTCTCCATAATCTGCTCAACTAATGGAGTCTCCAAAATCTGTGACTCAATCTCCTCATAATGATCTGTATGTGTGAGGTAAACTGCTTGTACGTCATGTGCCTCCTCCTGGATCAGTGGGTCTACATGTCCATGGTGTGCATCCCTCACACAAGGCTCCTCCATCGTATCTGATATATTACTGGTATCCTCATGTGATGTGGCTATCATGGGTGCCTGAAAGGATGACAAAGGTGTCACGGTGCTCATAGGGAGCTCATCAGATCTAGGTGCTAACACGTGTGAGTCCTCACTAATGTCACCACTCTACTGATGTGTAAGGTCATCAACAATATGTGATATGTCGGCTAAAGCATTGGTGCTAGTGTCCTGCCCATCCGACTATCTATCCACTATACAAGGGTCACTATCCTCCTCAAGCATGCCAAAATCATCAGCCTCTGTGCAAGAGTCACTATCACTATCCTCTGTGCAAGAGTCACTATCATCATCAGACTGCTCCAGATAAGCATCTATCAATCCATCCTCACATGCCTCATCATCACTGTCATAGCGTACCTCAATAATATGCTTCTTGCCCTTACCCCTACACCTATGATCTGGTTCCCAAGGCACCTTGCTACTATAGAAAATTTGTGTTCTCCTAATGGGTGTGGGGTTTCTCTATTCTTCCCTCCTAATGGGTGTGGGGTTCCTCCAAAAGGATGCTCTAATTTCCTCCATTTCTTTGACCCAACATGTAATATCTTTTTTTCTCCAACTAGGACTTTTATAGGATAGGAACCATTGGAATGTTAATAGCCCCTTGAAATTATTGATGGTTTCATATTCCCTCACACACTCCACAATCCTGTTAACAATATTCATCTTCATTGTAACTCTGTTAATCCCCACTGGCTGGCAGGAATCTAAGCTCTGATACCACTGTAATGTTCCCAAGCCAAGATGCAAGGAACATCACGGTTTTGGGTGTCTTTCAAAACTTTTATGGTTGTGGCATTTCATCAAACACTTTGTTGATCTACTTGTTTACATGTGTTTACTTGTAGGATAACCTATTGATTTCGGCCTTAGGGTTTATATTGATGATTTATATGTGCGTTGCAGCAATAAACAAGAAGATACAATCATGGAACATACCTCAACCATATGCAATATGATAGACAAGCCAAAACATCTCAAATCTGATTTTATTCATGAATAGAGGAACCTGCTACAATGAAGATGTCGATCTAGAAAACTCAACAGATGGATCCAATAATATAATAGGAGCTGCTACAAAATGCTCCAATAGAAGACCACAAGCCTCCCAAAGGCCAAATACTCACTAAAGACCAATGCAAGAGTAGATCTGGGTCGTAAGAACTACTAAACCCCCAAGTTGGAAGGTGCCACGTCCTGCTAGAATGTTGAAGCTCCTCAACAATTTGGACCTACTGCCAAAGATGTCCAAATTCTCCGATGAAAATGCCAAAACAGTAGATTGGGCAACCCCAAGAACAACCCAGGTTCTCAAATATCCAAGATCCCTCTCAAACCCTATGGATCCGACTCTCCTCCAAGTAATGGTGCGCCCCCCTCGATGCTTGAAACCCTGGATAATTCGGCCTCTTTCCTAAAGACCTCCATCAGTGCCACCAATCCAATAGAATGATAGATCGGGGCACGGAAATGAAAACCTAGGTGCTCAACTAGGCAAAATACTTGCTAGAACCATGGATCTAGCCACCCTCCAAAGTGTGGTGCACCCTCCTCTTGGGAAATCATCCCACTCTCAATACAATAAATCCACCACCAAAATACCTCCAGAATCCACCAAGAATAATGTTATGAAACCTACAAAGGAAACCTAATACATGGAATTCCCAAAATCTCTTCTCCTCATCTAGATCGAATCCTCCCTCAATGGATGGTGCGCCCCTCTTGCTGGAAACCCCAACTGGTGGGACCTCTCTCTCTCTGCACCTGCAACTGATGTAGAATCCTCCTGCAATTGAGTAGATCTGGAACTAGAATGGTGTGGAAGAGTATTGCATCTCCGAGACCAAGCTTGGGACAAGATAGGTGGAATCTTTCACCATTGAATCATCCTCCAGGGTTTGTTAAGTCAAAACCCCCAAGAGATGGGCCCTCTAGCTAGAAGCCAGATATCAAAATGATAAACATACATGAATGAATCAATAGAGGCCCTTGCCTTTCCTTTATACTTCCTGCTCACCTCCTCCCTCCAAAGTGACTTTCATTTTATTAATATTTAATTAATTAATTAAATCACTTTAATTAATTAATTAACCTTTTTACATCTGAAAAGCGCCTTTTATCTCCTTGTGGCTTCCCTAGCCACTGAAAGTCACTTCTCAGCATCCCATCCTGTAGTGTTGCTCCTCCCGATTCCAATGAGATATTACACTGAGAGGTTCCTCCAATTAATGTGCCCAAATTGACCTCTTCAGTGAATTTAATTAACTTATAGCTCAAAATACTCAAAATCATGGAAATCATCGGAATGCAATGAAACCAAAGCCAACCTATGTGGAATGGATCATAATGATGAAATGGGATGAGCGATGCAAGTCGAACCCCAAAATTCCTCTCAATAATCCCTGTACTCGCTATAACATCCATATGGTTACTTTGATCATCATAAACCTCTGCAATGTGATGATGTCCCAAAGTGGGGACATTACAGTCCTCCCTGCTAGAAAATTGTTTGTCCTCAAGCAATAAAAAAATCCCCTCAACTATAATACCAGGATCACATGTCCACTTGTGGGATACACAGTAGAACCCATCCAAAGATGAACAATCACACACTCTTCCCCCTCGGTCCCATATCAAGTCATGAACTGCTAGCCCACGGGAAGCATAATCCTGAAACATACCAAATCCATGAGTCTCCTGCACATGACACATGTCCTCATCCCAAAATGAGTCCATCCTCCAAGCTACTATCAAGATCAACACGACCTCCATCAACTGCACCTGCTAATGCCAGAATGAGGTACTGCATGACCTCCGTGAGACACCCTCAGGCGATGTGATTGCATCAACATTGAAGCTCAATGGAAAGTCAGAACAACTGTCCCTTGCAAAGGTCCAATCGCCTCTATCAATCAGTGAAATGCTCAATCCTGCAATCCCTGGGTCCCATGCTAACCTCTGTCGAAGATCACCATGCTGGCCCTACACTACTCTGACCATGGTTGTCTAGCCCCTACATACATACTGGATCCTCCTCTCCTGGATCCTCAAGCTGAAATACCTGCGATCATTGGACCTTCTGTCCAGAAACTATATCTGTAAATACATATCTCTAGAAGAAGTACCTGTCCACCCATCTCCATGTCCGATCATGATGATCAAGAGTGAAAATCTGCCTCGCTCTATCATACAAATCCCTGCAGACCCACTCCAAACTGACCCATGGTGGAGTACGTGGATCTCTAGCGCAACCTGGGTCATCACGTAGTGAAACATTGCGCTAACCAAATAGAAACCCGGATCCCATGGCAAACTTGGAAGTTTATCACTTCCAATATCCTCTAACTGCTCCTATGTGAGACTAATCACTGTCAGAAGCCCTTTGTGCTCATCTTCTATCACCTGGCCTATGATGCTCACCATCACCCACCAAGTCTCAACTGGCTGCCTATGACGATCCACCTCTATCTGGATGGATGCCATAAAGATACTCATGTCAGGTTGTCTCGTCCTAGCCACTCCCCCTATCCTCAGCCATGGCCTATCCCTCCTCATGCTACTGTCTATAATAAAAAAATTCAGGATAGGGTAACAGAAACATTTGCAGCTGACTATAGGACTAGAAGGTGTCACATGCTTTGGTCAATCCCAATGATTCGACCATAAGCTCGTCCATCGATATCCGTGATAAATACTCTCCTGTGGTCGTCACCAAATCCCAACCATCCAGTACACCCGGAAGTAACTCCTCCAATTGCTTCTCAACCAACGTCCATCTCTCATCTCCCATGCTACTACTGATATGGTGAAGGTCATCTCTCAGAACTAGGTGTTGCTGCAAAGGATTGATATCTGCATGCTCCCCTAGGTGTGTCTCCTCCCTACACGACACTATACCCCTCTGAATCCCACCATACATCTTGGCATGTCTCTGTGAGATATCACTCATCACTGTATGCGCTGGCATACTCATGTCGTCTCCCGTAGACTCATGCTTTATCATAGATCCTGGGCGTACTGATGGATCAAGCACTACATGAAGGTCAAATTCTCTCGGAACACAAATGTGAGTGTCCTCCATCAACTGGTTCTCCTCTACTTGATCACTAACATCCTCTAGCAACGTCACTGAATGATATATTTGAGTGTCCACTAAGACAGATGAAGTGGACCTCTGATGAATCTCCTCAAGAAGCTCCTCTGATTTGGATTTTGATTCTTGAATGGCTACTTGTGTGCCTCTCAAGAATCCTCAAGTGCTCTCCAACTCCTAAGTAAGTCTATCCACCTCTAACTCCTTCTCCCTCAGAGCCTCATGATACATCTCACCAATCCTCAATAGGTAATCCATGTCAGTCAACCACTGCTAGTAGTCGGTCCTCATCACAGATACTCTCTCCCTGAGAGTATGAAAATCATCCATGGCAAATCCCTCATCTGAACTAGCATGTGCCACTCATGCTCTCCAGCAGTAATCTTCCATCAATGCATGCATGTCATCACCGCTCATGTCGGTTGCCATGATCATATCCTCACTGAATCTCAATTGTGCTGCTAAGTGGTGTGACCCCTGATCACAGTCATGTTGAGGTGCCACCTCATATCCCTCATTGTTGGTGTCAGTACTACTAGTGTCAACTCTGGAATCCCCAAAAACACTTTCTGCATATGATAACGTGTTGAACTGCTCACTATCTGTTGTGCCACTGAGTCCTCCTATATGCCACTGCTACCTCCTTCTGAATCACATTGTATCTTCTATGAGCAGTTGTATCCTCCTGTGCACTCACCCTGCTACTATCATCTACGCTTGGATCCCATATAGATGTGTCCAGACACGTGCTATGGTCATCCTGACTAATAAAGAGAGCATCCTCATCAATGCAGGCTGATCTTGGAAGTAAGTGCCCCATCCATCTGTCAGTCTCCATAATCTTCTCAACTAATGGAGTCTCCGAAATTTGTGTTTCAATCTCCTCATGTTGATCTGTATGTGTGAGGTCAACTGCCTGTACGTCCTGTAACTCCTCTTGGATCAGTGGATCTACATGTCCATGGTGTGCATCCCTCACACAAGGCTCCTCTATCATATCTGACATACTACTGGTATCCTCATGTGATGTGGTTATCGTGGGTGCCTGAAAGGATGACAAAGGTGTCACGTCCCTCATAAGGAGCTCATCAGATCTAGGTGCTAACACGTGTGAGTCCTCACTAGTGTCACCACTTTGTTGATGTGTAATGTCATCAACAATATGTGATATGTTGGTTGAAGCACTGGTGCTATCGTCCTATACATCTGACTGTCTATCCACTATACAAGGGTCACTATCCTCCTCAAGCGTGCTAGAATCATCAACCTATGTGCAAGAGTCACAATCACTAGCCCCTGTAAAAGAGTCACTATCATCATCGGACTGCTGCAGATAAGAATCTATCGATCCATCCTCACATGCCTCATCATCACCGTCATAGCGTACCTCAATAATATGCTTCTTACCCTTACCCCTACACCTATGATTTGGTTCCCAATGCACCTTTCAACTGTAGTAAAGTTGTGTGCTCCTAATGGGTGTGGGGTTTCTCTATTCTTCCCTCCTAATGGGTGTGGGGTTCCTCCAAAAGGTTGCTCTCATTTCCTCCATTTTTTTGACCCAACATGTAATCTCTTTTTTCCTCCAACTAGGATTTTTATAGGATAGGAACCATTGGAATTTTAATAGCCCCTTGAAATTATTGATGGTTTCATATTCCCTCTCACACTCCACAATCGTGTTAACAATATTCATCTTCATTGTAATTGTGCTAATCCCCACTGGTTGGCAGGAATCTAAGCTCTGATACCATTGTAATGTTCCAAATCCAAGATGCAAGGAACATCATGGTTTTGGGTGCATTTCAAAACTTTTTTGGTTGTGGCATTTCGTCAAACACTTTGTTGATCTACTTGTTTACATGTGTTTACTTGCAGGATAGCCTCTTGATTTCGGCCTTAGGGTTTATATTGATGATTTATATGTGTGTTGCAGCAATAAACAAGAAGATACAATCATGGAACATACATCAACCATATGCAATATGATAGACAAGCCAAAACATCTCAAATCTGATTTTATTCATGAATAAAGGAACTTGCTACAATGAAGATGCCGATCTGGAAAACTCAACAGATGGATCCAATAATATAATAGGAGCTGCTACAAAATGCTCCAATAGAAGACCACAAGCTTCCCAAAGGCCGAATACTCATTGAAGACCAATGCAAGAGTAGATTTGGGTCGTAAGAACTGCTAAACCCCCAAGCTGGAAGGTTCCATGTCTTGCTGGAATGTTGAAGCTCCTCAATAATTTGGCCATGCTGCCAAAGATGTCCAAATTCTCCAATGAAGATGCCAAACAGTAGATCGGGAAACCCCAAGAACAACCTAGGTGCTCAAATCTCCAAGATCCCTCTCAAACCCTATGGATCTGACTCTCCTCCAAGTAATGGTGCACTCCCCTGGATGCTTGAAACCTTAGATAATTCGGCCTCTCTCCTAGATACCTCCAACAACTCCACCAATCCACTAGAATGATAGATCGGGGCACGACAATGAAATCCCAGGTGCTCAACTAGGAAAAATACTTGCTAGAACCATGGATCTAGCCACCCTCCAGAGTGTGGTGTGCCCTCCTCTTGGGAAACCGTCCCACGCTCAATACAAATGAATCCACCACCAAAATACCTCTGGAATCCACCAAGAATAATGCTATTACACCTGCAAAGGAAACCCAATAACCAGAATTCCCAAAATCTCTTCTCCTTAGCTAGATCGAATCCTCCCTGAATGGATTGTGCGCCCCTCTTGCTGGAAACCCCAATTGGTGCGCCCTCTCTCTCTCTGCAACTGCAACTGATGTAGAATCCTCATGTAACTGAGTAGATCTGGAACTATAATGGTGTGGGAGAGTATTGCATCTCCCATACCAATCTTGGGACAAGTTAGGTGAAATCTTTCACCACCGAATCGTCCTCTAGGGTTTGTTAAGTCAAAACCCTCAAAACCCACAAGAGATGGGCCCTCTAGCTAGAAGCCAAATATCAAAATGATAAACATACATGAATGAATCAATATAGGCCCTTGCCTTTCCTTTATATTTCCTGCTCACCTCCTCCCTCCAAAGTGACTTTCATTTTATTAATATTTAATTAATTAATTAAATCACTTTAATTAATTAATTAACCTTTTTACCTCTGAAAAGTAGCTTATCTCACCTTGTGGCTTCCCTGGACACTGAAAGTCACTTCTCAACATCCCATCCTGTAGTGTTTCTCCTCCCAATTCCAATGAGCTATTACACTAAGAGGTTCCTCCAAGAAATGTGCCCAAAATGACCTCTTCAGTGAATTTAATTAACTTATAGCTCAAAATACTCAAAATCATGGAAATCGTCGCAATGCAACGAGACCGAAGCCAACATGTGCGGAATGGATCATAATGATGAAATGGGATGAGCAATGCAAGAAGGACCTCAAAATGCCTCTCAATAATCCATGTACGCGCTATAACATCCATCTGTCTATTCTGGTCATCATAAACCTCTGCAATGTGATGATGTCCCAAAGTGGGGACATTACACCAACCTCTCCAGAAAACCTGGGTATCCATGAATCAACATATTTAGGGAGATCATGTAATCTTCCTTGGATATTGGCTAAGTCTAAAGGGTCAAAGAGTTCTTTGGGAGCCCATTTAGGAGGGGCCATGGGGACAATATGAACTACAGGACAAGAGAGTGTGTACTGACATCCGCTACGGGTCATCATCAATGGAGTCACCGAACAATCTCCTTGATATTATCAAAAGGATCAGGGGATCATCCTCAGTGGAGTCACTAGGTAAGATTTTTGAAATGAAGGCTTTGAATAAAGGCTTACCGAAAAGTGTCATTTGAGGAAAATCGACTCAACAATGGCGCCAAAATGTTATCACACAAATTGTACTTTTCCCAAAGCCCATGGAAAGTGGATCAAATTGACGTAACTGGGAATAACCTACCACTGTCACCACAATAGGATATACCTTTCTTTTTAGGGGAAAGCATGAGGCCACCCCAGGGGAGACATCCCCGGTGACTAAAGGGGGTAAATAACTTAGGTCAAATGAATATTCTTCCCCTCTCACTGATCACCTTTGATTTTAAGTCTTGGAGGATGAAGCCTAAAAGAGTTGGTGACTTGCAAAGAGTTGTTTACTAGCAGAGAATGCACAATCAAGTATTCAAATTATAATGTTGCTTCAATCAAAACTGAATAAATCAGATATCCTAATGAGTGCAATAATAAATTATGTTATGCTTAAACAATTGATGGCAAGTAAAAATATAATAGCACTAGATGATAACAAGTATGCCTCAAAGTAATTAATGAAGTAATAAAGGGCTATCGACAGCAATAAGTCCAACAAAGCTTTGACAACAAGACCAATCTATGAAGTTGATAATGATTTTTCAAGTGCTAGAAAGAAGAGTAAATGCAATGCATAACCAATAGCTCAAAGTCTAATGAAGAGTCTAAGTCCAAGTTGTTATAGCAAGATTAGTTCTATGTGAAAGCTAGCTTGAAGTCTAGGGAAGAGTTCAAAACTAGGTGGTTGTAGGTTAGGGTTAGAATTGAAAATACCAAAAGTCCACAAGGATTTTGGCCATGCAACAAAGGAAAGGTTAGCAGATCACAAAGTCAAGTCCCAAAGGAGTTGATCCTTGCAACAAAATAGGTTAGTAGAAGAGGTCGTTTGAAAGTTTTATCCCTTAGGGTTTGAGACCTAGGGTTTCGACTAGTGCCTTGTGTTGGGTAAAAGGGAGTCTAAGGATGTCATTTAGCTTTATGAGGAGGAAATGGCAATGGATCCAGGGTCAAGGTTAGGAGAAAGGTTGTGGAGAAGTAACGCTTTAGTCCTTCAACAACTTTTCTTTCTAGCAATAATCCTCTACGGGTGTAGCGCAAGCTAGGCCCTTGGGGTTCTTGCCTCCTTGAGCTAAAGATGCCAAGGGTGAGATCTTGGAGGTAGGGAGGATTAATGACCTTAGTCCCCCTATCCTGAAACCTGGTGGAGGATAATTGCTAGAGAGTAGCCTTGTAAGGCCCTAGCACATCCCTCTTCCTTGGTCTAAGAAGTGTGACATCACCTTAGGAAGCTAGGGTTAGGTTCCTAGGAGAGTCTAGGTCAACACCTTTAGAAAGCTAGGCTTAGGTTTCTAGAGGTAAGACAAGGAAAGGAAGCTTGAAAAAAAAAAGAATGAAGAAGTAAATGACTTAGTTCTCCACACTTAGGGTTTTAGAATGCAATTTCATAATCTTCCATATACAAGCAAGCAAAATAGATTAGAAACCATAAAACATGACTAATAACAAAAGTTTACTTACTTATACCAAGAATAATCATGCATCAAGCCGCAATTTTCCAAGAGAAATCCTTTGATAAGTTCACCAATCC
The DNA here is from genome assembly GCA_009831015.1 of Picea engelmannii. Taxonomy (NCBI): domain Eukaryota; kingdom Viridiplantae; phylum Streptophyta; class Pinopsida; order Pinales; family Pinaceae; genus Picea; species Picea engelmannii. The sequence continues at coordinate 266,466 of ML788710.1, read as the reverse complement.
AAAATGATCCAAGAAAAGCTAGTGCGTGTAATGTTCGCAAGCAAAAGTTTTTGCTTGGAACACTAACTACTCACTGTTTGTTTGTGTTTGGTTATGTGTTTGCAGGTTTACTCATGGAGTTGCACGTTAGGGTTTATATTATGATGATTATAACAATGAAGTAACAAATATGAAGCATATATCATAAACAAATACAATACACAATAAGGAACACCAATATAGAGCCAATAATGTCATATCTGACCTTTATTTAGATAGTAGATAGATCCCGTGACAAGAGATCTACAGATCTGGAAGGAAACCCCAATAATATCCAAAATGGGATGACAACTCCTATAATAATAGCCAATACAAATGATAATAGCCTTCCACAGGCACTATGAAGAGAAGATACAAGCCTCTAAAGGCCAATAGCTGCAAGAGAAGACTGATGAGAAGGTACCCTGGTCCAATGCAGTGCCAAACCTTCCAAACTGGCTGAGTTGTGCACTATCCTGGTAGCTCTAGACACCCTAGGTTTCGTCCCTCCTCTTCCTATGCTCCAAATGCCTCAAAACTCCCCTGGAATGTAGATCAAGATACTATAATCACCCTAGCAAAGTATTAGACTGAAGGGTGAAGTTATGGCTCTCCAAATGAGCAAACCCTCAACTGGTTTGTGCCCCCTTAGTTGAATGAATCTCCAATATTTTGGCCTCACCTCTAGAGGCCTCCAACTTCTACAAAAATCATTGGAATGATAGATCAGGCCAATACAATCCCACTGGTGAAGTCTCAAGATGATCTATAAATATATGAGCCACCAAATGATGAAAACCTGCTTCTACAATGCACCCCTCTCTTCTCCAAATCGTGCCAAGATATAGGAAATAATCTGCTGGGAAAACCTCCTTCTGAATAGAATAAAACTGATTCCTTGGACCATACAAAGAAAACCCAGATGTTCCTTTTCCCAAAATCTTCCTCCTTACTTCAGATCGAACTGATCTTCACAAGGTGGTGCACCCTCCTGCTGGAAACCCCCTTAGGCTACGCACTAGTATGCCTCTGCCAATATATCTGACCTCTGTAACACTGTAGAATGGTGTGGGAGGATTGTTTCACCTCTGGGACAAAGCTTGGATCAAGACAGGTGAGATCTTTCACCACCGAGTTGATCTCTAGGGTTTTAGTCCCAAAACCCTCAAAATTGCTTGTGCTCAAGAACCCCAATGCAAAATATGATAATAATCCAGAATGCCTTAGAAGAGTGCCCTTCCTTTCTTTTATACCTCTAGTTTATTCTTTTGTTGAGTTAGTTAAACCCTAGGGTTACTCCTAGATTTACTCCACCTTTTCTTTTCTTTTGTTGAGTTACCCTTTTTCACACAAAGCCAACTCAGTAATATAACGTTGTGCTTAGAAAGTGACTTCTGGTTGACTTTGTACCCATGATGCATGAGACTATAGTCTAGTGGGGATGTCTAGACTATTGAGTCTCTCCAAACCTCTTCATCAAGAGGTGGGGGACATTATAGTCTCCCCTGCTAGAACATGCTTTCCCACAAGCAATTATGGACCTGTCTCCTAAATCATTTGTTTCCCTTCCCAAGTGGCATCCTCTATGGGTAGGTTCTTCCACTTGACCAAATATTCTTTGATGCTTCTTTTCCTCAACTTCTTCTCCCAAAATTCTAATATCTCCTCTGGTACTAGTACCAAATGCCCTTCTTCATCCAAATGTGGAAAATTCTCACTAGGAATGACATGTTTACCAATGGATCTCTTCAAGGAAGACACATGGAAAACATTATTTATTTTGCTTCCCCGTGGTAGATCAATCTCATATGCTATGACCCCTACCTTCTTGTTGACCCTGTATGGACCAAAAACGTGAGGTTGGAGCTTGTCTGTGCCACTTCTCTTAGTGGATGCATGTCTGTATGGTTGTAGCCTCAAATAAACCAAGTTGTCGACCTCAAATGTGCGCTCCACCTTGTGCTTGTTTGCATGCACCTTCTGTTGATTATGTGCCCTTTGTAGGTGGTCCTTAAGTTCCCTAAGTATGTCCTGACTCTGTTGAATCCAATCCTGAACCATGGGAGCCATGTTGTCTCTAAAGAAGATTTCCACAAATGAGAGGGAGTCATAACAGTATAAGTCTCTAAATTGTGGCATACCAATGGACATATGATGTGTGGTGTTGTAGCAATACTCCCCCAAATGAAGCCATTTAACCCATGCCTTTTGCTGCCCTGACACATAATTCCTGAGGTAGCCTTCAACCCATTTGTTGACTATCTATGTTTGGCCATATGGTTGAGGATGATAGCTGGTACTAGGTGTTAAGGCTGCACCTACCAACCTGAAGAGCTCTTGCCAAAATGTGCTCATAAATCTATTGTCCATGTCACTCATAATGGTTTTGGGTAAACCATGCAATCTAAAGACCTCCTGGAAGAACATATCTGCAACATGTGTTGCACTATAGTCTGTGGAAATGGCGAAGAAGTGCACAAAGTTAGTCAACCTATCTACTACCATGAAAATGCAATCTTTTCTTTGAGCCTTGGGCAACCCTGTGATGAAATCCATAGATATGCTTTCCCATTTGTGCTCCAGGATGGGAAGTGGTTGTAGTAGTCTTGTTGGGTGAGTGTGTTCATCTTTGTTTACCTGACAAGTGGTTCACTCCTTGATGTGGCGCATCACATATTCTTTCAAGCCCTTCCAAGAGAATATCTCTCGTATCTGCCTGTATGTCTCGATGAACCCTTGATGCCCTGCTACTGGTGAATCATGACATGCTTGTAGCACCTTGGCCTTAAAGGTTGAATCAGGGACCAAGAAAATTTGGCCTTTTTAGTATATGATGTCATCCATGATTCTAAACTTGTCATCTTGTACCTATCCATCCATCAATTCGCATTCAAATCTGTTTTTTGAGTATTCCACCAATAGGTGGGCCTTCCAATCTACTGAGATGTCGTTCATGGAATAAATTGATGGTATTTTGGATAAGGCATCTTCCACCACATTATTCTTCCCTTTGAAAAACTCAATGTCAAGTCATAATACTAGATTTTGCTCACCCATTTATGTTGCCTCTCATTTAAGTCCTTCTGATCTAGGAAGTACTTGAGGCTGTTTTGATCTGTCCTCACGACGAACTTTTCCCCAACCAAATATTTTCTTAACTTAGCCAATGCATGCATGATGGCTAGCATATCTTTTTCATAGATGATGTAGATGAGATCAAGACCTCTCAATTTTCGGCTTTCATAAAAAATAGGGTGCCTATTCTGCATAAGCACTCCTCCAATGCCTTCCCTTGAGGCATCACACTCTACTGTGAAAGGTTGTGCGAAATATGGTAGGGCCAATACTTGACATGTACTCATCACCTTATTCATTTTGTCAAAGGTCAACTGCGCTTCTGGATTCCACTTGAATGCCCCTTTCCTGGTCAAATCTGTCAAAGGTGTGCAAAGTTAAGAGAAGCCCTTGACAAACCTCATGTAATAGCAACAGATGCCCAAAAACCCCTTCAATTATGTGAGTGTCTTAGGTGTGGGTCAGTCAAGTATAGCTTGTATCTTCTCTTGGTGTACTTGTACCCCCTTCACTCCAATGATGTGCCCTAAATAAAGGACCTCTGTCATTCCAAACTCACATTTGGATTCCTTAGCATATAAGGATTGCTCTTTCATGATAGCCAAAATCTTCTCTACATGTTGAAGGTGCTCCTCCCAAGTTTTTTATAGATCAACAAGTCATCAAAGAATACTAAGAGGAAATTCCTCAGTTTCTTGTTGAAAACATGATTCATGCAATATTCGAAGGTGGTTGGCGCATTAGTAAGCCCAAAAGGCATCACCAAGAACTCATAGTGTCCATAGTGACATCGAAAAGTAGTCTTGGGGACATCTTGTTCCCTCATCTTTATCTGTTTATAGCTAGAGCGCAAATCAATCTTGTGAAGTATACATCCCCATGGATATCATATAATAGCTCATCAATCCTCGAGATGGGGTATCTATTTTTTATTGTCTTCTTATTTAATGCCCTGTAGTCAATACACATGCGCATGGTCCCATCCTTCGTTTTCACCAATACCACTGAAGATGAAAAGGGACTTGAACTTGGCCTAATGTGGCCCATGTCTAATAGCTCTTTAATGGCATTTTCAATCTCATATTTATATTTCTTGGGGTGCCTGTAGGGAGTGGTGATGACAGGTTTCGCACCCTCCTCCAACTCTATGTTGTGCTCAAACCCTCTATCTGGTGGTGCTCCTGGTGGTATGGGTTCAAAGACCTTGATGTTCCTTTCAATGATTCTCTGGATCTCTGGTGAGTAGTGAGTTTCCCCTTTCTTATCCACCCTAACCAATATCCTACACTCCACTGCATAAGGAATGTCTTCCCTCGTGACCATGGCCTCCATGCACTTTTTTGTCACCACTCTTGGTGTGTTGCCTGTCATGCCCTTGAGAACCACCTTTTTCCCATTTTCCTATGTAAAAGACATCTTCATGGTCTTGTAATTTTTAGTGATTGGCCCCAACGTACTAATCCACTGTACTCCAAGGATGATGTTGGTGTCTAGAAGGTCCATAACATAGAAATCATGTGCCAAATCATGCCTGCCCAAGGTAAACTTCATTCCCAAAATGTATATGTCACAAGGCATAGTGCGCCCCCTGCTAACTCCACACGAGATACCTCAAACTCAACTGTAGGTATTGTCTCCTTTGCAGCAGGGATGAATCAATGAAGTTGTGTGAAGAATCCTCATCGATGATAAATGAGACCTTCTACCCTTGTAGCACCCCTCTCATCCTAAAAGTGTTGAATTTAGGTACCCTGTTGATGGATGCTAGTGTCACCTTCTCATCTGCTACAAGGTCGTGACTTGCATCCTCCTCTTCTACGTTTCTCGTGGGATCTGCCTCTATGTTCTATAGATGGTCGAAATCTTCCTCCTCATCATCATCCGAGATCACCTCAATGTAGTGATCTTTTCCCTTGCCCATGCATTTGTCTGTTGGATCTATTATCGCATAGTTTGTAGTTAGGATAAAATATAGAAGTGAAGAGACAAACTGGCGTAACTTGAACCAATCCCACCCAATGTCACCTCGATAGGATGGTTCTTTTTGTTTAGGGTGGTAAGGCCCAGGGGAGACGTCCCCGGTGACCTGGGGTTTTGAGAAGGCAAAGTATTGTAAGATAAAAGATAGGTTTCCCCCTCACAAGTCACCACCGAGCAGATAGTCCGGCTAATAACCAATAAAGTTAAATATGGCCAAAAGATAGAGATGCACCTGACCGAGACAAAGAAACAAGAAAAAGATATATGCAAGCTTAATCACTTGGTTAGTACTTCATATAATTGATGACTATCTGATATATAAGCAATTGAATAATGAATATTGACGAAGTCAATGTTTATAAAATAACAATGATGCACAATGTCACTTCTTCAATAAATGCTAAGAAAATGTGGCATTCAATGTAACAATCAACACTTCATTCTAGTAATGCCCTTAAATACCATTCAATCGCTCACAAGTAGGACGATAGTTGCACAATGATGTTAATATCAAGAGATGATGACAAAAATTAGTTAGTAGGGTTAGTCTTAGGCTAGGGTTAGAATAGTTAGGGTTTTGTTCGAAGTATTGAGAGTTTTTTTTATCATAGTACTCACAAGCTAGGTCTTGGATCGGTGTGTTCCTAGGGTAAATGGAGTCAAAAGGAGGACGCAAAAGCTGAAGGATCAAAGAAGATAGTAAGACTAAGGACGGGAGGGTCACGCCTTGAAGTGTTTCTATCGCAAGGCCTCAAGGTTAAAACCCTAGGGGAGAGAGGCTCACTTTGGTATAGGGGAACTAGGCCTCAATGCTCTCTCCTCCTTCCTTAGGTCAATGGCAAAAACGACTAGCTCAGAAAGTGGCATAAAACTAAGACAAGAGGTTTTGCAGGAAACATGTTGCTATGGCAAGGCTTTACCAGCAAACCCTAGAAAAAATGACTCATCAAGGTGTAGGGGAAATAGGCCTTGATGCGTCTTCTCCTTCTTAGCTCAACAAGAAAAACGACTAGCTTGGAAGAGGAAGAAAAGAGTGTTGCTAAGGCAACGCTCTAT
>ML788710.1:221788-243836 GCA_009831015.1 Picea engelmannii | reverse complement strand
CTTTATTTTTTGATGGGGATGCGATGCTTCCATCACGATTAATTCATCTTTCAACATTTAATAATACAATAGAAAGGGATTTCCATGAGAACAATATAGCTCAGATTGCCTCAAATGCTATAGTTAAGGTGAAGAAAGCCATGCCTAGTTTTTTCCCACGAGTTATATCGTGCACTCACGTTATAACCTTGGCCACATAGGGATGATGTGACATTGGTAATGGGCTCTTCCTCTAAGAGTATGCTTTAGTAGTTTTTTTTAATGTGACGCATTCCCAAAGATTGCCCTTAAACTAAGGAAAATGCTAAACAAAAGTGAAGTTGAGATGTTGATGGTGAAAATGCTAAACAAAGGTGAGTTTGAGATGTTGATGGTGCAATGATGTCAAAGTTATGTAAACAAAGAAGATATAATATTTAGTATTTAAATTTTTAATAATAAATGAGATGTTATTTTTTATCATCCTCTTGTCTTTCAAAAATTTAACAAAATAAAATAAATTAACTAGTCAAATTAACCAATAATATTATAGAGAATGTTAAATTTTTTAATTGAAAAACAATATTTTTAAAATTAATTTTAAACATTTATATTTATTGCAAATCAAGATATGTTAATGATAAATTGTTGGGAAATTTTTGGGCACTTCTTTGCAATTCATGAATGATATTTAGTGGGAGTTCGTTAACCCTCGACTTGGTAGGAATATCGAGTGAGGTGCCCAATAGAGACAACCAACCCAGGGGATTGACGCTGAGACTTCTTACATGAAACTCAAAAGCACTCAACCACTCATCATATAATTCTTTTATTATGATGAAAGGTCCATGTGCAATGGAGTTGTTGTTACGAATGTTTTGGGTTTTAATTGACTTAAAATTTCAAAAAAATCAATCATAGATTTCAATCAATGAAAACTCTACTTTTTTTGTTTCGTTAAATTTCAAAAATACAACAAAAGTTTATTATATAATTAGATAAACTCTATTATTTACTAAAGCATAATAAGATGAATAATATGTCTATATAAACTCTCATCTCTTTTAAACAAAAAAATTTACAAAACATAAAATGCTTATATCTTATGAAGCTCATGTCAATTCCTTGGATGGGGTGCCATTTGTCGGAAGCGACGGGACATCATATGCGAAGGTGGTGATCAAGAACAACTCATCTCCTGTATGTCTCCCATGTGTTGAGGACAAGGGCCACTATGGTTTTGATTAGAGTTTTGAATGAGAAGAAGATGGATCACAACTACATGACTCTCCTCGCACGACATCAAATGAACTTGATCCTCATGGAAACATAGGGCATTGATACTATTGTATTCTCCACTCTTGCTGGTATGATGGCTTTGGGAAGGTTAATTTTGCAGACGGATCAATGTTCGAATTTCAAAGCTTTCTGTCTTTGTTGTATGTTCTAGTATACTTTGATTTTTGACCAGTATTATGACCCTATCTCTGTCAAGCAAGCTTCTTCTCCTCTCCCTCGTGTCATTATGGCTCCTCGAGGTAGGCACTCTAGACTCTCCCTTGTTTGTCGCTTGCGTGCAGCTAAGGCATTGCCATCAATTGAGGTTGCAAAGTTTTATCATGAGTTCGTCCCACAAGAGGATCAAGCTGCTATGTCTGCTTTGGAAGAGGAAGTGAAATTGGTTAGGGCATACAAGGAAGATGAGGAAGTAGAGAATCAAGTGGGCGACATTATCATCGATCTAGGTTGCACCAGAAACAAGAACTCTAATTTTTTCAAAACTCTTGAACTCTATTGGCACAAAAAAACCATGGTGGCTTTAGGAATGCTTCCTAAATATAATGATTTTAGACAACTCAACCAGAGTTTGGAAACCCTTGAGGAACAAAATAGTTAGGTTATCTCATTGGTCTCTTGGATTGCAAAGTGCCATGGTGGCTCCTTCCTGCTTCCTTCTGCAGGTCATTCATGTGTTGGGTCTTCTTCCGGTGTTGGAAACATGGTGAAAGCCAGCCTGAGGGTTCCCCAGGTGCCTCCTAATGGTTAATATGATTTCCATATTTGTTAGTCAGGCTTTGTCTATGTTTTTTTTTCTTCTATTCAGGGTATTAGTATTTTCCTAGTTGTTTATCTAGAGTGTTGGTTATCTATCAATCTGTTTACCTTTATATATTGGCTTGGTTTCCATACTAGGGTAGGCTCTCAAACTTGGTATCTTATGCTTTTGAGGGATAGTCTGAATATCTTTTGGTATATGAAGTACCACAAACAACTATGTAAATATTGTTAATATATAAATAAAGAACTTACTTAAAAAAACAAAGCTTATGTCAATAAAGGTAGTTCCATAATGACTATAAATCCTATATGAGAGTAGGGGTGGGGGAGAGATATTGAGTAAAGGACGAGGGTGAAAGTGGAGGTGGGGGTAGATTTTGAGTAAAACATGATATGTTTTACTCAATATCTACATAATAAGGGTGGGGGTGAGGAGAGATATTAAGTAAAATATCATGGGGGTTGGGGCGGGGGAAGATATATCTTTCCCCATATAATAAGGGGGTTGGGAGGATATATTAAATAAAACATATTATGTTATACCTTTTCTTTTCCAATAGAAAATTCACACAAAATTATATTAGATAATAATTTTTTTTACATCATCTGAGATCCTTGATCAATGACTAATCTGATCCACTTGGACCAACATAATACTTATAAAAAATAAACTGTTCACAATGATCTAAACAAAAGTAGACCAATCTTAGAAGTAAACAGTTACAATATAACCACACACAGAGAACTGTTAATATATAAAATATTAACAACTAGGGGCCTGGGAATACTTTCAAAATCCAAGCCAAAAGGTACTGATCCAGAAATAACAAAAATGGGGTGAAATCATGGAATTAAAAGATATCCACGTGGAGAGTAGGCCCCACACTCTCTCCATCCCAAGTGAAATATGAAATCCTTTCTTTTGTTGCCGAGGGAACTTGCTTTGAGAAGTGATCTGCCTCCCCATTTGCTTCTCTGAAAATGTGTTGAAAGTATATGCCTTTGAAAGTGACGACCAGATCCAAAATTATGCGTTTCCAACCTTCAATATTGATGGCTTGGAGTTTCCCTTTCTGATTTAGCCAGTCAATTATCACCTTTGAGTCCCCCAAAATATGAATATATTGAATGTCCAAGAGCTTTGAGATGGTAAGAGTGGCCCAAGCTCCTAACAATTCAGCGTTTGTATTTGATCCAACTCCACAATTGAAGTACCATCTATAAACCTGGGAATTTGTGCATTTTATGGTTCCCCCTATGCTATAGTTCGATCCTCCAACTATAGCTGCTCCATCAAAAAAAGCCAGTGAATAACCATTAATCCGCAAGATCAGATTCTATCTTAACCTCTGTGAAATCAGAGCTGGTGTGTTTTTATTGAGCGCTCCTAGTACCTTGAAAACAACTGCCCAGGTCGAGGGCGATTTACCATAAAAAAGAGTTTTGTTACGTTCTTTCCAAATATACCAGCAGGTTAGGATCGACAATCTTTTTGATAAATGCTTGTTCAATGTCCATGAGTTCATACAATCCGTAAGGGACGGTCCAACCCATTTGTAATTAAACTTGAGAATGTGTGCACATTTTGCCCAGACAGATTTTGCAAAGATACACTCAATGAATAGATGTGTGTTTTCTTCTACCTTTTGATTACAAAGATAACAATAACTTGGGCCAACCCAGCCTTTCTTTTGTAATATGTCCCAAGTTAAAATCCTGTTGTGTATAACCAACCAAAAAAATAGAATTACCTTCAATTGTAACTTCCATTTCCAAAAGTGAATCTGCCAGCTGTGCCATACTGGGAGCCCCTGAATAGATATGATGGCATCGTAACCGTTTTTTACGGTTAATTCGCCAGTAGTGTCTCCACCCGTCCATAGCAGAGAATCTTCAACGTTTATATGGAGAGTGACCCCAACTCTATTTAATTCTGTGATATAGCTATCCCAATCAGAAGAGAGTAACCCTGTCAGCTTCAAGTCCTCGTTGCTCTTCCACACCTTTGTCGATGTAACTGGATCCCTTGCCACTGATGCTTGTGCTAGTACAATAACCTGTTTTTGATTTATATGAGTGATGGTCTCTTTAAGGAGAAAGGACCTATCTCCAATACCGAGTATCCAATCTCTCCCAATATTAATAAGATGACCCGTGCCTGGTCGCCAGCTGAGCCAGTGGTTGATAATGGGCATAGTGCGAATAAGACTGGACTAGATCCTCGAAGCCGAGTTGACGAAATGTGATGGCTTCCTCAACCAATTGACGAGTGTTGAATTGTGCAGATATTTATCCATGACAACCCGATGACATATACTATCTTGATTTAAAACCCTCCAAAGTGTATTTGTATTCAAAGCAGTATTGAAAAGATAAAGATTTCGAAATCCCCAGCCCCCATATTATGTTATAACTAATATCACACCCCACCCTCAACATAATAAGACTAGGGTGGGGGACCCATATTAGGTAAAACATATACTAAGGGTGGGGGTGGATGGATATATTAGTAAAATATAATATGTTTTACCTAATATCTCTCTCCACCCCAACCCTAGACTCATATATGTTTTACTTAATATTCCCCTCCACTCTCGAGGGAGATATTAGGTAAAACATAAATACCTCCTTTTCGTCTCACATGGTGTTCTATCCTCTTCCATACATATATATCCATTTCATCTTATATAGTGTTGTGTCCTTGTGAGTGTTATGTAATGTGAATGAGTATGCAAATACAAAAATTGAATATAGTTATAAATAAAAAAATGAATATAGTTATAAATAAAAAAATGAATATACTTATAATGTGTATCTTAAAATTATTAAAATTGTATTTAATGGTTAATTGATTGTAAAATAAGTATGTTTACTTAGAAATTTCCTAGGTAGAAATCTCCTAGGTAAGAGGTTACATTGGGTAAGAGGTTACACTATAATCTATATGTATGGGATCAAGCCTAGATTCTATTAGAAAGCACATGACCTCATTGGGGGTAAGAGGTTACACTATAATCTATATGTATGGGATTAAGCCTAGATGCTATTAGAAAACACATGATCTCATTGGAGGTAGCCTTGACGATGACGAGAAGGGAAACTCACTTTCTTGAGGATACTATTTAGGGTGTGTTTTGGTCATGGGGTAAGACCTAATACTACTTGTGATTGCTTAGGAGCTCGTTTTCCTTGGACATAAAGAAATAAGTTAACAACTAGATCATGAAGTAAGACCTAAGACCTAATACTACTTGTGAATCCTTAAGAGCTCGTCTTCTTTGGACATAAATAAATAAGTGAACAACCCAAAACCCAAATACATCTAGTAGGATTGAAAGTCTACCCTTTACATACCACAAATGGGTCATTTAAAGTGACATGGTTATTCTTAAATAATGGCCATGAGTAATGCATTCATAGCAACCAATGATGACTATCCAAACTATGGAGTCACCATTAAGTTATAATAGATTTTGCCAGCTTAGAAAAAAAATAAAATTTAGGAAAAAAATATATACTTGGTAAATATTCCCCTCTCCTCTTATATTATAAAATATCGATTACCTCTTTTGAATTATTTTTACAACTAGGTGAAAAAATCCACTATTATTCAGAATTTTTCAACTCCACTATTTTGAGGCAAACACAACCATTGGATGGGATCGACTGCGCCGTCGAATGCAATCTGCAAATTGTAATTGACTTTACATAGAGGGGCACACATTTACATCACAGGTCGCAGGTTCGAACCCCTCTACAAATATCATAAGCCCGGCTTCCTGTCAGACAAGAGATATTTAAACCACCCATGAATCTCCGGCTATAATTTCTCGATGAAGATTACGGGAATGCTTAACACACAAATTCCATCGTAGAACAGGCGGCTCTATCATGGACAAGAAGGTTGAGGGCTTGAAAAGCAATGGATCTACGAAGGACAAAAAGAGAAACAGATGTGAGGGAGATAAAGATGAGAAGCTGTACACCATGAATCCACCACCACACACCAACAAAAAGAACAAAATTTTTGCTAAAGATGATGCCGATGCAACGGCGGGGAAGGAGAAGGATGAGTGCGGGATATGCCTTACTGTACAGGGCATAAATTCGAGAGGTAAATTGGATTGCTGCGACCATTACTATTGCTTTGCTTGCATTTCGGAATGGGCCAGGGTCGAAACCCGTTGCCCTGCATGCCGACAACGGTTTTCTACAATATCCAGGTCTTGCAAGTCTTCGGTTGGATACAGAGGCCGGACTGTCAGAGTTCCCACGCGCAACCAGGTAGGCTTTCCTTTGTTTAAGTAGGGTTTTGACTTCGATTAAGTATGGTTATGTCAATGAGGTATTTTATTTGTGGACTGAAACAAGAAAGGGTTGATATAAACCGTGCGGGTGCTTAAAGGCTAGGTTTCATAAATGGCTGCGAACATTTAGAGGAGGGTTCAGAGCATCCGAATACTTCGGAATAGATTCCTAGTGTAATTGAAATAAGGGTTTGTGCCAATTTATAGTAGGGTAGCTTTTGTTTCATAATTTTAGAATGGGCCTAAATATTCCAATTTTGAGTTGCTTTGTGAGGGAAATCTTGTAAGTGCCATCTATATGTTTTTAGGTCTGTACATACTTATTGTAGTATATTCTTTGGAGGAATTCAGTTCTATGGGCTGAAGTCCATACAAATAGGGTATGTGCTTTTTTCAGAGTATACTTATGGGCTTTTACTATTTACCCTATGATTTGTAATTTGTCATGGATATTTTACTCAAATGATTCATCATAATAGATTTTACAAGTTTTTGCAAACTATCTCTATTACGTAGTGTTTACTTATTATTATCACTTAATATTACAAGCATAGCTCTCAAATTACTGAAATAAATTAAGAATGCAATAAAATGAGCTAAAATAATACACCACACCATCCACACAATTAACACAAGAATATTACCCTGGGAAAACTATTATGGATTGAAAATCCAGCTAGAAGGTGAGGACTATGCCTTGCTTTTTTCTTCTCAAATATGAAATGCAAATATAAAAAAAAGATGAATTAACTATGGAGTTGCCAAAGACATTCTCGACTTTGTGGCTGCTACAAGACCTTCTACTTTTTCTATTTTGCTCACAATATCCCACTCGTTTGCTCTGCTCATCTATGGAACAATAAATAAATACAAGAAGAATGGAACCCCTTCTTTTCCTAGCAGTCTGATATTGAACATGTCCTGTTTGCTATCTTTGAGATTTGGGTACCTTGGAAAGTGGTTCCCTTGTGTTTTTGAGTCTCTAAACACAAAGGGGGAGACTATTACCCTTATTACTTTACTTTATGTTCTAATTTCACTTTAACTTAGGAGTTTAAGTCAAAAGTGAAATATGTCTCTTAAGTCATTAAAGTGACATTTAATTCACTTTGTGGGTCAGTTAAAAGACATAAAGCAAACTAAGGAAAGTGGGTTTCCTAAGTGAGATTTTAGGATTAAATCTCACCCATTGATTAGACATGGCTAGATTGGATCTAAGCCATTGATCTTTTAGGGTTTGGCCAAAGAGAGGCTAAAGGAGGGAAAAGGGCAAAGATGAGACTCATTCTTCACTTGAGAGATTTGAGAGGAGAGGAGAAGGAGAAGAGCTCTTGGGTGCATTTCTTGAGGAGGAGAGGGTGCATGAGGTCAAGGGTTTGGGAGGAGCCTTAGCTTTGTACTAGTCTACCATGGAGTATGGGCTACATCTTGGAGGAGGGCACATTCATCTAGAGAGGGGCGCATTAGCTTGAGGAGGGCGCATTCTTGAGAGAAGAGGCGCTTCAAGTTGAGGAGAGGCGCACCTTGAGGAGGGAGCCTACTTGTTGAGGAGAGGCACACTCTATGAGGAGTGGAGGGCGCATGCTATTGTGGGAGTTTTGCTTGAGGAGGGGTGCACTTAGGCTTAGTGCACACCATCACTTGGAGGGAGGCACTCTTGAGAGGAGGGCACATTACCAAGGGCAAAGGCAAGGCAAGGCAAGGTTCTAAGGCACAAGCAAAGGGCAAAGGAAAAGCAAGAGGCAAGGAAAGAGGTCAAGGCACTAGCTAAGGAAGAGGGGGCGCATCAAGGCAAAGGGCGCCTAGCTCAAGGGGCTAGCAGACACATCTTCAAGGGATTCCAAAGCATCCGAGAAGGGTTGCTATTGTATCAAGTTCACTTCTATATGTTTTCCTTGCTGTACATTTTGCTTTGAGATCTTCTATATACATCTACTCCAAACTGGTTTTCCCCATGGGGATTTTTCTAGGGCAGGGTCATGTTGACCAAAAATTGATGTATCAATTTCATGCATGCTTAGATTTGTTAGATCAACATTTTAGAGTTGTAAAGATTCGAGGAGTGTTATGTGTTTGAGTATTATTGCATGTGCTAACATTGGAATGTAAAAACACTTGCAAGGGCACCTCAAATAACACTTAACCAATGGAAATTATTAGCAGAAAGTTACCAAATTGTTTGCTGTCTTAAAACGCAGCAAAAGACAGTTTTGGAAGATTAAACTTGGAGCTAAATTCTGGTCAAAGACAGATCGGATTTAGCAGCCTGATAGTACCTCAGTTCTCTTCATGGTATGAGAGCCCTTGGTGGCAAAGACTTGCTGATTTCTAGTGCATTCAGTGGACAATTTTGTGACAGCTTGTTGGCAGATTTTTGGACAGCTTGTTGGCAGAGTTAGTGGACAACTTGTGGGCAGATTTGTTGGATAGTTGTAGGACTGATTTTGGACACTTGTGGGCAACCTCTTATCACATCTGCGTGGACGGGAGTGAGGCTAATTTGGACAACCTTTTTTCACACCTGTTTTGTCAGGAGTGAGGTTGTAGTTTGATTGCCTCTTTTCACACCTGTGTTGACAGGAGTGAGGCAGTACTCTTGTGCAATTTTAGCATCAGTGTGAGCTTTAGTGGACAACCATGTCGGTGTCCTAGATGTGGGCAAAGGATAGGCTAGACAGAGCTAGCAAATGGTCCCCTTGGAAGACCATGATCACTTTTGTCTTGGAGGACCTTCAACTATGGGATATAGTTCAAGCTCTCGTGGTGATTCCTCCTGCACCTGCTCCTTCACCATTGTTGGATGCAGATTTCAGGAAGAAAAACACCAAGGCGAAAATGACTATTTGTGACGGGGTGAGGGACCACATCATTCCACATTTAACTGGTAAAGACTATGCATTTGAGATGTGGGAGTCTTTATGCAAGCTTTACCAGAGTCCAAACCAGAACCGAAAGATGGTTCTGTAGGACAAGCTCAGGAGCATTCAGATGCTCGATTCCGAGTCGGTTACATCATTCCTTGACAGATTCACTCAGATCAGAGATGAGCTAGCAGTCGTTGGAGAGATAGTGGACCCAGACTTTATGGTGAGGACAACTTTAAACATCTTTTCCAATATTTGGGGTTCATTTGTTCGAGGCATTTGTTGCCTGGGAGGTTATGTTTACTTGGGAGAGACTTTGGGATGATTTTGTACAGGTGGAGACGAGATGCAACTCAGAGTCTTCAGGACATCAGCGGATATCTCAGGGTGACTAGGATCTTGCTCTTTGGTCAAAGGGCAAGAAGAAGACTGACATAGGTGCTAGATAGGGTCCCAAGGGAGGGGCCAAACCACAACAGAGTGGCAGTGGGCAAGAGAGAGACATGAGCACAGTGAGATGCTTTTCTTGTGGAGAGATGGGTCACTATGCAGGACAGTGTCCCAAGAAGAAGAAGAAGCAACAGGATGGTATTGCAGTGACAACAGAGGAGGACGAGTTTGCTGCTCGATTTGCGAGGGAGTGTGCGTTTGTTAGTTGTTGTTCAGTTGATGCACCATCCAACGTTATGTGGGGAGACAGAGTTGAGGAGGACCTATTGACTCAGAGTAGTGATTCAGAGGGAGCTCAGTGTCAGTTTTCGAGGACACCATCTTCAGGGGTGACTGGTCCACCCAGGACAACTTCGGTTCAGAGTTGTCGAGACAAAGGGTTGGTGCAGGGGCTTCAGAGCATCAGAGATTGATGAGGAGGAGCAACAGGGCACCATAGAGGCTTGAGCCTCACTTGGCCATGGAGACGAGTAGATCAACTTCAAGTTCCACTTCAGGTGGAAGTCACTTGGTGAGAGGCCAAGTTGAGGATCTTGGTGAGATGCCAAGATCCAGATACTCTTGGTGAGATGCCAAGAGGGGGAGACTCTTGGTGAGATGCCAAGAGAGTGAATCTTGGTGAGATGCCAAGAGTAGTGACTGTTGGCGAGATGCCAAGAGTAGTGACTGTTGGTGAGATGCCAGGAGGTAGAAATCTTTGGTGGGAGACCAAGGTTGAGATCTTTGGTATGATACCAAGATCTAGGTGATTTTGGATAGGTGGAGATGCACTTCCATCTATAGATCACGCAAGTTGAGCAGATATGTGTCAAAGACTAATTTTGATGATCAAGGTACAGTCATACTCACCGAGTATTTGCCAGTAGGCAACCATGTCCATTGCAGGGACGAGATTGGGGGTGAAGGGCACTTTCCTCGGTAAGAGGGAGTGTTGAGATTTGGGTACCTTGGAAAGTGGTCCCCTTGTGTTTGTGAGTCTCTAAACACAAAGGGGAGACTATTACCCTTATTACTTTACTTTATGTTCTAATTTCACTTTGACTTAGGAGTTTAAGTCAAAAGTGAAATATGTCACTTAAGTCATTAAAGTGACATTTAATTCACTTTGTGGGTGAGTTAAAGGACATAAAACAAACTAAGGAAAGTGGGTTTCCTAAGTGAGATTTTAGGATTAAATCTTACCCATTGATTAGACATGGCTAGATTGGATCTAGGCCATTGATCTTTTAGGGTTTGGCCAAAGAGAGGCTAAAGAAGGGAAAAGGGCAAAGATGAGACTCATTCTTCACTTGAGAGATTTGAGAGGAGAGGAGAAGGAGAAGAGCTCTTAGGCGCATTTCTTGAGAAGGAGAGGGCACATGAGGTCAAGGGTTTGGGAGGAGCCTTAGCTTGGTACTAGTCTACCATGGAGTATGGGCTACATCTTGGAGTAGGATGCATTCATCTAGAGAGGGGCGCATTAGCTTGAGGAGGGCGCATTCTTGAGAGAAGAGGCGCTTCAAGTTGAGGAGAGGTGCACCTCGAGGAGGGAGCCTACTTGTTGAGGAGAGGCTCACTCTATGAGGAGTGGAGGGCGCATGGCAAGGAAGGGCACATGCTATTGTGGGAGTTTTGCTTGAGGAGGGGTGCACTTAGGCTTAGTGCGCACCATCACTTGGAGGGAGGCACTCTTGAGAGGAGGGCACATTACCAAGGGAAAAGTAAAGGCAAGGCAAGGTTCTAAGGCACAAGCAAAGGGCAAAGGCAAAGCAAGAGGTAAGGAAAGAGGTCAAGGAACTAGCTAAGGAACATGGGGCGCACCAAGGCAAAGCGCGCCTAGCTCAAGGGGCTAGTAGGCACATCTTCAAGGGACTCCAAAGCATCCGAGAAGGGTTGCTATTGTATCGGATTCACTTGTATATGTTTTCTTTGTTGTACATTTTGCTTTGAGACCTTCTATAAACATCTACTCCAAACTGGTTTTCCCCATGGGGGTTTTTCCAGGGTCATGTTGACCAAAAACTGATGTGTCAATTTCATGCATGCTTAGATTTGTTAGATCAACATTTTAGAGTTGTAAAGATCCGAGGAGTGTTATGTGTTTGAGTATTATTGCATGTTCTAACATTGGAATGTAAAAACACTTGCAAGGGCACCTCAAATAACACTTAACTAATGAAAATTATCAGCAGAAAGTTACCAAATTGTTTGTTGTCCTAAAATGCAGCAAAGTACAGTTTTGGAAGATTAAACTTAGAGCTAAATTTTGGTCAAAGACAGATCAAATTTAGCAGCTTGATAGTACCTCAGTTCTCTTCACTATCTAGGGTTAGGGTTCGGGTTTATGCATGTCTCAACTCTTGATTGGGGTTAGGGTTTTGGACCCTCTAGAATCTTCTTGGAAGTCCACATGTGATCAGCTGGACATGTGTGAATAATGGGAGTGGACGTGGCATCCGCTCGGTACCATGGTGGTCAAAAACATAGGTTAGGAGGCACAACTTCCTCACATGAACTTTGATTTAGGTGATCTTTGTGTTGTTGGAAAGTTCTTGATGTGTAGAACAATGTTGAAGGGTTGCAGACTTCATTTGCAAAGTTTTAACCCCAAAAATGGTCGTTTAATACCCCAAAGCCCCAGAAGTTTTAGGACCTCAAATCATGAGATTAGGTCTTGCCCCTAATATGGGCCCAACAAGTTAATAGCTCCAATTTTTCCACTTTTAAAGTACCAAAGTGGATGACAAATTATATAGTGTTCCATTTCGAATCATACCTCCCCATTTTGGGAGGCTTTTGGTCTAAAAAAGATTTCAATATAGGAGGTGAGGATATTTTTCCCGTACATTCTTTGTGGAGTACCATTTTGCCTTACATGGAAGTTGTCTTTTCAACCCAAATTGCCAAAGTTCTTGCTGCTCTTATGTAGTTGTTTTGGACTTTTTCTACAAAACTGTATCCTATGCTAACTTTGCTTGAACTTCTGGTGCAAAGTCCTCTATGGTAGGTAAGACTTGCTAGTCATTTTCCTAGTCTAACATGGAAGGATGATAGAGTTTCAAAATTTTTACATTAACGACGGATTAAGTGTGCATATATGTAGGTGTACTTGCTCCAACACTTCAAAAGGACCATACCACAGAGCCTTGATCTTCTTACCAAGACCTTGTAGACTTTTTTTGTTAGGTTGCAACTAGATTCTGTCTCCTACCTTGAATGTCCTCAATTCTATGCTAGTCACGTTGGGCCTTGTACTTTTCCTGTGATTTTGTCAATGCCTCTTGTACTTCCAAATTGATCTCCTTGATCTTATCAATGAATCTTTTAGTGTTCAATGCTTCTCTTGTTGTGTTTTCCTTTGCTTCTCCTTCTTGTCCATATATAAGATCTAAAGGCGAAGGTTGCAAATACCAAAAGCAAGTTTCAAAAGGGGACTTACTAGTGGAAATGTGGACTGTTCTATTATAAGAGTGTTGGATATAAATCAATTTTTTGCCCCAAGTCCTTGGATGCTTTTGATTGTCACCCCTCAAACGTTTTTGCCCATCTGTTTGTGGATGGAAAATTGTAGATATCTGAAGAATTAACTCATATTTGTGATGATTAATGTCTAATAATATGATTGCATTGTAATATGTGATGAAATAGACTATACATAAAAGTCTATGTAAGAACAAGATGAATACAATGAGAGTGTTAGGGATGAGGATATCATGGGATCACTTAGAGATTTTTGGAGATAGTTATGGGGATGGTTGAACCAAATGTCTAAAAATTGGTAATCTTGTTATGGAGATGGTTGAACCAAATGTCTAGAAATCAATAATCTTGTTATGGACACCTAATGTTGGAAAATGACTTGTATGATATGTGTGAGAGACAAGATCAATACAATGTGATGTTCAAAGTATATTTGTGTCTTGTGTGTGAATGTTTTTTGTTTTCTACCCTATAATCCCAACATTTGAAATCATAGACAAGTTTGAAACCCTGCTTTAGCATAACATGGTCGCTCATGCCATTGAAATGCTGAGAGATTTAATTGTTGGAATGGTACGCTGGAAGAAGTGCTGATGAAAATGCTTCCATTAGAGATTTAACATGTAGAAGAAAAACTAGACTTGCCTATTGTTTGGTTTGCGTTTCCTTGGGGGGAGACAACGAATATATGCTTTGTTTGTGAACGAATCAAGCAGAGCTGCAGATATACCCGTATCCAAGTTGTGTTTTTTGTTGTTGTAGGAAGTGGTTATAGGTGTGTTGTTGAATCCCAAATCACAACGTTTGCATGGTGATTTGATCAACAAACATGTTTGTAAAGGTGTCTTTCAAAGAATTGATGTAGCAATCCCACTCAAATTAAATGAATTTGCCTTATTCTCAAATATTGCAACCTCAAATCGTTGAAATATCAACAAAAATTAGACCGATCATAGTGACCATGTGAAGCACACTGCTATGGCAATCAAAACCCATTCAGGACCTATGGCTGTTAGTGAGATTTTCAGCTCGAAGTCATAGGAGGTGGTGTTGCATTGGTAGTGAAACATGGAAGAAAGATGAAATGCATCAATAAAAAGGAATTGCACCACTAGAAAGTCCGAGACTTGTATCACAACTCAAGGTATCTTTGCATTTTTAGATAGCATGGTCCTGTTACATGAGCTAGAGCACAACCTATGTGGTAGACAAAAGAAGCAGTTAGATGATGTGGGACAACATAACTCGTGAACCTGGTTCGTTGCCTGGTATTAGCATAAAGATTACAACTTGCCTTGATCTCGATGGTTGGAAAGTGGTGTTTGTTGACAACACAAATTATCTTAAATGTAGTGGAGTGGCTATCTATGATGTTCACAATTAACCAACACAAGGAAGGCAACATTGTAGTCATAAAGTAGGCATGATCAACTATCAACCCACGTGCGTAAAGGGGCCACTTGGAAAGTAAAGGCATAACACACCATTGAGGTATTTTTATGTCTTTTGGGTTATTTATCTTATATTCAAAAGAGTGTAGTTGTTTTTTAAAGGGAGATTTTTTGAAGTTGGAGTTGGTAGAAACTTTTGCAGTAGATATTTTAATCATTTGGTATGGTGGCAGTGACTTGATGAGCTTCTATCTATTTGATTAGATTCTTTGAGTATTTTATGATTTATATTTTGAGGTTTACAAAATAGATTTGAATATTGTCAAAGATCTTTTTTATTGGAACAAATTGTAAAAGAGGAAATTGAGGTGGAGCACTGCCATAAGTTTTGGCATTTTATGGCATTTTATGACAAGGTTAAATTTCTTTTTGTAATTTTCTCATAAAAGGAGAAGAAAGTTGTAACTGCTTCATAGATTAATAATAATATTATAAGTTTTATGGAGGTGGTTGTATCCCAATTTAGGGATAAAGGTTTAAGTCCCTTGGTGAAGTGGGGAATTTTGGGTGCATGATTGGTGGTACCCGACGACCCTATAATTGTTGTGTTTGATTGAAAAACAGGATGCATGATCGATTGTACTAGATACCCTATGTTTGTTGTGTTGATTCATTGAGAAGAGCTTGTTGTATAAGTGAGTGAGAAGCAATTGGCATTTTACAATGGGCATAGGAGGAAAAGGCTACAAATTTCTAATCATGAAATTGAACTACTTCAATAAGATCTTGATGATTCTCTGTAGGAGATTGATAGGTTATAGAAACAAAATAATTCAATAATGGACAAAGTGATTAACTTAGAGTACGTGATATAGGGCTCTATCAAGAATTTGCTGCTTTTACTACACAACACATAAGTGAACTAGATGAAAGTTTGGAATCACTTGATCAATGGATGATTGATATTTTAAAACTTCATGATAAGAAAGATCAAATGATAGAATCATTGAAACAAGACTTGTTGGAAAAAGGAAAATGTGTTGTTAGCACTGGAAAGAGAAGTGAAAAAAATGAGCTAAGAAAAGCTAATGTGTGTTTCATTATGGAACATGCTATTGAGCTCATGGTTTTATCTAACACATGGTATGAGCACATGGTTTCATTTTTAGATCATGGTTTTGTATACATGGTATTAGAGGTCTTCTTCTCTATATAAGGAGGGTGCCTCCCTCGCTCTCACTTGTTGGAAATAAAATGAAGCAATTTCTTGCCATTTGTGTGTGTGTTCTTCATTATTTTTGGAGTAATGTTCTAAGGGTTTTACTAGGAGATTATAGAATTGCATGCTTCATGAGGTAGAAGCCATCACAAATAAAGGATAATGCAAAGGAGGTAGGATGCTTAACTTTATTTCCTTTCTTTATTGAATTTAAATTAAATTTCTATTTGTATTAGAAACAAATATCCTTGGGTTTTTCTTCTTTACAATAGATCCAGTGAATAATTTTTTTGTGATGCTTAGGTTAATTTCAATTTGAGTTAACCTCCCTTTAAGTTTTGTAAGCTTCAATATCTCTAGCTTGATGCTCTTCTAGCAATCCTTGATGTTGGAAGACTTCAACAAAATTTGTTGAAAGGGACATTGCAAAGGGTTTCTAAGACTCCATATCCCAATGGTAAGATCCACTTCCATTTTATATCCTCTAACCATCTTTTAATAAATTTCCTTTTCAGATTTCATTGTATTCAAATGATCTAGGGTTTATTTCAAGTCTTATTTTCAGAATTAGATCAGTTCACTCAAGCTACAAGCTAACCCTTGATCTAATCTTTAGTAACTTGAGTCTGAACTGCATGTTGATTTCTCTCTTCATTGGTTTATTCTAAGTAGATCGATCTGATTTTATGGTGCAAGTTTAATTTTCCTCTTGTTTAGATCTCACTTAAACATTGCATCTACTCTCACTTAACCAACTAACTCACTCAAGAAACCTGGTGCATGCTTAAAAATTTGAGGGAAGAACAATGTTATGGTCAATTTTGTTTGGTTTCAAGTTTGTCATTCCTTGATCTAGAACCCTTTGTTTGGTTTCAAGTTTGTCATTCCTTGATCTAGAACCCTTCCACTAACTAATCGATAGCTCTATTGATGGAGTGGCCAGCACATTAAGCAAAACGATTCACCTTTTCTATGCAATACATTGTTAGGGTATGGTTTAAATTTCTTGCATTTCCTTTCAATGTTATGGTCCATTTTGTTTGGTTTCAAGTTTGTCATTCTTTGATCTAGAACCCTTTGTTTGGTTTCAAGTTTGTCATTCCTTGATCTAGAACCCTTCCACAAACTAATCGATAGCTCTAGTGATGGAGCGGCCAGCACATTAAGCAAAACGATTCTCCTTTTTTATGCAATACATTGTTAGGGTTTGGTTTAAATTTCTTGCATTTCCTTTCAATGCTTGGGTGTACTTGAAACTTTAAATATACTTTTGAGCATTGATTCGAATGGTGATTTTATCATTTGCTGGTGCACTCTTTATTCTGTCCACTAAGACATAACAACTAATGGTTGATATATTCAATTGGGCAGTGTTTGAAATCTGGGTAATATGCTGATGGTACATTGACAGTTTAACTACCTAAACGATGAAACATTTCATGGAATTTACCCCCCTGGATATTCATCTTTCTGCTGGTACATTTTATATCTTGATTGATTGCTGTTAATACATTGGAATATTCATCTTGGATAACACAGTTACAAATGCTGTCCAGTTAACTTTTTTCAGAGGGTTTTGACATAGTTCTAACTGTCCAAAAACATTTATAACAACAGCACTGCCAAGTTGGTATTATGCACAACATTCTTAAGTGATCAATTTGTATATGTTTGCTACCAGACTTTTGAAACTTTCATGGTAATTGTTGTTCTGATATAAACAGACCCACAACAGCAATATACTTAACATTTCATTGCTCAAGTTCTAAAACACATCAGTATTTGAATATGGTATTTCATGGATTTCTTTTCTTGCTGTTGTAAATTGAGCTAAATCTCTCACTGCTGGTACACAGGGTCTGTTTTCTTAATTAGATGCTGTGATCACCTAAAAAGGTTTCTTTTGCTACAGTCTTGGATTGCTTTTGTCTATTTTGATGACAGTGGCAAAATGATCTTAAATAGCTAACTGTGGATACATATGAAACTTAAATGTTTTGAATTCTGGGTCATATAACAGCAGTCCCATTTCCTCCTTTCATATCAGAATTTTGCAAGCAAATGACATGTATCTACTGATTATGGTTAAATGTGATGAATGAATAACTCGCATGATTCTTGGGCTTCTCTCTTTGCTGTCACGAAATTTCTCATAGTCACATCCTAATCAAACGGTGCCATAATTTTACACATGGCAATTCATTAACACACTCAAGGCAATATTTTCATTTTTGACATCACTGCAATACAAATTTGTGACATGCACCTCATCATCTCCGGTTGTTAAAACTTTAAGGTTAATTGCCATAGTTTTGACAATCTAAGCAAAGGACCATTTTCACCCTATACCAAACAATTAGGCTTAGATTGTCATAGGGATTCCCCCCTAGGCTAGGATTTCCTTAGTCTAAAGAGAGCAGCAAAGCCACCAAAGTGACAGTGGGTGGTTTGCTTGATAGTGCCCCTAGGTTCTTCCAGTAAGGTTAGGATGTTTTCCTGTAGGGAGAATTTAAGTGGTAACAGACCTAATATTGGAGATGATGAAATTGTTGTTTTGAAAGGCATATGAAATGAATTGGCTCTAAACTCTGAACAAAATGGGATTTAATGGCAAAAGTTTCGGGAAAAATGGGCAAGGCATCAAGAAACCCATAGAGCTATGTATATGGCCAAGAAATGAAAAGGTCTTGGTTATGATGGTCAAATGAGCAATGGGGAAATCGAGTTTGCGAAAGAAAAAGCTTCTACAGAAGGTGAGTCATCTACCAATACAACAAACTAGGTTTAGAAATAGGAGAGTAATTGCAATCATTATGGTAAAACAAGACATGTGCAAGCCAAGTGTTGGAACTTGCACTCTTGTAGTGTTTGTGGATTAACAAACCATGATCATCATACATGTTGGCCAAGGCAAATATCAATGCCTCACATACATGTAAATTGTGGTTGGATAGATGTGCATGAATGGCACAAACTCACTCTTGTGTTGAAAAGACTCTATAAGGTAAAATCTTCGAGTGTACAACAAAATCCCCCACGGAAGTTTGGTCTTCAAAAGTCACTTGTCATTGAGGGGAAGTCAAAAGATTAATGTCAAGTTATTATGGTTAGGTCAGAGCTCTCAATATATATTTTGAGTCATTCTTTCAGTAAATCAAATCATGAGTATTTTCATCTTGTAATGGTTTGTTGTAATCCAAAAATCTCTGGTAATGGTTAAGGGTAAACCAATGAAAATCCCCGATGATGTAATTAAGGGTAGTCCAGCGACAACTTTGGATATGATTAATTGGTTGAGGGGAATCCATAGAAAACCCATGGGATGGTTAAGGGTAAGCCAAAGAAACCCTTGATATGAAGATGTTGTAGTCCAGATGATTGACTCAAGATCCAAACTTATAAAGGAAAGGTGCAGGTCATGCACGATACAAGAAGCTGACGATAGTTGAAGATGCAAATGTACATTGAGAAGATTGAATATCATACAAAGTGTAGAAGACTAAAGATGAAGACAACCCATATGTCTAGATTGAACCACAAGAAGGGGGAGTAATAAGTAGGAAGGATCGACTTATACTTGTGATGATTAATGTCTAATAATATGTTATGTCTAGATTGAACCACAAGAAGGGGGAGTAATAAGTAGGAAGGATTGACTTATACTTATGATGATTAATGTCTAATAATATGTTTGCATTGTAATATGTGATTAAGTAGGCTAAGTCACTATACACAAAACTCTACATATGAACAAGATGACGACAATCAGAGAAGTTAGGGATGAGGATCTCATGGGTTCACTTGAGAAATTATGGGACTTAAGAGATTATGGGTGATAGTTATGGAAATGGTTGAACCAAATGTCTAAAAATTGATAATCTTGTTATGGCCGCCTAATGTTATATAAAGGGACATGTATATTGGAAAATGATATGTATGATATGTGTGAGAGACAACGTCAATATAATGTGATGTTCAAACTTCAAAGTATATTTGTATCTCGTGTGAATATTTTTTGTTTGTCGTGCTACTATAATCCCAACAATCTCATCAACTTGGTGTCCATCTTCTCCCAAAGTGTAGTCCAAAAGGCATCGAGAAATCTAGTATCTCTGTTTGAGACGATGTTCCTTGGTATTTCAAAGTGCATCCAAACCTTTTCAAAGAACATGATTGCTGCATCTTGCCCCTCAATTGTCTTTTTACAAGGAACGAGAATGCACATCTTCCTAAACTTGTCTAGTACCACAAATAGATAGTCATGTCTCCATTTGGTTCTTGGTAAACGACCTACAAAATCCATGGTGATACTCTCCCATGGTCCAGTAGGTATAGGTAAGGGATGGTATAAACCTTGCTTCCTATTATTGGGTTTGTTTCTATAACAAAGTATGCATCCTTTAATAAAACGAGCTATATCTTCTTGTATTCTTGGGTCAGTACACATACCTTTGTAAGTTGGCCACTGTTTTCCCAACACCAAAATGCCTTGCAACTTTGGAGGTGTGGGCCTCTCTAATAAGTTGCAATCTTTCTCCTTTAGGAACACAAAGCTTATTCAGCTTATAGAGCAACCGATCTTGGATATGGTAGTTAGACTTATTATCACCTTCTTCATGAATTTGGCCTTGTAGTTGCTGAAATACCTCCTTGAAGTCCTCATCTTTTGTGTATTCCTCTTTGTATGCATCATGAGTGAAAGGCTTCATGTGCATAAGAGTACCCAAAGTTGTGATATTGGGTGTGGGTGGCTTTGAAAGCATGCCTACTAACTTATTAGTACTACCCTTCTTATATTTGATGATAAGATAAAATTGCTGTAAAAATCCCATTCACTTGTAATGGCTTGTTTGCTTAAGCTTACTCTATGCCTACAAATATTGTAGCAGCTAGTGATCGGTGTGGATGATGGGTTCTTGCTGATAAGATAATGCTTCCATTTCTTAATAGCTTGTATTAGAGCATAGAGCTCCTTGTCATACGTGGGATAGTTGAGGACTCCATGAAACATTTTAGAATGATAACATACTGGCTTATCTCTTTGCATCAAGACTACTCCCATAGCATATCCAGTTGCATTTGTCTCTACTTCGAAGGGCTTTTGCAAATTGGACAATGCGAGAATTGGTGCTTGACTAATCTTCTATTTCATCTCTTCAAAATCCTTATGCTGAGTTCTTCAAAAACCTTATGCTGGTTCTTTCCCCACTAGAAACTCTTTTTGTTCGCAGTTATGGCAAGGAGTGGTGTATCAATAGTTGAAAAGGATGCTATAAACTTCCAAAGGTACCGTGCTGCTCTAAGAAAGTTCCTAGCTTTAGTGAAATTGGTAAGAGTTGGCCACTTGATGATAGCCTCCTTCGTAGGATCAATCTTGAGTTCCCCTGCTCCAATCAAGTACCCCAAGTATACTAAGGATTGTTGGGAAAATTCACATTTCTTAAGGTTCTCTAGTAGTTGATGCTTTTTTAGGGTCTCTAACCCCCGCATGAGATGTAAGACATGCTCTCCCTACATAGAGTTGAATATCAATATATCATCCAAGTACACAATTACAAATGAATATACAAAGGGATGCAATCCATCGCTCATCTAATGCATAAATGTAGCTGGTGTATTACATAAACCAAAAGGCAATACCAACCATTCATATAAGCCTTGCTTCGTCTTGAAGGTGGTCTTCCAAGAGTCTTCTTTTACTTGTGCTTGGTGGTATCTCGATTTGAGATCTAGCTTGGTGAAGTATTTAACATGGTGTAACTGATTTAGCAAGTCATTGGTCCTAGGAAGAGGGTATTGATTCTTAAGGGTAATCTTTTTTGATGATTGCAACGTCGTGTGACATTCTTCAGGATACGTTCTCTTCTGTGACTGAGTTGAGTCGACCTGTGAGAGAGCTCAGTGTTGGGTGTGCCCATGTGATGGGGTGTTTCGTTCTCCTCTGGACTGAGTTGAGTCATGCCCTAGTGTTGGGTATGCCCATGTGATGGGTGTATCGTTCTCCTCTATGTGAGAGTTGAGTCGATGTGGTCTCTTGCCTTTGTACTCCTGTGGACTCAGTTGAGTCAGGCTTGAGATGGTACTCTAGATGATTCTCCTGTGGACTCAGTTGAGACAGAGATTTGTTGAGTATGACGTCCCTGTGGTTGACCACAAGTGGACGTGTCCATAGTGGCTGAGCACTAGTGGACGTGTGGATCCCTTGCTATATTTTCTAAGTGTAAGATTTACTTGTAACCCTAATTATGATGTAAAGGGTACAAGTCGGCCCCACCATATGTTAAAGATAATTAAGGTTTATTGTAATAATTAATTATATTT
>ML788710.1:206865-220359 GCA_009831015.1 Picea engelmannii | reverse complement strand
TGAAGCCTGCCGTGACCTATCTGCTGGGTACCGCACCCCTCATGCTGGCTGCCGTGACCCCTCTCTAGGTGCCGCGTCCTCTCCCTGCTAGCTGCTACATGTTACAGCTCCTGTGTGTGGGGTTTTAGAGCTCACTGTTGTGACAAGGGTTACACTCAGCATAGTATTCCCATATCTGAAAATCTCCTTGTGAAAGGTTTTTGTTATTGAGGGTTTTGATCTTTTTTCTTTAGTGGTTTTATTCCCTAAACCTATTGACTCGGTGGCAAGAAAATTCCTTCTATCTTTGGCATAAAAGATCTTATTGTTGATCCATGAACTGAACCTTTGTCTGAGCATAACTACAAGGATTCACCTATTGTGGTTTGTGCTATCTTCAGAGGTAAGGCAGGTACCAGGGATGTCTCCTATTTGTTTCTTCTAAAATCAGATCTGAGTTTACTATAGAATTACTTTATAGAATAAGCATTGTAGGGATCTATAAGCTATGCTCTGTGTTTAACTGTTTGAGCATAGTTATATAGATCTGCTGGTTCACTTAGAAGAACTTTTCATTACTGTTTGTTTAAGAACTAATCTATATAGATCTGCTGTTACTTGTAGAAGAGCTTTTCATTACTGATTGAGATCTGAGTTTTATAGCATATAATCTGAGTGTTTCTTCTGCTACAATTGCTGTCTGGTATATAGGTCTACTGTTGTATCTAAAAGAGCTGCTAACACTGTCTATGATCTGAGATTTGTTCTTCATATAGGTCATTGGTTTTCTGATCTTAAATTAAAGTACTACTGTTAAGATCTGACTTATTTTCTGAACTCTATTTTTCTGCTGCTAATATAAACCATAGATCTATCTTTCTATATGCTGTTATCTCTGTCTATGTTCCAGATCTGAGTTGTCTTGCATTAAATTTAAAAAGAGACTATTGTTTTCAATTTTACCCTAAATCTAACAGTGCCAATAGACACACCTATTGCTGTGTCTGGTCCAGTATAAATAGAGGTGATTTCCCCATTGAGGAAACACACACTCACACTTGACATTTCAGAATTTCAGTAAGTGCATGTAATGCTGAAGTGCACACCTCTCTTGGGCACTAGTTTCAAGGTTATAGAAGCACCCTCTTGTGTGCATTAGGGTTTATGGTTGGGGGATCTTCTTTTGAGAATATAGCAAAGGATTTTTGGGTTTTCTTCCCTTGAGTAGAAGGGTTTCCCAGGATATTTCTTGTGTTCTTGTGCATGGTAATTCTTCTTGTGATCTTAGTTATTGCAACACTTGTGTATGGTGTAGCTGCATTTGTTTATGGTTCAAGTACATGCAAACATTAAATAAACCTCATGCTTGAGCCTAGCATAGTGAAAATTCAACATGGTTTCAGAGCATAGGACTTGAAAGAGCCATTGCATAAGCATTAAAGCCAACCGTCCTCTTTTCTGCAAATCTGTACGACTCTCTAGGGTTTTTGAAGAAAAAGTACAACCCTCCCTTTTCTCGTTGTTTCAACACCCTACACTGAAACGTTGGGGCAATTTTTGGCATAGGAGTGTACGACCTCCTTCAGCGCACCTCCGAAGACTCTCAGAGTGCAATTTCGAGAATTTTGGATTTTTGGTCCTAGGGTTTCTAGGGTTCCGCAATTTTCTGCAGAATTTCGGCTTTAGGGTTTTCTGCATCTCATTGCAGGATTTTTCAGCTCACAAGTGTTCTTCTGACTTCTAAAGGCTTATTGTTGGCAACCATAAGTCCAACGAAACCTAAGGTTGCTAGCCTAGCCTAGTTGCTGAGGGTTTGTGGAAGAATCTGCAAACCATGAGGAACAAAACCTTGGTGGAAGATAGGCTTGATGGATCAAGCAACTTCAATTCCTGGAAGTCAAGACTACAGATCACCCTGGAAGAGGATGACCTATTGAGTGTGATACAAAAGACTCTACCAGAAACAACTACTGATGAAGAGAAAGAAGAATGGAAGGAAGATGACGTCAAGGCAAGGAAGATAATCATCTACTCAAAGAGAGATTTTCCT
The DNA here is from genome assembly GCA_009831015.1 of Picea engelmannii. Classification (NCBI taxonomy): domain Eukaryota; kingdom Viridiplantae; phylum Streptophyta; class Pinopsida; order Pinales; family Pinaceae; genus Picea; species Picea engelmannii. The sequence continues at coordinate 218,330 of ML788710.1, read as the reverse complement.
ATCAGGAAGAAAGGAAGACAACTTGCCTCCACTACTGATGTTGATCCAAAGCCATATCAGAGAGATGAAGACATCAAAGATGAAGCTTTCTTATTCATATCGGCACTCTCAGGTATGGTCCCTACTGATAATGATATTTGGTTAATTGACAGTGGTGCCTCCAGGCACATGACCGAATATAGAGATCATCTGATAGATCTTGTTGAGAAAGAGACCAGTCTACATGTTGTACTTGGAGACAATCCCAGATATAATGTGAAAGGGGTTGAAACTTTTCCATTTCAACTAGATTCTGACATACCCCTTCAGTTGAGTGAGGTACTATATGTACCTGGGATGAAAAGGAACCTTGTATCTGTTTCTGCCTTAGAGGATAAAGGCTGCAAGGTTACCTTTTCTGAAGGAAAATTTCTTGCATGGCACAATAAATCACATATGGATTCTGCCCAAGTAATTGGTTTTCGAGAAAACAACTTATACAGGTTGACTGTCCGACTAGTCTAGGCCCTATTGCATGATACTATCAGCGTGAGTGAGCTATGGCATAGGAGACTTGCTCATATTCATTATAGAGCCCTTCCTGCTCTAGGGAAGATGGTAACAGGCCTTCCAGAGATACAGGTTCAACATAATGGTGCTTGCAGAGGTTATGCTCTTGGCAAGAATGTCAAAGGGTCCTTCTTGAGCAGTGACATCAGATCCAAAGGGATCTTGGACTTGATACATTCAGATGTGTGTGGACCCTTGACTACTGCTTCCTGGAATGAATATTTGTACTATGTGCTCTTCATTGATGATCACTCTCAGAAGACGTGGGTTTATTTCTTGAAGACCAAGGATTGAGTTCTTGCGAGATTTCAAGAATTCAAAGCTCAGGTTGAGAATCGGACCAGGAGGAGGATCAAGGTGTAAGATCAGATAATGGAGGAGAGTATACCTCCAGGGATTTCAATGATTTCTGTATTGAGGCAGGGATCAAGAGGGAGTACACCGTTCCTTATAACCCTTAGCAAAATGGGGTTGCAGAGAGGAAGAACAAAACCATCATTGAGGCAACCAAAGCAATGATACATGATCAGAATCTACCTATGATTCTGTGGGCAGAAGCATCCATGACAACAGTATATGTTCAGAACATGAGTTCTCACCAAATTTTGAAGAACATGACTCCCGAAGAAGCTTTCACCAGAGTGAAGCCTGAGGTTGGACACTTCAGGATATTTGGGTGTCCAGTATACTTTCATGTACCCAAGGAGAAGAGAACCAAGCTAGACCCTTTAGGCTGAAAGGATACATTTGTGGGGTACAGTGAATCTTCGAAGGCATACCGGATCTACATCCCCGGTCAGAGACAAATTGAGGTGAGTAGAGATGTCATCTTTGAGGAAGAAATATCCTTTTGAAGATAAAGAGAATTTCAGATGGAGATTGACAGTGAGACAATACCTTCTCCCCCTTCAACAGTTCAGAGGGAGACAACCATTGATCCAGTTGATCCAGTTGCTCCAATTGATGTTCCCAGAGATATTGCAGTAGGCCATAAAAGGCCTGCCTGGGCTCGACAGACTCTGCAGGAGGCAGAGGGACACACAGCTCCTCGAAGCACATTTTGAGAGAGCAAGAGACCACAGAGGTTCTCGAGCTATGTTTTAGCCATGAGCCACATCATTGATACTAAGCCTTCTTGTCATGGAGAAGCAGCAGGTCAGCAGGTATGGCAAGATGCCATGACAGAAGAGTATTGGTCCATTCCATCATGAAGAATGATGTGTGGGATATTGTTCTGAGACTAGAAGGGAAGTCTGTGGTGACTTCCAAGTGGATCTATAAGATCAAGCATGCAACTGATGGAAGTGTCGAGAAGTACAAAGCGAGATTTGTAGCTAGAGGATTCTCACAAGTGGAGGGAATTGATTATGAGGAGACATTTGCTTCTGTAGCCCGATACACTTCCATCCGTACTATCATTGCACTAGCTGCATCCATGGATTGGAAACTACATCAGATGGATGTAAAGACATCCTTTCTCAATGGTGAGATTGAGGAAGAAGTTTACATTGCGCAGCCAGAAGGATTCGTGATACATGAGCAGAAGTCTCATGTGTGGAGGTTGAAGAAAGCCCTATATGGACTAAAGTAGGCACCTCGTGCTTGGTATGAGAAGATGGATGGATTCGTGATGAGTTTGGGCTTCAACAAGAGTGTTGTTGATCCAAACCTATATTATAATATTGTTGGTGACGAGTGCTTGATCTTGATCCTGTACGTTGATGACTTATTCCTCATCGGTTCAAAAAGACTTTTGCTGAATGCAAGCGAGCATTGACTTCTGAATTTGAGATGAAGGATCTAGGTATGATGCACTACTTCTTGGGACTAGAAGTATGGTAGAGGACTGATGAGATTTTCCCGAGTCAAGGAAAATATATAGTGGAGATATTGAAGAAATTTGGTATGACAAACTGCAAATCCATGCCTACACCAATGGTGATGGATCTGAAGAAAATGAACGAGGCTTCTACTGATTCAGGCGAGATTGATCCACATCTTTACCGACAACTGATTGGATCATTGATGTATCTGGTTAACACCAGACTTGATACATGCTATACAGTGAATGTACTCAGTTAGTTTATGAGTCAGCTAAGATAAACTCACTGGATAGCAACGAAGCATGTATTGAGATATCTACGAGGCACAGTTGGATATGGCCTGAGCTATGCCTCCGGTGTAGACATGAGATTGCAGGGATATGCTGATGCAGATTGGGAAGGGAGCGCAGTCGACCGGAAGAGCACATCTGGTTGTTGTTTTACCTTGGGGTCTGCCATGGTTTCCTGGTGCAGTAGGAAACAGAGCTCTGCGGCTTTGAGTACCTCAGAAGCAGAGTACATAGCGTTATGTGTGGCAGTCTGCGAAGCAGTGTGGCTTCACAAGATCTTTGTTGCAGATTTATTTGATCATGAGATAGATTCCACTATTATTCATTGTGATAACCAGAGCTGTGTGAAGCTCTCAGAGAATCCCGTGTTTCACGATAAATTGAAACACATTGAGATCAGATACCATTATATCAGAGATATGGTGCAGAGGAAAGCAGTACATGTGCAGTACCTTTCTACACATGGGCAGATTGCAAATGTCTTCACCAAACCACTTGCCAGGACGAAGTTCGAATACTTTCATGAGAGACTTGGCCTGGTGGAGAATGCCTCCCTAGCTGAGATGGGGTGTTGATGATTGCAGCGTCATGCGACATTCTCTAGGATACGTTCTCCTCTGTGATTGAGTTGAGTCGACCTGTGAGAGAGCCCAATGTTGGGTGTGCCCATGTGATGGGGTGTATCGTTCTCCTCTGGACTGAGTTGAGTCGTGCCCCAGTGTTGGGTATGCCCATGTGATGGGTGTATCGTTCTCCTCTGTGTGAGAGTTGAGTCAATGTGGTATCCTACCTTTGTACTCCTGTGGACTCAGTTGAGTCAGGCTTGAGATGGTACTCTAGATGATTCTCCTGTGGACTCAGTTGAGACAGAGATTTGTTGAGTATGACGTCTCTGTGGCTGAGCACTAGTGGACTTGTGGATCCCTTGCTATATTGTTTAAGTGTAAGATTTACTTGTAACCCTAATTATGATGTAAAGGGTACAAGTCGACCCCACCATATGTGAAAGATAATTAAGGTTTATTGTAATAATTAATTATATTTATGAGTTATTGAGGTCGGCCCCGTTGTGCCAATAGACACACCTATTACTCTGTCTGGTCTAGTATAAATAGAGGTGATTTCCCCATTGAGGAAACACACACTCACACTTGACATTTCAAAATTTCAGCAAGTGCATGTAAGGCTGAAGTGCGCACCTCTCTTGGGCGCTAGTTTCAAGGTTATAGAAGCACCCTCTTATGTGCATTAGGGTTTATGGTTGGGGGATCTTCTCTTGAGAATATAACAAAGGATTGCTGGGTTTTCTTCCCTTGAGTAGAAGGGTTTCCTAGGATATTTCTTGTGTTCTTGTGCATGGTAATTCTTCTTGTGATCTTGGTTATTGCATCACTTGTGTATGGTGTAGCTGCATTTGTTTATGGTTCAAGTACATGCAAAAATTAAATAAACCTCATGCTTGAGCCTAGCATAGTGAAAATTCAACAATCTTATTCAAAAGCTCTCTAGTTGATACACATTTTTCAAGTCTCATCCTTAGGCACTTTGATGATAGGTGACCCATAAGGTTGAGATACTTGGTCAAATTACTCCTTGCTTCAACAATTGCTACCTCTGTTTCTTCTCTTCATCCTCTTCTAGTATAGATTGTCTGTACAATGCTATATTTGGCAATGGAGGGTTGGGAAACATATGTATTTTGTGCTTCACTTCCCCTCTTAGGTGGTAACCCTTTAGGCTCTTGGAACACTTCTCTATTTACTTGCAAAAGTTTCTCCCACTGGTGTTTCAGCTCTTTAGTACATCCCTCTAGATATCCCTTTACCTTTATCAATTCATTTCCTTGCTAATTTTGTCTTAAGAAGTGCAACGCAAACTTCCTACTTGAGCTAATTAGTTTCTTAGCTTGTTTGGCACTTATGAGAGAGATCTTGGATTTACCTTTATGCCATTGATTATGAAGGTCTTCCCATCATTGATCATGCGATATTGGTTTGCTCCCCTCTTGAAGATTGCATCACTCATATACATTTAGGGGCTTCCAAACACTACACCACACACATTAAGTGGTACTACATCTACCTCCACTTCATTAATGTAGTTTTCGCTTATAACAAATCTGATCTTACACTGTGTAGTGACCTTGAGCTCTACATCCTTATTTACCCATCCAATGGGTATGGGTGAGGATAGTCATGAACTTCCAATCTAAGCTCACCAAATCCTTAGCTACGAGGTTGGCCTGAGAGTCAGAAGCAAATAGAGCGTCCACCTTTGTTTTCTTGTCTTGGATCTTGATATGGAAGAGTTTAGTCATCTCCTTTTCTTCCTTGGGATGGAGGCTGCTTAGGTTCACCTCCTTCTACATTATAGTGCAAACAATCTTTTCATCTACATTTGAGTTACTGTTTACATGGTTACCTGAATCCACGACTAACATGTTCTTCTTCTTGGCCTTCTTCTTGCGGTTCTTTGGTTTCAATGTTGGATGTAGCTTGCAACACTTATTTTCTGTATGACTATCGATATTACAATGGTTATAGTGGTTTCTTGGATTCTTACACTGGTGTGTAGTGGCTATTGTCTTCTTATCCTTTCCTTTCCACTTCTTTTCCTCATTAGAAGTGCTTGGTGGTCTATCTACTTGGAATCATTTGGTTGTTCTTTCTTCTTGTCCATCTTTATATATTTTTCTTACACACGGGCCTCATCAATGATCCTATGTTTAAAGAGCATCACTTGCTTCCTTAAACGATGGTGGAGAGCGCCCAAATACTTGAGGAGTACATCTAGGTTCTTGGAAGATATTCCCAACATAACAACTTGTTTTTTGAACTCAGAGGTGTACTCTTGTGCACTTTGCCCTTGCTTCTCTCGGAAGTAATGCTAATGGATCCATTAGTTCTCTTTGTACCCAATAGGGTAGATTTGGGACTTAATGATGGTTTTCAACACCTTCAACTTAGTTATTGGGGGATCACCTTCTAGCGCAAGCACCTATGTGTGGCTTTTCGACCAAGTTTGGGCATGGCCCTCTAATTTTAATCGAGCAAATGATATCTTTTTCTCTTCTCCTATTTCACTGAAATAGACTTCTAACTGTTGCAACCATTATTTAACTTAACATAGATTGGGGAGAGGTGATGTTGGAACTTGGTCTCTCTTCCTCTGGCCCTTGTTTTGGTTCTTCTTTGTCTCCAAATTCTTGTCAGAGCCAGATTTAGAGACACCAATTTCCCCATAAGGTCCAAACTTGCTCTCTATCGTGCCATGAATATTGCCTTGTTGCAAGAGTTGCTAGAGACTCATGCTTCTAGCTTTGAAAATCTCTCCTCTAAGTCATCCCTTGGATTGTTACTATACTGATCCACCAGGGCTAGGGTTTGAGACTTCTTTTTTTAAGCCAATTTTTGGATCCTACAATTTCCCACAAAAACCCTAAAGAAAAGTTAAAAATGCTCTAATACCAATATAATTTGTAAACTATTGTGGATATTCCACTAGAATAATTCGTCACAAGAGTTCTTACAAGTTTTTGAAAAATATCTCTATTATGCAGTGTTTACTTATTATTATAACTTAATATTACAAGTGTAGTGCACAAATTATTTAAATAGACCAAGAATGCAATAAAAAGAGCTAAAACAATAGACACCACACCGTCCACACAATGAACACAAGATATACTCTGGGAAACCCAATATGGGAAAACCTAGCCAGAAGGTGAGGACTATGCCTTACTCTTTTCTTCTTACGTATGAAATATAAATACAAAGAAAGATGAACTCACTATGGAGTTTCCAATGTCCATAGACACTATGGCCTATATAGGGTCTTCTACTTCCTTTGTTCTGCTCGCAATGTCCCACTCCTTTGCTCTACTTGACTACGGAGTTGTAAATCAATACAAGAATGGTTTCCTAGTGGCCCAATATTTAACATGTCTTGATAGTTGTCTAGGGTTAGTTTTGGGGGATTTGCATGCCTCAACTCCTGATTAAGGTTAGGGTTTTGGATTCTCTAGAATCTTCTTGTTTGTCCACACATGACTAGCTTTCCGGATGTGTGAGTAATGGGAGCTGACGTGGTATTCACTCATTACCATGGTGGTCAAAAACATAGGTCAACTTGTGGGAGGCTTAACTTCCTCATATGAACTCTGATTGAGGTGATGTTTGCACTGTTGGAAAGATTTCCACTGTAATGTTGGAGGGCTGCTGACTTTGTCCGCAAAGTTCTGACCCCAAAAAGCGGCTGTTTAGTGCTTGAAACAGGGTCTAGAAGTTTCAGGACTGCAAATCACCATAATAAGACCTACCCCTAAAATGGCTCTACAATTCAATAGCCCAATTTTTCCAGTCAGAAAGTACTAAAATAGTTGACAAATTATTAATGATCCATTTCGGATCACCCCCTTTCAAGAGATATTGTTGGATTCTTTCAGGTAGGGTGATTTGGATAGTATCCTGGTCATTGAAATCACAATCAGTGAAATTAAAAGCAGGCCTAAACCACGATGATTAAAAAGTCGCAAGTGGCTGATGCAAGACCCACCAAACCATGGTGATAACATGGGTGTCTAATAAGCACGGGCTTCACCAGTGAAAACATCTCAATTCATATAAACTATTTTCTATTTCAAATTTTGAAAGAAAGAGCAGCGTTAGATAGCAGACAACCACTTCTACGTGTTTGAGGTTCATACTAGTTAAACCAGAATTTATCAATTCATAGACATGTGCAGCTTGATAATGGAGCTTCAATTAATTTCCATGTTCTCCTTGGATTTCTTATCAAACCAATTCTTCACACGAATACCCTGCATTTTGCAAGTTTATTTTAATTTTCTTTCCACAACACCTTCAGTCAGGTGTGCCATGCATCCTTTGAAGGTGCCGGAGATGGTCTCCCTTGTTTTATTTGTGAAATCCAAGGTTTTCCTTTTGTTTTTGCATGTTTCAATACTGACAAATTATAAGATGTATATATATATGGCAGGTTTACATACCTGAGGATGGAATTGGAGCACTTCCGGATCCTTATGGAGATGTATATTGTACTGAATGTAACAATTGCGGTGATGACGATCTTTTACTTCTTTGTGACATGTGCGATTCAGCAGCACATACATTCTGTGTTGGCCTTGGTAGGACTGTTCCTCTGGGAGATTGGTTTTGCCATTCTTGTGAAGAATCCAGGATTGTCGATTGCAGTTCATCAGAAGATGAGGCTGATGACATTGTGCTTGGTTTTTATAATGAAGGTGCTGGCTCAAGAAACAGATCAACCGCAGGAGCAGCTGTAATTGCTGAAATTGTGTCAGAAGTTTTTCAGCAACCTGTTCTACCATCATCGCTATCATCTAGACATGTGACAAGTTCAACACCAAAAAGAGTGAAAAGGAGGGTAATTCAAAGACAACCACCAAGACTATCAAATACAGCCAGAGCCTATGCTGCACAGTCCCAACTATCACTATCTGCCAATGTAGCCCAGGCATCTGGGTCTGTTTCCATACCACCTTCTGGAGGTGCAAGAACTCTTTGTCGTCAGCGCATATTGCAGGAAAGAATACAAGCTATGCGTGAAAACTGGAGGGCACTACAAAGTGGTCAGCTGCAGTTTTCTTCATATCATTTCTGCCATAACGATACGACGCATGATGGATCCAGAAAAGACATACAGTCCGCCTCCAATAACTGCATAAAGGCAAATACACAAAGGCCCGACAATCAAACTGATATTGATCAGGCATGGGCTTTGATGGAACGTGCAAAATCATTGGGAGGCAGGGATGCAGGTTTTGATGATCGCCAGAAAGCCAAAAACTCTCATCAGGCTTCATCGTCTTCTCGGGTTAAAGGAGAATCTCCTCAGGTTGGGAAAAATACAAGTTCAAAGACATTTTCTGGTCCAAATTCAAGATCGGGTAGCACACCCACTGCATCACATAATAATTCTGTCTTCAAGAGTAGAATTCCTCCTGTTAGATTAATGTCACTGTCCTCTGAACATTCAACAACTATGAGAGCAACGCTCTTACCTCAGAAGGGTGATTGTGAAAACAATGGCAATCAAGGTCCTGCAACTGCAATGCATGGGAGGGAAAATGTCGACAGGTTATCAGGAGATATCGTGCAAAGGCCAGGTCGTAATAATATGCTTCAAGTTACTAATCCTTCAGGCATAGAATTTATTCCTGGAGCCTCTGGTGGATCCCACAACCCACGTTTTAGTTCAAATGGCTCTGCTTGTTTTGCTTCACAGTCTAGTGAAGCTGGTTCCAGTGCAAAAGAAAAGGTCTTATCGTTGGTGAAAACTCACTTGAAGCCAATGTATAGAAGCCAAAAGTTAGGTATGGTTTAATTCACACTATGCTTTATTGAAGAAATTGATGCTTTACTGTGCATGCCAAACATTTGATTATGAAATTTAGGCACTCTATTTCAATGGGTTATAAGTTTATGCTATTAATATTTGTATTCACATTTGATCAACCCAAAGAAGTCTCTTGTCGCAATTTTAAACTTCACTGTTGTTGGATATGATTGATTTTTTTTAAACTTAAATTTTGATTATGAGTCTGCCACAATCTACGTTTATGTTATTTGGGGTTAGTACATGATGCCACTGAAATTTCGATTTTCGTCTGAAACACTATTTTGCCTTTGTTTCACTGACAATCCTGACTTTAAGTGCATGTGATGACTTGATTATTTGCTCAGGAGCTGATCAATTCAGGGAGATCGCAAGAGTGTCAACGCACTCAATTCTAGCAGCTTGTGGATTAGAGTATTATGGACAGAGAGTGCATCCGTTCCAAAGAATATCCTGTTCCCATTCAAACCAGCAAAGACAATCTCCAAGCCTTATGCCTATGTGCTGTAATGAATGTTTTGGTACCTTTGTAAGGGATGTGGTAGGCAGTGTTACAGATGAAAAAGTAAGGAAGTAGATTGTCTATGAAAGAAATGTTTTTAGTGCAGGCATGCTAAGTTTATAACTTCTAAGCCTATTTTGTAAATAGATTCTTTTGTCTGTAATCTATGCTTTTTGTAGTATCAGGTGAAAGGCAACCAAGTTGCCATTTTTACTGCATTTTACAACCATCATGCATTGGCTGTTTTCAAGTTGACATTTTCATTGCACTTTATAATCATCATGTGGTGATTGCTTTCAAAATGTTACACATCATATGACGAAAGGATTGACAAAATAAATAAGTGATATATATATATAAGAACTCTTCCATTTTAGATATATATATAAGAACTCTTCCATTTTAGATATATATATAAGAACTCTTCCATTTTAGATATATATGTCGAAAAGTAGACAGGCTAGTATATATATATATGAACTCTTCCATTTTAGAAATATATGTCGAAAATTAGACAGGCTAGGAATCAAACCCAGGACTTACCCCTGTTTGATGGGCTGCTCCCCACCGAGCTACATGCCCCTTTCATGACAGACACCCTTGCTGGTTCACTATCAAGGTGTGGATCGCTACCTTAAACAGTATATTTATTCATCTTATGCATTTGAATTTACCATTATTTCGCCATGTTGTTTTGTGTGTCCTTTCTCCCAAGCAAATCATGGTAGCCTAGAAGTTCTAAAACTTATTTTATGTGTAATATTTTAATAAAGAGCTGCATGAAATATGAAAAGTGCAATATTGGGACGATATGCTAATTGTAAGAGAGCAAACTAAAGCAAAGGTGGGTGGTTACTATGGGGCGTCACAAATTCTTATCAGTTTAGAATAACATTATTGTGATTCCGTCCTAATTAAATACGTTGAGGAGTTGAATCTTTGTCAAAAAAGTCTTCTTGGTAATGTATGCGTAGTATATTTTGTTTGTTGTACAGTTGTATTGTAATTGCTCATCTTCCATTCTGTCCAGAGTGGTTATTAGGTATAGATAGTCATGCTCGTCTTTGTAGTTTTTAGATATAGATGGTCATGGTTACCTTTGCAATATATACATATTAGCATAGATCTTTCTTATAACCGGATTTATTAAGTACCGAGAAGGATAAACAAATCTGGTTTTATGTTAGTCTTTTTTTTAGTCAGCTCTTTCCTTTTTTGGACATTAAGCATCGGACACCAATTCTTTCCATTTTCTTTTATTGGCATTTACTCACATATGTATGTACCTACATGGATCTCTCCCACTGTAAGAGCACCTTACTTTGCTTATTGGCATTTACTCACATATGTATGTACCTACATGGATATCTCTCCCACCCTGAGCTGTAAGAGCACCTCACTTTGCTCGGTGAAGTTACAGTAGAATGTATTTCATTGAAGATACGGTTAACATTGAACCAATTACATGTTGGTTCTTTGTGTAACTGCATTTTTATTATTAGATGTTACATTCAAAATATGCATTTTTGCTTTGCTTGGTGAAGTTACAGTGGAATGTATTTTATTGAAGATATGGCTAACATCGAACCAATTACATGTTCGTTCTTTGTGTAACTGCACTTTATTATTAGATGTTACATTCAAAATATGCATTGTTATTATTGGTTATTATTAGATGTTTCAAAATATGCATTGTTATTATTGGACGTTACATTAAAAATATGTCAGTTGGAACTTGGAAGACATAACAAAGGCGATTCAGAATATAACATAGGAAGATATGTCGAAATCTTTATAACAAAGGCGATTATGTCAGTTGGAAGACATAACAAAGGCGATTCAGAATATAACAGAGGAAGGTATTTCGAAATCTTCATAACAAAGGCGATTCAGAATATAACAGAGGAAGGTATTTCGAAATCT
>ML788710.1:176241-200295 GCA_009831015.1 Picea engelmannii | reverse complement strand
GTGAGTGGCACCCTTGGAGCATGTAGTGCGTCCTGAAGGACACGTTGCGATTTTTATCTATGGTAAGTTAATAAACCTAGTGCCTAGAACACTATGCCTCCTTAGGACCTGGTTGGCCTTAAAATGAGTGATGTGATAAGTAAAGTTTAATAACTAATTTTTTTCCCTCAAGAACTGTCGCCAAGCCTAGTGAATTGAAAACCTAGGTTTGAGTAGAACCTTAGAACAAAAAAAACTAATTAGGCATATAACAAGAAGGGGGTAAAGAAAATTCAAGCATTAATAATTAAAGTGGAAATTTTAATAAAGGTTTAATTAATAAATGGGGTATTTGGTTGTTTCTGAACTTGGTTATAAAAGGGGAATCTTAAGAAAAAGGGAAACTTAAAAAACAGGGGGAAACCTAAGGGAAAGGGGAAACTTAAAAAAAAGGGGAAACTTAAAGAAAAAGGGGAATGTCTAACTTAGTAAGGAATTTATCCCATGGAACTTTCTATTTATGAACTCAACTAGGAATTAAGTAAGGCATAAATCATTTAAGAATTGTAAGGGAATAATCAGACACCGATGAACGTTTTTAGGAATGTTTTTAGGTGGGTGAGGGAAATAGACAAATTTACTTAATTAATAAATTGATTTTCTGGTGCTACTAGGGGATCGAGAGACGTGTACAGGGGATGTTTTTCGAAATTAATTAAATGAAAAAGAAATCTAACGAGGGTTTTGGGAAACTAATGACTAAGAAAACTCTATAAAAAGGATGGCAGAGGAGGAGTGTGGATCACATTTGGCTTGCGTAATGTTACACTGTCAAAATTTTATCTTGATTGAGTTTCATTTGTGGGAGTTGGGATACCCAGCTCGAGTAACGAGTAGTAGCTTGACCTTGCGAGACGAGCTAGGTGCTAGCATTCTCTGGTATTGTGTGTGTGGCCCCTTTGCGGCTCGGGGGGCTCAGGTGGAAGAAGAGTACCCTTAGCGTTGGTTGGGAGGTACCAGTGAGGTCACATCGTTTGGAAAGCGGGAGCTAGATGGAGCGCGCGCGGGACAACGACTTCAGAGAATTCACATTTGGCTACGGTACACGTGTATATTTGTATTGAATGGTAGTTAAATTCCCTATATATGCATTTCTTTAACGTCGAAGCACGCGTGCGTCACTGTATTAAAAATTTAGTTCAATTTTTTTCCTCGCAATTTACGTTTGTGAATTTGGTTGAAGGGTAGTTAAATTATGTTCCCGCGCCTTCAGTTAAGGTCCTTCTATTGTGTTAAAATTTATGTTTTATTCAATGTAATACTATCCAAAGACTTCATTTTTTTTTTTTCTTTCAACGAATTTGTTTTGAAGAGCCCAACGTTTTATGAACAGAGAATTCTAAGTTATCCCAGCCTTATGATCACTGTACTTCTGATTGATTTCCAATGGCGAACCCAAACTCTGAATGTAAATGACTTCTCTGCGTTTTTTTGTGTGTTTTTAATACAAGGAGAAATTGTGTTTTTATCTTATGTTCCTTTATCGTTTATGTTATTAGTCCGTGTCTGAGCAGTCGACCAGGAGCCGAATCGACTGTCTTTCACTCCGGTGTTAAAGATTTAGATTCAAATGCCCTGCTTTCCGTGCATGGATAATAACTGTAGGATCATTTCTCTGCCCAACAAGGAATTCTCTCCTGGGCGTTTATTCCCTCCTTCGCCGCTGTGATTATTGTGATTTATTTCTCTGCGATTAATGTTGTTTTTACTCTCTGCAATTCATTTTTAATTGGCCTAACAATTCCATTGCTTGTACAAAAAAAAATCCTCTTCATTTCTTTGCGATTCAGGTTGTTTTTACTGAGCCTTTCATTTTTATTTAAACATCATTCCATTGTTGTGTCCAACGAAAATTACATTACTTGCTTCATGATTTTGTATGATTATTTCGTGGGTTTTTGCTCTACGTGGGGAGACCCAGGGAGCTGCCCCCATCCTCTCTCTTTACCCAACAAATCATCTCAGATATCTCTGTGTGTTTCCCTTCTATCTACGTGATTTGAGTACTGCCTTTTTCCCTACGTTGGGCGTGGAGTTCTCAGCTTTGCTACCTCAACAATCTGCAACTATGCCCTTGCGTTGGTTGGGTGTAGTCACCCCTTCACACCCACGTTTTCCTTATTGTATCCCTCGTTTTGTTTGTTACCTTGAAGAAACCAAGGACGTAGCCATACAACAACGTTATCGCCTGAGCTCTGAGCTTGGTAAATCGGGTTTACTACCGTTTGGAGGGCGTTGCTAGTGAGGTTAAGACCCTAACTCTTGAGGAATACTCCTCGACCCTCACCTTCCACACAGATTACTCACCATTACCGTGTGTTCTTCCCTGTCAAATCCCTTACACATGAATGCGTGGACCAAAGCTCCACTATAGCCTAGCCTGTGGTTCCTCCTCTACTTACCCAGCGAAACACAGCCTCAACTCGACGTTTGCACAAACCTGCTCTTACAACGAATTTTCGGGCATATGGCCAGAGGTTTTCGTGAGAGTTTGTCCAACTGAAGTTGCACTCCGACCCAACGTGATTGGTGGTTCCCCCTCCTTTACTCGACGTTGTCTTACCCTGCGCCCAGCTGGCAATCTATTTCTTGCTCTCAGCGAATCGCCAGGTTTACCGTTAATTTTAAATCCCGTGGCAAAATTAATTTCAACATTTTTAAACCAGTAGCAATTTAATGGAGAGCCTAATCCGGATGACTCTAACTCTACTCCAGCTTAGACCCCGTTAGTTAAAATCGTGTTAGTAAGATGTATTTCAGATAAATTAAAATGCTCTGGCGATTTTAATTCGAGAATTTTAAATTTGGGTGCATTTTATTGAGAAATTAATTCCGTAGAATGAATTACAGTTTAGATTATGTTCCCATTAAAAATTGTTTAAAAGGATTTATTCCAGTTACCCTCCGTTACAGTGATGTTACCCTTCATTACAATTATGTTTATAATATTTTCGGTTACCATCAAATTCAGTTACATGTGCCACTTTTACGATTAAAACCTTAGCGGGATGGTTTGGAATTAAATCTTTCTGCAATAATCAACCTGTGCTCACGACCCTTGTTTTCACCCTTAGTTGCTAGATGGATTTTATTTGGCGCAACAGAGAAATAATAAGACTATTGCCTAATTAAGCCTTAAGACCTCGAAGTTACCACTTGATATATTTAGGCGAGTTCATTGTAATGATTAGAGTTTAATTCGCCACTTAGATCTTTGAGGAAGGATTATTTTATTGCTTAGATTGTTTTCCGCCACTAATCTACGTTGAGTTAGTCCATTGCGCGCACCCCGGTATATGTATTAATCGTTGTTTGGAATTGGCTTCTTCCTCTGATAAATTTGATGGTTAGGTTTTACACCTCGCACAATTAAAAAGTATTGATTGTGGTTACCCAACGTCGATGTTTAGCCTAATGGATTAGGGTGCTTTCATTTATAGATTCGATACTACACGACAATTTAATTTTTGGACTTCTGGCACATTGGATGTTATGTCATGAATGAAGGTTTATAGTTGTTTATGTTTGCACCTTAGTTACTATTGCGCTTGTCACAATGTGGTGGCATGATTCCTTATGATTGAATTATTGCGCGCACTGACCGGTAAATGAGTATGATAGCTTGGCTTGGCTCATGGGCTTACCCTGATGATGATGATGTTGTTTATCTTAATTTAACGAAATGAAGTGATGTGTTGTTTGTTGAAATGAGTTATCAGAGTCTCTTGTGCCATGAATTTAATGTGAATGTGATTGGTTGTGTAATTAGATTACATGTGCCTTATAGATAAAAAGATTGAATTAATATCTGTTCTAATGCACCAATAAATATTGATGTTGTTGGATTGATTTAGAAATTTTGATTTCTCTTGCGTCTTGATTCGTGACATTGTAGATTGATTGCCGATCTAGTTGATGTTGGACTTGATGTAATGAATGACAGATAGTTATTGAACATTTGTGCAACAAGAAATTAATGAAAGGAATGCTTTCTCTAGATGATAATTTTTGCTTGTGCTAAAATTATAATGTATTAAATGAACTGGCAGACCTTAGACTTCGTACACAAAGTGGAAATTGGATATGACAAGTTAAGTGATCGATTTTGCGTGCGACTTGTTTAGGTGTGAAATGGGGATTGTTGGATTGATAAAATGATTATCATTGTTGTTGAGGATTCGTGGTTATCTTAGGCTTTCTCGGTGTTATCTAATGTTGGTCCTTATGCAAGCGTTGAATGTTTAAGATTTCATGGTTGCGTCGATACTTACCTGTAGAAAGTTTTGAGGTGGAATGCTGTTAATTGATGTGTAAACACTTCGATAAGCGTGTTGTGGTTCTTGGTGATTATGGGTTTTCTTGTGTCGTATTAGGGTTAGTGCATTGCTTATGTTTAGTTAATTTATGCGAAAGATGTAACGATGATGATGCTATTATTTAGATGTTTAATTACCTAACACAACCTTAAAAAGTTTTTTTTTTTTCTTTCCCTTGTTATGCGACGCTTGTTGTCGTAACGACTGGGGTCGTTACATATGGTATCAGAGCGGGTTCGACTCGCGACTTGGGATTACTATGGATCTTGTTGATTAGATATTTGATTGTAATGTTGCTAATTAAATTGATTTGTATTCATACAGACAATCATGGCTAGAGGACACCGCAGAGGCAGACGACAAGGTGCGAGGGGAAGAGGTGCGACGCCCCCAATAACTTCCATGCCCGAGGGTTCTAACCCCTAGGGAGACGAACAAGTTGTCGGGAAGGAACAAATCGCTGTGGGTGATGTGGTTGGGTTGATGAGGTCCTTCCAGAGGATGTTTGAGGCACTAATCAACTGTTGGGATATAGATGAGGCCAGGGCGCCGACACCTCTTGAGGGTCCACCGCGTGCTTCAATCAGTACTGGCAACATTCACCGCGAACTCGAGAAGGTCAAGTTTCCCAAGTTCTTTGGTGCCCCGGATGGCGCAGCCGCCAAGGCATGGTTGGAGAATATTGCGATGTGCTTTTCACTTCGCGACTATACCTCAAACATGAAGGTCCGCATGACGGTACTTCAACTGAAGAGGAGCGCTATTCTATGGTGGAAGACACTCCTACCACAATTGAACATGGCAGACGAAGACATGTCATGGGAACTGTTCGAGGAATAATTTCGTGAGAGATATATATCTGAGGAATTCATTGAGTGTCAGCTCAATGAGTTTGACGCCTTGCGACAGGGCGACCGTACAGTGCCCGAGTACGAGGCCCGTTTTATGGAGTTGTTTCGGTATGATATGCACCTAAATACCGAGAAACTTAAGGTCAACAAGTTTGTGTTTGGCCTTGATGCCAACATTCATGCAAAGGTTAGGATTTTGATTCCTCAAACCTTTCATGTAGCTGTCCAGAAGGCCCTCATAGGATAGGAGGAGCTTATCAGTGGGGGTCAGAGTAGGACCCCAACGACACTAGCGGACATGTGTCATCTGGTGCGCTGCAACATCGGACACCAGCTAGACATTCACCAGGATTTCGAGGCACTCAGAGAGGATCCATATACACTACACCCCGACAACTGATGCCTCAAAAACAAACTCCTTATAGAGGAACACAACACCAACAACAACGTCGACCGCAACAACAACAATTTAGGCCTGTTCAGCAGAACAGACCAGGGTTCCAGGCCGATGGGTCGTAAGTTTCTACTTCGGGTACAAGAGTGCTGGACCGAAGAAAGGGTGTTGGACATGTGGGGAGCCACATTACCAACGCGACTGCCTTGTGGAGAGGATCAGAGCATCTGGATCAGTTGGACTCACTACCGTGGGAGATTTGGGCAAGGCCCATCGTATTCATGTAGCGGTGAATAACCGCCAGACAGAGCACCAGTCGACTGTGCTCGAGACGTCAGGTACCATCGCTGACCAGACTTTTAGTATTTTGATAGATCCAGGTGCTACAAAGAGTTTTATCTCTGGTGCAATGCTAAAAATAATTAAGGTAAAGGCAGTCGAACAAGACGAGTTTAGCTTTGCAGAAATGGTTTTAGGAGTCAAACAGAAGGTTGGTGGGAAGGTTACGGGCTGTAGCCTTAACCTGGGAGAATTTGTCAGTAGGGCCAACCTGTACATCAAAATCTTAGAGTCTTATGACGTCGTGATCAATATGGACTGGTTGGAATCGCATGATGTGATACTTGATTGTAAGACAAAACGATTGATCTTGGTCGATGACGAGAGACAGAGACACGTGATTGTAGGTCGAAACCAGGGAGTCTCCTTGAGGTTCATCTCTTCCTTGTAGCTACGAATGAGCATGCACAAGGGATGTAAGCTTTATGTGATCCTTGCGTTAAACGAGAAGGTAGTAGCGGAAGGTCTAGAACACCTTCCGGTGGTGAGAGAGTTTGCGGACGTATTTCCTGAGGAGTTACTTGGGATGCTGCCAGAGAGGGAATTGGAATTTAGCATCGACCTAAAACCGGGGACTGAACCGATAGAAAGAACGCCTTATCGGATGTCGACCCCAGAGTTACAGGAGTTGAGAATGCAACTGAAGGAGTTGTTGGACCTAGGACTTATACGTCCGAGTGTGTCATCGTGGGGGGTGCCTGTTATTTTCATACAAAAGAAGGATGGGTCGTGGAGACTTTGCATTGAATACCATCAATTGAACAAGGCAACGATCAAGAATCAATATCCATTGCCAAGGATTTATGATATGTTTGATCATATGAAAGGTGTGATGGCGTTTTCAAAAATCGACTTGAGATCAGGGTATCACCAGTTATGGATCAATGAGGACGACATCCCTAAGACCGCTTTTAAGACGAGGTTTGGACATTGCGAGTTTATTGTTTTACCATTTGGACTGACAAACGCCCCAGGGGTATTTATGAGTTTGCTGAACGGAGTGTTCTACGAATACTTGGACAAGTTCTTCCAAGTATTCTTTGACAATATTTTGATTTACTCTTGGACGATGGAGGAGCATGACGAACACTTGCGCATGGTACTACAGTGTCTACGAGAGAACAAATTCTATGAGAAGTTGTCCAAATGATCGTTTTATCAATCAAAGATTCATTACTTAGGGCATGTCATCTCTGGTGAAGGTATTGCTGTGGATCTAGTAAAGGTTGAGGCTATTATGGAATGGCCTACGCTGACAAATGTCTCAGAAGTGCGTAGGTTCATGGGTTTAGTGGGATACTATCGACGGTTCGTCGAGGGTTTTTCAAAAATAGCAAATCCGATTACGGACTTGCAAAAGAAGGTCAAGAAGTTTGTTTGGACCGAGAAATGCGTGGAGGCATTTCGGAGTCTCAAGGAGTTGTTGATGACAACACCGATACTAAAGGTCCCTTACATGGATGCAAACTTCTTGGTATGCATCGAAAAATCCAAGGAAGGCTTAGGATGAGTCTTGATGCAAGACGATTGAGTGATCGCTTACATCTCGAGAAAGTTGAGAAGGCACGAGGAGAACTATGCGATGCACGATTTGGAGTTGTTAGCCATTGTATATGCCTTGAGAGTTTGGAGACACTTCCTGATTGGACGGGAATTCGAACTAAAAACGAACCATTGTGGTCTACAACACATCTTTACACAAGGCGACTTGAATGCGCGACAACGACGTTGGTTGGAATTGCTTAGCGAGTACGATTTCGAGATTACTTACATAAAAGGGATATTGAACAGAGTGGCTAATGCATTGAGTCAGAGACCACACATATTTTCGGTGATGCGTCTTCATACGAATCTACGTGAAAATATTTTGACTTTACAGCGCGACGATGACTGGTACAAAGAGGTCAAGGATTTTATTGGACAAAACACAATGATGGTACCAAAATTTGAGGGATTTACTGTGGACGACGACAAATTATTGAGATTTAAAAGTCAAATTTACGTACCACCCAATGACGAGTTGAAGAGTTTGATCCTAAACGAGGCTCATAAAGCAGTGTACATGGCTCACCCAAGAGTCATGAAGATGAAGGCAGACCTTAAACCCTTATTCTTTTGGAAATGAATGAAGGTGGACATAGTCAACCACGTGGAAATATGTCTAGAATGTCAGCAAGTGAAGGCTGAACATAGACATCCAACAAGATTACTACAGTCACATGCTATTCCAGAATCAAAATGGGAGGTCATTTCGATGGATTTCATTGTTGGATTGCCACTGCCAACAAGGAGACATGACTCAATTTTTTTGGTAGTTGACACTTTGACGAAGAGTGCTCATTTTATTCCTGTGTGTACGACGTATCAGGCACCTGACCTAGTTAGAGTTTTCATCAATGAGATTGTGAGGTTGCAGGGTGTGCCTAAGAGGATTATATTCGATCGAGGATCGATATTTACAGGACAATTTTCGACTAGTTTCCAAGAGGACTTGGGAACCCAACTTAAATTTAGTACTGCGTATCACCCGGAGACAGACAAACAAACCGAGCGAACAAACCAAATCTTGGAGGATATGTTGCGTATGTATGTGACGAACCAACAAAAGCATTGGGAAGAATTTTTTCCACTGGTAGAGTTTGTATATAACAACAGTTATCAAAGCACCGTTAATATGGCGCCTTTCGAGTTTCTTTACGAGCGACCATGTTAGACTCCTTTGGGTTGGGATCGGCTTGAGGATAGGGTCCCGGTGGGACCTGAAGCGATCCAAGAAATGGAATACCAAATGCAAACCATAAGAAAAAGGATAAAAGAAGCGCATGATCAACAAAAGAGTTATGCCGATGCGCATCATGTCGATCGTAGTTATGAAGTTGGCGATCGAGTCTTCTTGTGGGTGAAACCGCATAAGAGTTCGATCAAGTTTGGAAAGGGTGCTAAACTCTCTCCTAGATTCGTGGGACCTTTCAAGATTGTGGAAAAGAAGGGGCCCATGGCCTATCGACTAACCTTGCTTGATTCTTTGAGGCGTATGCACGATGTTTTTCACGTATCTATTTTGAGACATTATGTTAGTGATCCTACACATTTTATTGACATGAGTTCCTTGTAGATATCGGATGAGGGTGTACTCATGGCGGAGCCAATCCGCATCCTAGATCATCGCATTCGATAGCTACGACATCGAACAGTAGATCAGGTCAAGGTCCAGTGGGACAACTATAGTCCGCACTTGACGACCTGGGAGGACGCATATGATATGCGTCGACAGTTTCCATTTTTGTTTGATAGCTAGACTATGATATTGTGATACACTTTATTTCGACACTTATATACCATGAAACTTCAGGTCGAAGTTTAAAACAAGAGGGGGTGTATGTAACATCACTCTCTTGTGCATACTGAGCAGACTTATTCTTTGAGGACACTTGCATGCAAGTGATCTGGGTCATTATACTATTGGATGTTTTGATTATGATTATGAGATATTGTGGATTTGATGATATGCTATTTTGTTGTCTTTACATCGACATGCGCTATTCACTGGGTTCTCCTGAGTGTGCAGGACTCTGGACATTGAGGATGCCGAGGCATCGATGAAACTCCTTAGACTCCAGATCGAGTCAGGGAGTGGACTGTTAGGGTTTGAATGTTGTTGATGTGACATATGTACATATGATTAGATATTATGATGTTGATTGTTATCATTGACATATTTCGTTGATGGATGCAGGTTGACAATAGCTTGCCGACTAGACTCATATTTGGAGTAAAGGGGTCATGCACGAAAACCATAGACATTGAGTGAGAGGTGTGGCAGCAACCCTGCCACAACCTACTAGCACTCTTACCGTGGCTCGAACTATAGGTTAACGATTACCTAGTTCGAGAAGAACCACAATGTCGTGAGGGCAGACTATGATAGTCGCTCATGATGATTCTAAGGGGAGTGCAACAAGGCAGGGTACTTATTCCTTAGAGGCCCTTAGTCTCCCAAAATATCACCTGACGAAGTATTGACTCCAGGGGTTTGACGTCTACCAAATTCAGTCAAGAGGCGAGTGACACCCTTGGAGCACGTAGTGCATCTTGAAGGGAACATTGCGCAAATAAAACGAAAGGAGGCGAGTGACACCCTTGGAGCACGTAGTGCGTCCTGAAGGGCATGCCACGATTTTTATCTATGGTAAGTTAATAAACCTAGTGCCTAGAAAACTATGCCCCCTTAGGACCTGGTCGACCTTAAAATGAGTGATGTGATAAGTAAAGTTTAATAACTATTTTTTTTCCCTTAAGAACTGTCGCCAAGCCTAGTGAATTGAAAACCTAGGTTTGAGCAGAAACTTAGAACAAAAAAAACTAATTAGACATATAACAGGAAGGGGGTAAATAAAATTCAAGTATTAATAATTAAAGTGAAAATTTTAATAAAGGTTTAATTAATAAATGGGGTATTTGGTTGTTTTGTCTAAACGTGCTAATTATGAACTTAGTTATAAAAGGGGAAACCTTAAGAAAAATGGAAACTTAAAGAAAAGAGGGAAACCTAAGGAAAAGGGGAAACTTAAAGAAAAGGGGAAACTTAAAGAAAGAGGGGAATGTCTAACTTAGTAAGGAATCTAGCCCATGAGATTTTATATTTATGAACTCAACTAGGAATTAAGTAAGGCGTAAGTCATTTAAGAATTGTAAGGAAATAATGGGACATCGAAGAGCATTTTTATGAACGCTTTTAGGTGGGTGAGGGAAATATACAAATTTAATTAATTAATAAATTGATTTTCTGGTGCAACTAGGGGATCGGGCGACATGTGTACGAGGGAAGTTTTTCAAAATTAATTAAATGAAAAAGAAATCTAATGAGGGTTTTGGGAAACTAATGACTAAGAAAACTCTATAAAAAGGATGGCGGATGAGGACCGTGGATCACATTTGGCTCGCGTAACGTTACGCTGTCGAAATTTTATCTTGACCGAGTTTCACTTGTTGAAGTTGGGATACCCAGCTCGGGTAACGAGTGGTAGTTCGACCTTACAAGGTGATCTGGGTGCTAACATTCTTTGGTATTGTGTGCGTGGCCCCTTTGTGGCTCAGGGGGCTCAGGGGGAAGAAGAGTACCCCTAGCGTTGGCTGGGAGGTACTAGTGAGGTCACATCGGTTGGCAAGCGGGAGCTGGACGGAGCATGTGCGAGACAACGAATTCATATCATTCACATTTGGCTACGGTACACATGTGTATATTTGTATTTAATGGTAGTTAAATTCAATGTATATGCATCTCTTTAACGTTGAAGCACACATGCATCACTGTGTTAAAAATTTAGTTAAATTCTTGTCTTGGCAATTTACGCTTGTGAATTTGGTTGAAGTGTAGTTAAATTATGTTTCTGCGCTTTCAGTTAAGGTCCTTCTATTGTGTTAAAGTTTATGTTTTATTCAACGTAATATTATCCAGAGATTTCATTTTTTTCTTTCTTTCAGTGAATTTGTCTTGAAGAGCCCAACGTTTTATGAACAGAGAATTCAAAGTTATCCCAACCTTATGCTCACTGTACTTTTGATTGATTTCTAATGGCAAACCCAAACTCTAAATGTAAATGAGTTCTTTGCGTTTTTTTTGTGTGTTTTTAATACAAGGAGAAATTGTGTTTTTATCTCTTGTTCCTTTATCCTTTAAGTTATTAGTCCGTGCCTGAGCAGTTGGCTAGGATCCGAATCAACTGTATTTCACTCCGGTGTTAAAGATTTAGATTCAAATGCCCTTCTTTGCTGTGCATGGATAATAACTGTAGGATCATTTCTCTGCCCAACAAATAATTCTCTCCTGGGTGTTTATTCCCTCCTTAGCCTCTGCGATTATTGTGATTTATTTCTCTGCGATTAATGTTGTTTTTACTTTCTGCAACTCATTTTTAATTGGCCCAACAATTCCATTGTTTGTACAACGAAATTTCCTCTTCATTTCTCTGCGATTTGGGTTGTTTTTACTGAGCCTTTTGTTTTTATTTAAACATGATTCCATTGTTGTGTGCAACGAAGATTACATAACTTGTTTCATGCTTTTGTATGATTATTTCGTGGGTTTTTGCTATGCGTGGGGAGACCCAGGGCGTTGCCCCCATCCTCTCTCTTTACCCAAAAAATCGTCTCAGATATCTCTGCGTGTTTCCCTTCTATATCCGTGATTTGTGTACTGCCTTTTTCCCTATGTTGGGCATTGAGTTCTCATCTTTTCTACCTCAACAATCCACAGCTATGCCCTTGCATTGGTTGGGTGTAGTCACCCCTTCACACCCACGTTTTCCTTATTGTATCCCTTGTTTTTTTTGTTACCTTGAATAAATCGAGGACATAGCCAAACAACAACATTATCTCCTGAGCTATGAGCTTGGTAAATCGGGTCTACTACCTTTTGGAGGGCATTGCTAGTGAGGTTAAGACCCTAACTCTTGAGGAATACTCCTCGACCCTCACCTTCCTCACATATTACGCACCATTACCGCATGTTATTCCCTGTCAAATACCTTACACGTGAATGCATGGACCAAAGCTCCACCACAACCTAACATGTGGTTCCTCCTCTACTTACCTAGCGAAACACAACCTCAACTCGACGTTTGCACAGGCCTGCTCTTACAACAAACTTTCAGGCATATGGCCAGAGGTTTTCGTGAGAGTTTTCCCAGCTTAAGCCGTGCTCCGACCCGGTGTGATTGGTGGTTCCCCCTCCTTTACTCATCATTGTCTTATCCTGCGCCCAACTGGCAATCTCTTTCTTGCTCTCAACGAATCACTAGGTTTACCATTAATTTTAAATCCTGTGGTAAAATTAATTTCAACATTTTAAAACTAGTAGCAATTTAATGGAGAGCTAATTTGGATGACTCTAACTCTACTCCAGCTTAGACCCCCTCAGTTAAAATCATGTTAGTAAGATGTATTTCTGATCAATTAAAATGCTGTGGCGATTTTAATTCGAGAATTTTAAATTTGGGTGCATTTTATTGAGAAATTAATTCCGTAGAAGCTATTACAATTTAGATTCAGTTCCCATTAAAAATCGTTTAAAATGATTTATTCCAGTTACCCTCCATTACAGTTATGTTTAGAATATTTTCAGTTACCATCAGATTCAGTTAAATTTGCCACTTTTTCGATTAAAACCTTAGCGGGATGGTTTGGAATTAAATATTTTCTGCGATAATCAACCTGTGGTCACGACCCTTGTTTTCACCCTTAGTTGCTAGATGGATTTTATTTGGCGCACCAGAGAAATAATAAGACTATTGCCTAATTAAGCCTTAAGACCTCAAAGCTACCACTTGATATATTTAGGTGAGTTCATTGTAATGATTATAGTTTAATTCACCACTTAGATCTTTGAGGAAGGATCATTTTATTGCTTAGATTGTTTTCCGCCACTTATCTACGTTAAGTTAGTCCATTGCGTGCACCTCGATAGATGTATTAATCATCGTTTGGAATTGGCTTCTTGCTCTGATAAATTTGATGGTTAGGTTTTACACCTCGCGCAACTAAAAAATATTGATTGTGGTTACTCGATGTTGATGTTTAGCCTAATGGATTAGGGTGCTTTCGTTTATAGATTTGATACTGCACAACAATTTAACTTTTGGACTTCTGGCACATTGGATGTTATGTCATGAATGAAGGTTTAGAGTTGTTTATGTTTGCGCCTTAGTTACTATTGCACTTGTTGCAATGTGGCGACATGATTCCTTATAATTGAATCATTGCGCACACTAACCGATAAGTGAGTATGATAGCTTGGCTTGGATCATGGGCTTACCTTGATGATGACTATGTTGTTTATCGTAATTTAACGAAATGAAGTGATGTGTTGTTTGTTGAAATGAGTTATTAGAGTCTCCTGCGCCATGAATTTAATGTGAATGTGACTGGCTGTGTAATTAGATTACTTGTGCCTTGTAGATAAAAAGATTGAATTAATATTTGTTCTAATGCGCCAATAAATATTGATATTGTTGGATTGATTTAGAAATTTAGATTTCTCTTGCGTCTTGATTCGTGACACTATAGATTGATTACCAATCTAGTTGATGTTGGACGTGATGTAATGAATGACAAATAGTTATTGAATGTTTGCGCAATAGGAAATTAATGAAATGAATGCTTTCTCTAGATGATAGTTTTTGCTCGCGCTAAAATTATAATGTATTAAAGGAAGTGGCGGACCTTAGATTTCGTGCACAAAGTGGAAATTGGATATGACGAGTTAAGTGATCGATTTTGCGTGCACCTTATTTAGGTGTGAAATGGGGATTATTGGATTGATAAAATGATTATCATTATTGTTGAGGATTCATGGTTATCTTAGGCATTCTCAGTGTTATCTAATGTTGGTCCTTATGCAAGCGTTGAATGTTTAAGATTTCACGGTTGCGTCGATACTTACCTGTAGAAAATATTGAGGTGGGATGCTGTTAATTGATGTGTAAACACTTTGATAAGCGTGTTGTGGTTCTTGGCGATTATGGGTCTGCTTGTGTCGTATTAGGGTTAGTGCATTTCTTATGTTAAGTTAATTTATGCAAAAGTTGTAACGATGATGTTATTATTTAGATGTTTAATTACCTAATGCATCCTTAAAAAGAAAAAAAATAATTTTGCACTTGTTATGCGATGCTTGTTGTCGTAATTAATGGGGTTGTTACAAGAGTTAATTAGTTATTGAGTTGTGGAAATTGTGATTTAATTTGTTCAAGAGTGAACTAGTTATGTTGATGCAAGTATTGTAAAATGGGACTTTCAAGTGTTTAACATGTTTGTCAACAATGTAGTAGTTTTGGTTGAAAGGGAAGTAAGCTTTAAATTTGTCAAATATAACCTCATATGAGGTTGGGGTGTATGCAATATATAACAATAGAGTAGTTTCACAAATATAAAGTCATATGAGGTTGGGGTGTATGAAATGTATAAGGATCAAGTAGTTTCACATTCAACATTCAATACATTCCAAGGTAACATAAAATGTTAAAAAATGCCTTAGGACTTAGTGCACAAGTATGGTGTATGAACTATGTGACAAAGGCTTAATCTTTTGATAAAGGCTTAATTTTTTGACAAGGCCTTTAAATCTATCTTTTTGAAAGGAGAATCAAACTTTACTACCAACTTTAGATTGACGAGGGACTCAACATTATTGTATCATTGCTTATACTTATGTTGTTATCACATGAATATGTCTTTTACTTACTAATGAATTTGCTAGTTTTATTGGATGAATTGCTAATTTATTTCTTGTATCGGTTCATGAGTTCTATAGTGCATTATTGATTCAAAAGTTTATAAAATACTATGTTAAAGGTAGTCTAGTATAGTGCATTATTAATTCAAAAGTTTATAAAAGACTATGTTAAAGGTGGTCTAGATTATGTAAGTTTTGAATGCATTGGTTTGTCAGATCGACCAAAGGTGGTCTTGACTAGGTCCATTGATGCGTAGGTGGAGGAAAAAAAGTTGTTCTAAGTGTGTTTAAGGTGATCAAAGTTGTATGTCTTTCTTATTTTGTAAAAATTAATTATATTTTGAGAAGTGTATATAGATGATCCTATGGATTGGATTATCATATATTAAGATGATTTCATGTATGTCTGTTATTCCATATGTTGAATTATGCTTACTTGTACTTTAGTGATATAATAGTACTTATTGACATCACCTCTCCTTGAAACTCATTGTTCTTCACTTTACAATTAACTAGCTTTCTAAAATTTGTAAAAATTAACTAGCTCTCTAAAACTTATAAAAAAAATGGAGGGAATGAATCTAAAATCCCATTGATTGCACATAAAAATAAACACAGACTACACTTTTGGAAAAATCTAAAATCCCATTGAATGCACATAAAAATAAACGTAGACTAGACTTTTGAACCAACAAAACACAACAATAGAGAGAACACATAGACACATGAATTGGAAATCCACTTAATGCACATAGAAGTAAATGTAGATTACTATTTTGGGTCGAAAAGGGACATGCTTTCAATGCCTTAGCTTCATGTTGATCATCTTAATCAAATTCAAACCTCCAAGTGGGAGGGTCGTTATAAATCCATGTGCTTTTTTAAAAATCTTTACTCACTCAACAAATAACTTAGACAAGCTTACTATAATTGTTACTCCAAGTCATTTCAACTAAACTCACATTGGTGGTCTATTGATCCAATGTGCCACATGAATGTATAGATTATAGATTAAAGATGATATGCTTTGTACCAGATGAATGAATATATTATGCATTGGATTGGGATGAAAAGATGTATCTTTTAAGATTATATATATATATATATATATATATATATATATATATATATAATCCAATTGTTTAAAATATCATAACAAAATATAAGTACACACCATGTGCAAAATGTGAGCATGGAACACAACTCCAAGATAGATAAATTATACAATAACTCTTTAAATAATAGGAGAACCTCCTACACAACCAAATACATTCATACATCACAATTCACCTTTTTACAATAATGAATACATGATTTTTATATATACCTATTCACACCTACACATGAGGCCCTTTTACTATTAGACCAACCCTATTACATATATATTTACACATTACATGTACATTTAGCCCCATATATGCCCCCCGCCCCCCCACTTGGGTTCATATCATATACATTTAGCCCTATATATTCCCCCTTTGGGTCATAACATAGTACCTTCCAAAAAGTTTTGTCCTCAAAGCTTTGCAATTAAATGCTTCACATGTGATGAAACCAAGTAATATGATTTTGTTATGTTCCTGCTTTCTTCTTTCCATTGATGACGATCCATCCATCCAAAATCATTTGTTTTCGATCGTAATCCTTGGTGGCTAGTTGTTGCATAATTGTGTTTCCTTTGATTCCATGTATTGTTGTTGAAGCTTCTTAAATTTGTAGTAGATGTTAGTGTATGATAATATCTTGCTGAATAATGGTTTTGTGATGCTATATTCTATGAATATTGATGATTATTCCATCTTCTTTCTTGATAATGTTGATATTAATCTTCTTGTCTTCCTTGATTTTTTTTTTATAATGAGGGTGTCGATATGGTTTCACATTTGACGGTTTTTCTTCATTCTACACACCCATTTCATCTATCTTATTTTCAGAGACAATGAAATCCTCTATTCTCTTTGCTAGTCTTTGATTACTTTATCCTTTGAGATAATACCATAATATTTGGCACGTATCTCCTCTAAATGAATTTCGAACTTCTTCAAGTATCTTCTGGTGACCTTCTTGAATCTTGTCTTCTTTCTCATTTTCACGCTGCATTGTGACCTCATCTATCAAATTTTGACCTCCCTTTTCAATTCTTAATTGCATTTTTAATTTTACCTCATCAGTATTTAGGGATTCTTCAACCTTCTTGCAAATTTCCCCTTCAAGTCTTTTAGTATATTCTTCATCCAAGATCCTCATTTCTTCTTGATTTTGATAATTCATCTTTTTTTCCTTTCAATATTTTAACTTCATTCAATAGTTTTTTATTATGGTTTCGTAATATACATATCTCTTTATCTTTCATTTTCAAATCTTCCCTTGACTCATCCTTTTTCAACTTTCCTTTGCTAATCTTTTCTTGCTTTAATTTTTGAATTTCCTTAATGAGTGCTTCATTAAGGTCTTGTATCTTAGATATCTCATCACCTTTCTTCTTGATTTCTTCTTTTGCTTCTTTTAACTCTCGAATTTTATACATTGCCTCCATTTTTGTATCCCTAATCCATTTATTTGAGAAGAGTTTTTCAAATTCTTCCGATGTGATGTTCCATCTAATATCCTTATCAATACTCAACCGCCACTTCCAAGATTCACCAAAAAATATCTTCTTGACTCTGAGGTTTTCTTACCATATTCCTTTACTAACCTCAACCATTCCATATGATTCATTTCATCTCTATCTTCATCTCCAGTAAAATTAAGTATTTCCATTGATTCTTAAAACTTACAACCTTAATATATTAGGATTAATGATCTCAAATACTTATAATCTTTGTTCCAATAATTTTTTCTATCTTTTCTCTTTCCAATGGATTTTGAATCAGCTCAATCAGACATCCCAATCAAAAGTTAAGATAGTTTTAAGTAAATATACCTTTGGAACCCCGATTTGGAGTCCGCCCATCTGGTTGACCTTCCTTCTGATGTATTTTTGAAATTTCAACATTTATGAGTATGATATTTCAGCCTATAGTACTTTAAAATGTCTTCTTTGCAATGCCACAGGTTTGACCAAAATTGGATGTGTCAAGTCAAAGTTAGGGTAGCTTTCCCAAACCTTGCTGATTTTTGGCCTTTCCAGGAGAGCACTCACTATGGAGTTGCCATGGACACTGTGGCCTGAATGGTTTCTATGAAATATTCTACCTCCTCTATTATGCTCTAATATCCCACTCCTAGATTCCCTTCTTAACTATGAAACAATAACAATACTAAAATAATGAAACCCCTTCTATTCCTAGTGGCCCAATATTTAACACAACCTTATAGTTATCTAGGGTTAGGGTTACGGTTTTTGGATGCTTCAACCCTCAATTAGCGTTAGGGATTTGGACAGTTTAAAATCTTCTTGAAAGTCCACACGACTTGCCCCACATGTGTGATTAATGTGTGTTGACATGGCATCCACTTAGTACCATGGTGGTCAACAAGGTAGGTTAACTTGCGGGAGGCATAACTTTTGCATACAAACTCTAGATGAGGTGATTTTTGGACCATTGGAAAAATTTTAGTCTGTAAAACAACGTCAATGGTCTAGAAGCTTTTCTTGCAAAATTTTGACCCCCAAAAGTGTCATTTCACCCCTCAAACTAGCTCTTCAAGGTTTCAGAGCCTAAATCACCAAATTGGGACCTTCCACTAAAATGGATCCCACAAGCTAATTCCTCCAATTTTCCATTCAAAAAATACCAAGATAGATGACACATTATATAATGATCCATTTTGTATCAATGTCCTTTATTTGTGTTTAGTAAAAAACAACAAAGTTATCGTGCAAGCTTTCTACAAGCCACTATGGGGGAGATGTGTAATTCTTTCTGTGCTCAACACGAGGTTGATAGGTGACATTTAACAAAATATTAATAACAAAAAATATTTTAATGTCTACTATAAATGAAATATTTCAATGTCCACCTTAAGTAATTTTTATTTTATTTCAACCTTATATATATATTGAAAGTAAAAAAATTATTATTATGTAATTCCTTTTATGCTTAACATGGAGTTGACATGTGGCCTTTAAGAAAAATATTAACAACAAAAAAATATTTCAATCTTTGCCATAAATAAAATATTTCAATGTGCACATTAATTAAAATATTTCAATATATATATATTAAACAAATTCTGGTTAAAACATTTTAATCATGTGTTGTGTCCGATCTTAAACATGGAATTAATAATCCATGTAACTAATTTGAATATAGATTTACACTTGGAAAGATTTGATTCCTTTCAACCCATAATAGATCTAAAGTTAAAATAAATTTATATTCATATTATTAATACACATTAAATCTACTCATGAATGTCACAAAACATAAACATGAATCTCACAAAAACATAAACATAAATCTTAGTGATCTGCAAAATACATTTGGTAAACCATAAAAATAAAAGGTTAGAACTTGATATGTTTATGTACACCCTAGAGGCAATAAAAGATATCGATCTACATGTCTTGTATATACGGCTTGCATAAAAAGAGTCGCTGAAATTAAAAACTGCAATAAAAGTATACTGAATCTATTTGACAAATGCACCTCAAATATGGAATATAAGGATCAACTTGGACCAACTATAAAAAGTTATGATGACGACCCTTACACAAAAACCAAAGCAAAGAAACCTATATGTAGAGAATATCTATGTCATGTATTTATGGAGGGTCCTCCCATATCTATTGTGTATTTTCAAGTTTTTGAAGAATTGAGCGAACTATTACTCATGAAAATTATCCACTAGACATATTATAAATTATTGGTAGTGTACCTTCTTTCCCTATTGGTTGGATACCATACTATCCACCATCCAATGGATATGATGAAGAGGGCACACTAGTGTGCCTCGTAAATATCAATGATCAATGACCAATCACAACCTATTGGAATATAAGGATCAACAAGTTGGACCAAATATAAAAAGTTATAATGATGACCCTTACACAAAAACCAAAGCAAAGAAACCTATATGCAAAGAATATCGATGTCATGTTAAAGTATTTATGGAGGGTCCTCTCATATCTATTGTGTATTCTCAAGTTTTTGAAGAATTGAGCGAACTATTACTCATGAAAATCATCCACCAAACATATTATCAATTATTGGTAGTGTACTTTCTTTCCCTGTTAGTTGGACACCATACTATCCACCATCCAGTGGACATGATGAAGAGGGCACACTACCAATGATTAGTAGTGTGCCTCATGAATATCAATGACCAATCACAACTTGTTGTTGTCTCAATGAAAATATCCACCTATCTTGATTAAACTCTTTGAAAAAGGACGAATATGGTTGAATAACAAAATTGTAAATTACTTATTAAGGGTATACTAGTGTGAAAGTACATAATCCATTTTCCAATAGTTTTTGGGAAATGAGCAAAAAATTTCATAATTAAGTTTGGGGATAGTCATTATTGGTTGCTATCCACAAATGGACATTGACTCATCATCTTTAAATGGACATTGACCTATCATCTTTAATCTAGGAAAACTAGGCCAATGGATATTGACAAAGTCTATGAAGGTATACATACCCTACCCCCCTTTGGATTTGAACTTGCGATCTCTTAGGAGGAAACACATGTTCTTAACCATTAGGCCTACACAATGCACTTGACAACGATCTCACAAAAATAACACCAAACACCAATTGAAGCTAAACTATAAGTCACCCTTACTAAGTCCAAATGCGAAGCATCACTTTCAAAACACTACATATTTTTAATAAAGTATTTGATAAATCTATATGTAAAAAATAATATTGATAGAATCTAAATCTAAAAGAAAAAAAATAATTTCATCGTTCATAATACAATATTTATGTGTTAGCTAGACACAAAATTACACCAAATTGGTGTATGAGACCCCCTTGTTTGTTGGCTAAAGTCTACGAAGGTATACATATCTTACCCTCCTCTGGATTTGAACTTGTACTAATCTCTTAGGAGTAAACATATGTTCTTAACCATTAGACTCACTCAACATAAAATGATGTTATAGTAATGATACAAATATTACAATTCTAAATTTTAAAATACACTTCCCTTATATGCAATAAAATTTTTCACCTTATACTAAGTAAATTATTAAAATTCTACATAACATATTATTAACTCTGAAAATTTTCACCCTTAACTAAGTGAATTATTAAAATTCTGCGTAACATATTATTAACTCTTAAAATAATTTTCACCCTTAACTAAGTGAATTATTAAAATTTTACCTAACATATTATTAACTCTTACACAATTGATATAATTTACTCAAAATCCAATCGTACGGTTATGTGTATGTTGTGAAACTTTCTAATATACTTTATAGTACATATATAGTACAATGTATATAAGATGTTGCCATACTAAATACATAAAATCCAAGTTGGTGATGAGTTTTCTTTATTAGTCCTTAACTCTTAACACAATTGATATAATTTATTAGTCCCTGCGCGAGGCACACTCTGACCATATCTTAGATTAAAACCACTTCCAAGTGCATATTTGATGAGTAATGTTTGCAAAGTCAAGTAATGCTAGAACTAAGTCTAGCATTGCTTAGTGGCATTAAATGTTAAAATGTTTTTCAATTTTAAAGATTTCTCCAATGTTTATTGGAAATTGAAATTCCCTCAAGTTGGTGGCATGTTGCCTGTCTGGCTTCTGGCATGCTGCCCATGTGTTGCACATCCAAGATGAAAACCTCCTTTTCACCATGCTCTTCTTACCTCGTATTCATTGCAACCAAGGTCGTATTCTCTTCAATTACCTCAACGAGGCAAATATCCACATTGTATTCTCTGCAATTTTCCCTACATTTTCCCCTGCAATTTAATGCAATTTTCCATACAATAGTTAATGTTAAAATGCATAAATTAGTTAGTTAAGCCTGAAACATATGTTAACATTGAACTTACCAACATATATGCAGGGAGTATTCTTTGCAACGAGGTAGTATTCTTTGCAACCAGAATGCACAAAGGTAAGGACCTTTGTATGTGCAATTTTTCTATATTGAACAAAACCCACTCACAAATAATGCAAAGCTTTGAAGTACCTTATATAGCTTGGTTGTTCGAGGTCTCTATGCTAATATATGCATGCGATGGATATCTGTGATCACTTTCAGCACCTTCGAGGAAAGTAGTTGCATTAGGTTCTAGCGTAGTCGTTGCTTTGCTTCATATTTTAGATTCACATTGATCAGGTGGCTTCAAAATTGAGAGAGACACTGTCAGCGAAATAATCCCAAGCCAGTGTGCGCCAAGCTTCTAGTGGTGGTGCTTAAACCGGTCTTTGCATTTGATTTTTCTTTTACCACTTATACCCCTGCTCTAGCTGCCCGTGCCTTTGTCTTTGCTACTTATATTCATGAACCAAATCAACAGAGTCGACTAAATCAATGGATCAACTGAAAGGGATAGGTCTCGATCTCGCTCTCTTAACCATAATCTCAATCATGATCTCTAACTTCATCCAGAGCACCATAATCACGAGCACAAACTAGCACTACGAATCGCTTTGGAACTACTTCAACTGCACCTGGTGTATCTCCATCTCTCTCTACTGGTGGTGCTTATAAAAAAGATGAATCTGGATCTATATATGTGACTAGATCAACTGCTTAACCAACCTCCTAACTAATTACATAATCTAAATATGAACCAACCGACTCAACTGCCTCTGCCTCCGCTGCTACCTCTATAGGCTAGGTTTACACTGGCCCCATCGCCCTCCAAAGAGCTGATCATTGTATAGATCCCACGTTTTGTTATTCTTGCCACATAGGGAATCCAACCTAATACTTCATGCCCACCGAGGGAGGGAGCTCGTTATTCATAATATGGTACCATTTCCCACTTTAGTTGCTCGAAGAGTTCTTGTTCCCTAACAATAACAACCTACAGGGAGAAAACCTTGTACCTGAATGCCAAATTCCTTCCCGCGTTACCACGTTGCTAATTCCTTCCAACATTTAGGATGAAGCCTTAGCTGCGAAGCAAAGCGCGAAGGTCGGTTCTTAGCATATATTTATACAACATAAACGATCAACGACAAATGGATTGCATAATTAGAAAAACTATCTACCTAGTTTGGCACAGACACAATTTTTTCTTACCTTATCCCTATATAAGAATTCGTTAGGATATCAGAGAGACTTCTAGGAATAAGGATAGTCAGGGGTGTAAAGGCAGTGAACACCACACAATTCGTCGATGACAAATTGTGTATTGGGGGAGCGTCTGTGCAAATTTCCACAAGATTCAAGTCCATCCTAGACCACTATTTAGACGCCTCAATAAAAATGGTAAACAAAGAAAAGTGTCAAGTATATGGTTGGAATGTGCCAGCCCAGATTATAGCTCTAATCGTGAGATCTCTAGAATTTACAAAAAATCGTCAGATCTTCAAATATATAAGGGTCTCGATTGCCAAATCTCCCCTCTTATTGACAAGCTGATAGCCAATTCTTGCCAAGGTCAAATATCAAATGACAAATTGCTTTCCACTGGCTAAATCTTCATGGCAGGTTATTACTTATCGACTGATTCTTAAACCTCACCTACAACTCTTTGACATAATCTGCTATTATTTTTGTGAGGAAAGGGAGATCAGATCCACCAAATGTTGTGTGTGAACGTTGTATCCCTCTTGAACTTCTCCGGCGGTGTGGCCAGCCTGCAGTAAGCCGAACGACTCTAGCCTACTACTGGATTGTCCCGCCAACTTAGTTGTCGACTCCTTCTACCTCTACCTGGTTTAGTAACCAAACTCCAACCTAGAGCTCGTTGCTTGCAATGTTTCCAACTGTTTTACAACTAGCACAGCCGCTAA
>ML788710.1:144388-176191 GCA_009831015.1 Picea engelmannii | reverse complement strand
TTAAATAATAGGAGAACCTCCTACACAACCAAATACATTCATACATCACAATTCACCTTTTTACAATAATGAATACATGATTTTTATATATACCTATTCACACCTACACATGAGGCCCTTTTACTATTAGACCAACCCTATTACATATATATTTACACATTACATGTACATTTAGCCCCATATATGCCCCCCGCCCCCCCACTTGGGTTCATATCATATACATTTAGCCCTATATATTCCCCCTTTGGGTCATAACATAGTACCTTCCAAAAAGTTTTGTCCTCAAAGCTTTGCAATTAAATGCTTCACATGTGATGAAACCAAGTAATATGATTTTGTTATGTTCCTGCTTTCTTCTTTCCATTGATGACGATCCATCCATCCAAAATCATTTGTTTTCGATCGTAATCCTTGGTGGCTAGTTGTTGCATAATTGTGTTTCCTTTGATTCCATGTATTGTTGTTGAAGCTTCTTAAATTTGTAGTAGATGTTAGTGTATGATAATATCTTGCTGAATAATGGTTTTGTGATGCTATATTCTATGAATATTGATGATTATTCCATCTTCTTTCTTGATAATGTTGATATTAATCTTCTTGTCTTCCTTGATTTTTTTTTTATAATGAGGGTGTCGATATGGTTTCACATTTGACGGTTTTTCTTCATTCTACACACCCATTTCATCTATCTTATTTTCAGAGACAATGAAATCCTCTATTCTCTTTGCTAGTCTTTGATTACTTTATCCTTTGAGATAATACCATAATATTTGGCACGTATCTCCTCTAAATGAATTTCGAACTTCTTCAAGTATCTTCTGGTGACCTTCTTGAATCTTGTCTTCTTTCTCATTTTCACGCTGCATTGTGACCTCATCTATCAAATTTTGACCTCCCTTTTCAATTCTTAATTGCATTTTTAATTTTACCTCATCAGTATTTAGGGATTCTTCAACCTTCTTGCAAATTTCCCCTTCAAGTCTTTTAGTATATTCTTCATCCAAGATCCTCATTTCTTCTTGATTTTGATAATTCATCTTTTTTTCCTTTCAATATTTTAACTTCATTCAATAGTTTTTTATTATGGTTTCGTAATATACATATCTCTTTATCTTTCATTTTCAAATCTTCCCTTGACTCATCCTTTTTCAACTTTCCTTTGCTAATCTTTTCTTGCTTTAATTTTTGAATTTCCTTAATGAGTGCTTCATTAAGGTCTTGTATCTTAGATATCTCATCACCTTTCTTCTTGATTTCTTCTTTTGCTTCTTTTAACTCTCGAATTTTATACATTGCCTCCATTTTTGTATCCCTAATCCATTTATTTGAGAAGAGTTTTTCAAATTCTTCCGATGTGATGTTCCATCTAATATCCTTATCAATACTCAACCGCCACTTCCAAGATTCACCAAAAAATATCTTCTTGACTCTGAGGTTTTCTTACCATATTCCTTTACTAACCTCAACCATTCCATATGATTCATTTCATCTCTATCTTCATCTCCAGTAAAATTAAGTATTTCCATTGATTCTTAAAACTTACAACCTTAATATATTAGGATTAATGATCTCAAATACTTATAATCTTTGTTCCAATAATTTTTTCTATCTTTTCTCTTTCCAATGGATTTTGAATCAGCTCAATCAGACATCCCAATCAAAAGTTAAGATAGTTTTAAGTAAATATACCTTTGGAACCCCGATTTGGAGTCCGCCCATCTGGTTGACCTTCCTTCTGATGTATTTTTGAAATTTCAACATTTATGAGTATGATATTTCAGCCTATAGTACTTTAAAATGTCTTCTTTGCAATGCCACAGGTTTGACCAAAATTGGATGTGTCAAGTCAAAGTTAGGGTAGCTTTCCCAAACCTTGCTGATTTTTGGCCTTTCCAGGAGAGCACTCACTATGGAGTTGCCATGGACACTGTGGCCTGAATGGTTTCTATGAAATATTCTACCTCCTCTATTATGCTCTAATATCCCACTCCTAGATTCCCTTCTTAACTATGAAACAATAACAATACTAAAATAATGAAACCCCTTCTATTCCTAGTGGCCCAATATTTAACACAACCTTATAGTTATCTAGGGTTAGGGTTACGGTTTTTGGATGCTTCAACCCTCAATTAGCGTTAGGGATTTGGACAGTTTAAAATCTTCTTGAAAGTCCACACGACTTGCCCCACATGTGTGATTAATGTGTGTTGACATGGCATCCACTTAGTACCATGGTGGTCAACAAGGTAGGTTAACTTGCGGGAGGCATAACTTTTGCATACAAACTCTAGATGAGGTGATTTTTGGACCATTGGAAAAATTTTAGTCTGTAAAACAACGTCAATGGTCTAGAAGCTTTTCTTGCAAAATTTTGACCCCCAAAAGTGTCATTTCACCCCTCAAACTAGCTCTTCAAGGTTTCAGAGCCTAAATCACCAAATTGGGACCTTCCACTAAAATGGATCCCACAAGCTAATTCCTCCAATTTTCCATTCAAAAAATACCAAGATAGATGACACATTATATAATGATCCATTTTGTATCAATGTCCTTTATTTGTGTTTAGTAAAAAACAACAAAGTTATCGTGCAAGCTTTCTACAAGCCACTATGGGGGAGATGTGTAATTCTTTCTGTGCTCAACACGAGGTTGATAGGTGACATTTAACAAAATATTAATAACAAAAAATATTTTAATGTCTACTATAAATGAAATATTTCAATGTCCACCTTAAGTAATTTTTATTTTATTTCAACCTTATATATATATTGAAAGTAAAAAAATTATTATTATGTAATTCCTTTTATGCTTAACATGGAGTTGACATGTGGCCTTTAAGAAAAATATTAACAACAAAAAAATATTTCAATCTTTGCCATAAATAAAATATTTCAATGTGCACATTAATTAAAATATTTCAATATATATATATTAAACAAATTCTGGTTAAAACATTTTAATCATGTGTTGTGTCCGATCTTAAACATGGAATTAATAATCCATGTAACTAATTTGAATATAGATTTACACTTGGAAAGATTTGATTCCTTTCAACCCATAATAGATCTAAAGTTAAAATAAATTTATATTCATATTATTAATACACATTAAATCTACTCATGAATGTCACAAAACATAAACATGAATCTCACAAAAACATAAACATAAATCTTAGTGATCTGCAAAATACATTTGGTAAACCATAAAAATAAAAGGTTAGAACTTGATATGTTTATGTACACCCTAGAGGCAATAAAAGATATCGATCTACATGTCTTGTATATACGGCTTGCATAAAAAGAGTCGCTGAAATTAAAAACTGCAATAAAAGTATACTGAATCTATTTGACAAATGCACCTCAAATATGGAATATAAGGATCAACTTGGACCAACTATAAAAAGTTATGATGACGACCCTTACACAAAAACCAAAGCAAAGAAACCTATATGTAGAGAATATCTATGTCATGTATTTATGGAGGGTCCTCCCATATCTATTGTGTATTTTCAAGTTTTTGAAGAATTGAGCGAACTATTACTCATGAAAATTATCCACTAGACATATTATAAATTATTGGTAGTGTACCTTCTTTCCCTATTGGTTGGATACCATACTATCCACCATCCAATGGATATGATGAAGAGGGCACACTAGTGTGCCTCGTAAATATCAATGATCAATGACCAATCACAACCTATTGGAATATAAGGATCAACAAGTTGGACCAAATATAAAAAGTTATAATGATGACCCTTACACAAAAACCAAAGCAAAGAAACCTATATGCAAAGAATATCGATGTCATGTTAAAGTATTTATGGAGGGTCCTCTCATATCTATTGTGTATTCTCAAGTTTTTGAAGAATTGAGCGAACTATTACTCATGAAAATCATCCACCAAACATATTATCAATTATTGGTAGTGTACTTTCTTTCCCTGTTAGTTGGACACCATACTATCCACCATCCAGTGGACATGATGAAGAGGGCACACTACCAATGATTAGTAGTGTGCCTCATGAATATCAATGACCAATCACAACTTGTTGTTGTCTCAATGAAAATATCCACCTATCTTGATTAAACTCTTTGAAAAAGGACGAATATGGTTGAATAACAAAATTGTAAATTACTTATTAAGGGTATACTAGTGTGAAAGTACATAATCCATTTTCCAATAGTTTTTGGGAAATGAGCAAAAAATTTCATAATTAAGTTTGGGGATAGTCATTATTGGTTGCTATCCACAAATGGACATTGACTCATCATCTTTAAATGGACATTGACCTATCATCTTTAATCTAGGAAAACTAGGCCAATGGATATTGACAAAGTCTATGAAGGTATACATACCCTACCCCCCTTTGGATTTGAACTTGCGATCTCTTAGGAGGAAACACATGTTCTTAACCATTAGGCCTACACAATGCACTTGACAACGATCTCACAAAAATAACACCAAACACCAATTGAAGCTAAACTATAAGTCACCCTTACTAAGTCCAAATGCGAAGCATCACTTTCAAAACACTACATATTTTTAATAAAGTATTTGATAAATCTATATGTAAAAAATAATATTGATAGAATCTAAATCTAAAAGAAAAAAAATAATTTCATCGTTCATAATACAATATTTATGTGTTAGCTAGACACAAAATTACACCAAATTGGTGTATGAGACCCCCTTGTTTGTTGGCTAAAGTCTACGAAGGTATACATATCTTACCCTCCTCTGGATTTGAACTTGTACTAATCTCTTAGGAGTAAACATATGTTCTTAACCATTAGACTCACTCAACATAAAATGATGTTATAGTAATGATACAAATATTACAATTCTAAATTTTAAAATACACTTCCCTTATATGCAATAAAATTTTTCACCTTATACTAAGTAAATTATTAAAATTCTACATAACATATTATTAACTCTGAAAATTTTCACCCTTAACTAAGTGAATTATTAAAATTCTGCGTAACATATTATTAACTCTTAAAATAATTTTCACCCTTAACTAAGTGAATTATTAAAATTTTACCTAACATATTATTAACTCTTACACAATTGATATAATTTACTCAAAATCCAATCGTACGGTTATGTGTATGTTGTGAAACTTTCTAATATACTTTATAGTACATATATAGTACAATGTATATAAGATGTTGCCATACTAAATACATAAAATCCAAGTTGGTGATGAGTTTTCTTTATTAGTCCTTAACTCTTAACACAATTGATATAATTTATTAGTCCCTGCGCGAGGCACACTCTGACCATATCTTAGATTAAAACCACTTCCAAGTGCATATTTGATGAGTAATGTTTGCAAAGTCAAGTAATGCTAGAACTAAGTCTAGCATTGCTTAGTGGCATTAAATGTTAAAATGTTTTTCAATTTTAAAGATTTCTCCAATGTTTATTGGAAATTGAAATTCCCTCAAGTTGGTGGCATGTTGCCTGTCTGGCTTCTGGCATGCTGCCCATGTGTTGCACATCCAAGATGAAAACCTCCTTTTCACCATGCTCTTCTTACCTCGTATTCATTGCAACCAAGGTCGTATTCTCTTCAATTACCTCAACGAGGCAAATATCCACATTGTATTCTCTGCAATTTTCCCTACATTTTCCCCTGCAATTTAATGCAATTTTCCATACAATAGTTAATGTTAAAATGCATAAATTAGTTAGTTAAGCCTGAAACATATGTTAACATTGAACTTACCAACATATATGCAGGGAGTATTCTTTGCAACGAGGTAGTATTCTTTGCAACCAGAATGCACAAAGGTAAGGACCTTTGTATGTGCAATTTTTCTATATTGAACAAAACCCACTCACAAATAATGCAAAGCTTTGAAGTACCTTATATAGCTTGGTTGTTCGAGGTCTCTATGCTAATATATGCATGCGATGGATATCTGTGATCACTTTCAGCACCTTCGAGGAAAGTAGTTGCATTAGGTTCTAGCGTAGTCGTTGCTTTGCTTCATATTTTAGATTCACATTGATCAGGTGGCTTCAAAATTGAGAGAGACACTGTCAGCGAAATAATCCCAAGCCAGTGTGCGCCAAGCTTCTAGTGGTGGTGCTTAAACCGGTCTTTGCATTTGATTTTTCTTTTACCACTTATACCCCTGCTCTAGCTGCCCGTGCCTTTGTCTTTGCTACTTATATTCATGAACCAAATCAACAGAGTCGACTAAATCAATGGATCAACTGAAAGGGATAGGTCTCGATCTCGCTCTCTTAACCATAATCTCAATCATGATCTCTAACTTCATCCAGAGCACCATAATCACGAGCACAAACTAGCACTACGAATCGCTTTGGAACTACTTCAACTGCACCTGGTGTATCTCCATCTCTCTCTACTGGTGGTGCTTATAAAAAAGATGAATCTGGATCTATATATGTGACTAGATCAACTGCTTAACCAACCTCCTAACTAATTACATAATCTAAATATGAACCAACCGACTCAACTGCCTCTGCCTCCGCTGCTACCTCTATAGGCTAGGTTTACACTGGCCCCATCGCCCTCCAAAGAGCTGATCATTGTATAGATCCCACGTTTTGTTATTCTTGCCACATAGGGAATCCAACCTAATACTTCATGCCCACCGAGGGAGGGAGCTCGTTATTCATAATATGGTACCATTTCCCACTTTAGTTGCTCGAAGAGTTCTTGTTCCCTAACAATAACAACCTACAGGGAGAAAACCTTGTACCTGAATGCCAAATTCCTTCCCGCGTTACCACGTTGCTAATTCCTTCCAACATTTAGGATGAAGCCTTAGCTGCGAAGCAAAGCGCGAAGGTCGGTTCTTAGCATATATTTATACAACATAAACGATCAACGACAAATGGATTGCATAATTAGAAAAACTATCTACCTAGTTTGGCACAGACACAATTTTTTCTTACCTTATCCCTATATAAGAATTCGTTAGGATATCAGAGAGACTTCTAGGAATAAGGATAGTCAGGGGTGTAAAGGCAGTGAACACCACACAATTCGTCGATGACAAATTGTGTATTGGGGGAGCGTCTGTGCAAATTTCCACAAGATTCAAGTCCATCCTAGACCACTATTTAGACGCCTCAATAAAAATGGTAAACAAAGAAAAGTGTCAAGTATATGGTTGGAATGTGCCAGCCCAGATTATAGCTCTAATCGTGAGATCTCTAGAATTTACAAAAAATCGTCAGATCTTCAAATATATAAGGGTCTCGATTGCCAAATCTCCCCTCTTATTGACAAGCTGATAGCCAATTCTTGCCAAGGTCAAATATCAAATGACAAATTGCTTTCCACTGGCTAAATCTTCATGGCAGGTTATTACTTATCGACTGATTCTTAAACCTCACCTACAACTCTTTGACATAATCTGCTATTATTTTTGTGAGGAAAGGGAGATCAGATCCACCAAATGTTGTGTGTGAACGTTGTATCCCTCTTGAACTTCTCCGGCGGTGTGGCCAGCCTGCAGTAAGCCGAACGACTCTAGCCTACTACTGGATTGTCCCGCCAACTTAGTTGTCGACTCCTTCTACCTCTACCTGGTTTAGTAACCAAACTCCAACCTAGAGCTCGTTGCTTGCAATGTTTCCAACTGTTTTACAACTAGCACAGCCGCTAACTCGCGGCTGGTGAACTCCGAAAGGCGGTTTAGGTTCACTGTTGTGCGAATATCTGAAACGCCTTAATACCTGTGCGAATATCTTAATATTTTTTCATCAGGTAGATGTGGCAATAAGTTAGTGAACACAGTAATTACGTCGAAAGGCTTATACCTATTGACAATGGGCAGAATTAATCACCTTTTAATCATAAATTTCAATCTTATGGTTCGCAATTGAAAATGCTGGCATATTCTTCGTCGTCCTCTCTAATCAATGGATGAGATTTTAATAAATTAACTTCCGCTCATTTATAAAGACGTCCGTTTATGTGATTACTTTTTCAAATAACAATAGCTATTAACAAACTGGACAGATGCGTATCGGCGCGTGGATGTAAATTGCTGCCGTTTCATTTCTGTTGAATTGGATGAGAATTAAAATGTTTTACAGTGCGCCGTCATTTTTTTACCAGGGCGGATGCTTATGGCCGCGTGGAAAATTGAAGTAGGTTATGGTATAATTACAGGTGTGAGAATGTGGAAAACTGGTATAATTACAGGTGTGAGAATGTAGAAAACTGGAGTAGGTTATCCTATATTGCTTCTTCTACCCACGATTCCGCTTCCGCTTTTCAATTTCATGCGAGGTTTGGCATAACATTGCTTCCTCTGATTTGTCCGAATATTGCTTTTAAATAATATTGCGTTTAATATTGCTTAATAATATTGCTTTTACTATTTCTTAAATAATATTGTTTGTGTATGAGGTTTTTTTTATTGTTTGTTTAATTGTTGATTTGATCGTTGTGAAGGAGCCACCATTCGGTTTGAAAATGAACCCCTGTTCTATGTATTAGACTCAATTGTTAAAGGAGTTTCCCTCGCGTTTATTTTGTAAATGAAATAGGCCAAAAGAAAATTAGGGTTTTTAGTGTAAATGAAATAGGTTAAAAAATATGAAAAAACAATTGCGGTTTTTTGTTTTGTAAATGAAATATGCAAAAAACAATTAGGATTTGTTTTGCAAATAAAATAAGTAAAAAAAAATTAGGATTTGTTCGCAAAATAAATATGCCCGTTCATCAGCCACAGTCACAATTATGTGGCTGTGCTAGTTTTTAAACACGATTAGGTAAATGTAAAAAAGTAACAGCTAGGAAGTTAATGGATGAAATCAGAGCCATTCATTTATTGTGACGACTAAGAATATTCTAGGCATATTTAATCTCGTCCATAGAAAACGTAAAGAACTAAAAACCTATTAAATATGCCCATTGTGAAGAGGTGTACTCAAGCGGACCACTGTCCAAGCTCATAAGTGGCCTTCAATTTGGCAGAAAGTCGTTATTGCCTGTGCCATACACAAAAAAACGCATTGTTGATGAT
Organism: Picea engelmannii; assembly: GCA_009831015.1. NCBI lineage: Eukaryota > Viridiplantae > Streptophyta > Pinopsida > Pinales > Pinaceae > Picea > Picea engelmannii. The sequence goes on along the minus strand of ML788710.1, from coordinate 167,174 downwards.
GCCGGACGCCTGTTCATCTCCAATATTTTGGTAATTCTTGAAGTACTGCACTTGCTTTCATAAAGGCAACGCGGCTTGAAAAGAACATCTGGCCCTAGTTTAGGTAGGAAAAGCAGCTAGCTCTTTCCCCGGTGATATTGATTATTTAACGAAGTTTGTGAATGCATAATACATGATTTCTGGAGTCTGTGCATGCATGATACGTGGATGGTGAACTTTGATTACATTACCAAGATATATTACAATAGTTCTTTTTGTATTTCCTTTTTAAATAACTCAATATAAGGGTTTCTATGGAATTAAGGGGCTGAAGTCGTTAGCTTGGTTTAGGTCCTTACCGGTATTCCCTCCCTATAGGTATAACGCATCATGGGTTCTAGCAACAACCCTCGTGCCTCTTGGATCCTTCGTCGGGCGGTTTCTTTCGTCATGCCACAGCCTCCTAGGACTTACAGTTTGCATAGTATTCATCAGCCACCTTGCCCATACGACCAACTGACCACTCAAATTTTTCTTTAGCTAACTCGACTCCGTCACCATGCATTTCAGGTGATTCCATTCATTCATCCATGTGGTAGCTTTCGTTATGAGTGTAAACTTCAGTTTAACCTTGACTGGAGGTTTTACTCATCCATGTTGGCAACACTGAAGATAGCAATGTCATGTCTTGGTACTAGTTATGGGACTGATAGTCCATTTATACTTGTAATCTTAGTTTTAATGGGCGTTTTACACAAGCTGGGTTACTAGCCCAATACTTTTCAATGAAGCTTTGAGAGTTCAAGCGTTTCCTCACTCGGAGCTTGAGGACCAAGGGTTTCATTATCACAGTCATAGTAGATGCAGAAGGTGAAGCCCTTGCTTAAACATGGTAAAATTTTCTTCTTTCATACTAAGTCATCATTTAGTATCCTTTTTTTTTTCACGCAGAGACAAAATACAGTTTATCTCTTTTTTGGAGTTTAAATGCTTATATTTTATGTGTAGACTAGATAGAATTTGGGTGCGGGTCGACACCAAATGTTTTACTGAAGGATTATCCCCGTTTCTCTCTAAAGGTAATGCGTATTTTCATGCTTCTCCTCATATAGTTGATACTGTAATTATTCCTTGCTTAATACAAGCTTATTTGACATAATAGAATAGTTTAGAATTTAAAGATTCATACTGTTAGTTTCTGAATGCGTTTATCCTTGCTACAGGTCGTCTCAAGCTTGAGAAATGAAAAAGGAAGTCATAAATTTCAATGTTTACTCATAGTTAAGAGGAATTAATCCTACGTCTAAATTTTCCTACAGTTCATTGACCTCTGCAACACTTTGGAGCTTCACACGAGACTCATTATACATTTGATATTCATGTAATAGAAATAGATTCATCTCTATACAATTTTTCTTCCATGTTCTATACGGATAGAGTATCCATCGTTTATACATTGGCACTATTGATATTTCTTGTATAAATGTTATCTCTCTTGATATTAACGACTAATAAAATTCATGTATTACCCTACAGGGTTACGCCGATTTGTGCGTGGTAAAGAATTCATCGACGATGAGTTCAACCCCTTTCAACTAAAGGTAACCACAAACACGTTGAATATGGGTTCATTATCTATTTTATATATTATGTTTTCCATTTATTACACCTTATTACGCTGAAAGGCGTATACCTATTGACAATGGGCACATTTAATGATCTTTTAACCTTATTTAACCTTAAACCCTAATCTGATGGCTATGCATTGAAGATGCTGGTATATTCTTAGTCATCCTCCAAAATCAATGGGTCAGATTTATTGTTCATAACTTTCTTGCATTTATCAATGAGTCCGTTACCTGTTTACTTTTTAACATTTACCTAATCATATTAAGAAATTACTGGAACACTATATGATTGCCACGGTTAAATGATTAACCTTTGGAACTACCACGTTTAGATTTCCTCAGTTGTCCTGGCGTTTCATTCTCTGTCCGCGCGTTTCATTTTTCTGCTGGCTTTCCTCAGCTGTCCGCGCGTTTCATTTTTTGCTGGCTTTCAGGAATCTTGGCCGGCGATTCGAACTATACTTTTGTTAGAGGGCTGCGACGCGTCTATACTTTTGGATTACAGGGCTGCAACGCGTCTATACTTTTGGATTCAGTGGACGGGTTTTCGCCAGAGAAAGAAGCGTTTCCGAATGCAAATTCTTTGAGAGGGTATGAATTCATTGATGTTATCAAAGCTACACTGGAAAAAGAGTGCCCTCTCACTGTCTCATGTGCTGATATTATCGCCTTAAGTGCCAGAGACGTCATTAGAATGGTAACAGTTCTTGATTTCTTCCAGCTGTAATTCCAGTTCTTGATTTCTTCCAGTTCTTGTTTATGTATTTTGTCATGTGTAGGCGGGTGGACCGTCCATTCGTCTGGCCACTGGAAGACGAGATGGGACAAGATCGATTGCCACTGTTGCAGAGGCCAACCTTCTGTCCCCCGGCGAGGATGCGGAGAAATTCTCCAAGAAGTTCATGGAGTTGGGATTTAACTACAAAGACATTGTCAGTCTACTCGGTAATTCCATTCAAGAAACCTTTTCAACTAATGTTTGTGGGAATCGAACCCTAACCCTGGCGCCCAAAAGAAATTTAACCTTTCTGTAAGTGCAGGTGCGCACACCATCGGTAGGTCACACTGTCGATTCTTCGAAGGCCGGTTCAACGATTTCAGAGGCACCAACAAGTGCGACCCAAGCATGGGCACGAGTTTCACCGACGATCTGAGGTCCACGTGTAACCGCAGCGCCACGGTTTCGATGGACAACGACAGTGATCAAGTCTTCGACCCTCATTACTACTAGCACAGTCGCTAACTTGCGGCTGAGAACGCCGAAAGGTAGCGGCTGAGAATGCGTGTCCCCAATAAAACGTGTTCTCAGCCGCTACCTTTCGACGTTCTCAGCCGCGAGTTAGCGGCTATGCTAGTTAATTTACGTTTGGTTTTGGTACAGGGTAATAACGAACCCTAATGGTTCTACTCCAAATAACCAACTTCGCATGGTCACTGGTTACATTGGGAGAGTCTCGTTTCAATACCCTGAGCATATAAAGCACCAGTTTATGCTAGGTGAACCAACTATTTACAGGGTCTATTTATTATATCAAAAGTTGCATATCTAATATATTTACATAACTGTTTATGTTAGGGGAACCAACTATTTACACGATCTATTTATTATATCAAAAGTTGCATATCTAAGTAGGATATTACTTAATATATCATGAGTAATAGCCTACTAGGAGCAGTAGAATATAAAGTAATAGTTGTAGCAGATGATGTTGGTTGGGGTTAAGCAGTTGCATTGTAAGAGGACAAGAGTAAGATAGCAGCAAGCAAGGGTTTTTCTAGGGAAGAGTAACGCAACAAACAAGAGTTTGTTGTTGCATGGAGATGAGAGAAGTTGAAATGGTTAGTTTCAATTATGGGAGAGGTACGTGAAATGTAAGGTAGCTTGGAATGTGAATGGCTATCCCTGACCTTCCAATCGGGAGTTAATTACTATTAGGGATCTACCCCTGTTCATAAAGTGCAAAGTGGATCCATGCTAGATCAAACGTGTAATCATGTACTGTGGTTCTTACTTTCACATAGTTTGATATCACGCCTTATTCAATCTCCACTACACAAATGATGATATGCAGGTAATAAAGAGAACTTCTTATTGGAATGACTCCCATGAGGTGATGCCAATGGAAAACATCATGTTGCTAACCACAGTGGGACCCTACACTCTAGTGATCTAGCTCTTTATATTCACACCCACAATTGGATATGTCCTGAGTGCATTTATAGAAGCAAGTGCGGGCTGCTATCTATTATAAATAGTTAAAATATTTATACCAAAAAATAGATTAAAGTAGAATAAATAATATTTATAAAAAACTAGATCTAAAATTAACAAGAAATACAATTTTACTAGAAACCTTACATTCTTTTGTCATGGCTACCAATGTGCATAAGCAATGAGAACTTGGAATGAACCTAAAGATCCACCATTGTGTTCTAATAAATTCGTTAAAAGAGTACTGCTCCATAAATAATATCAAGCTGAGTAACAAACAGCAAGCTCCTCTACCTTCTAGGCAGGGATTTGTTGCTCCGCAATCTCTCTTGTTCAAAATCCAATCATACAATTATGTGGATGTTGTGAAACTTTCTAATATATATAGTGCACTGTATATAAGATGTTTCCATACTAAATACATAAAATCCAAGTTGGTCATGAGTTTTCTTTATTAGCCATTTCCTTGTCTTTGGGTTGCAAGGATTATTAGTTATTAGTAATTGGTTGATTTTGGTTAATTTGGTACGCAAAACAAAAATCTTGTGCTTTTTTTATCTTAAGTTTTGTTTTAAAATACTCGAAATCCTTTTTCTCGACAAGTAAATTATATCTATATTTTTGGCTTAACCAATTAACAACTTGTCCATTTTATTTGGCCTCTTCCCAAGGTTGGTATATTTTCTATAAAGTTGATTTTTTTGTTAGTACTAAGTTTTGTGAATTTTATGCAGCGCATTGCTAGAAGGTCGATTAATGATAAGACTGGATTAATGCTATGACTCTTTTTTTTCCACGGGAAATTCCATGCGGGAAACTCACCCGATACTTCTCCACTTCATGGATGATATGGGATGCTAAACCGCAACCCTAGGGACACAAGGCTCGAACCCGTGACCTCTCCCCAAACCGAGAGAGTGTGCACACGTCTTACCATCTGTGCTATCCCATGGGGCTTAATGCTATGGCTCTTATTATCCCTGCCGTGCCAAGAACATATTATTCTATTTTCCATTTGATTGTGTATCAATTTGTCTTTGACTAAAAATTTGTGTGCAATACCTAATGTTAAACATAGAAAAGAAATATATATATATTTTAGTATAATATTTTTTTTTTTTTCTAAAATCTGGTTGCCTAATATCTTTGAGGTCTTATGGAAGGCTTCACATCGTTTAATTTTTAGTATTAATGGACTTAATGATCTTCATATTTTGATTCATCAGGTTTGTGTTGCAACTCATTATATCGACGACCACACTTAATGATCCTCGTAGTTTGATCCAACATTTAGTTTGATTCTTAATGACACATTTTTTTTCCAGAAGAAAATTAGCACATTATATTAGAAATATAATTTTTACATCGCCAAGACAAAACAAAGCATATAAACTAGTTCTACCAGGAATACAATCCCAGATCAAACAACCAAAAAATCTCATCAATACTGTCCTATGAGACAAGGAAAAGAAACTCGAGAACAATGAAAGAAAACCATGCTGGAACTAGTAAAAAATCACAAGGGGCGCTAGTCTCAAACATATGGACCAAACTGTTGAGAAGCATAATAGAGAACGAAGTTTTAGAAAATTTGAATAAGATGACTAGTCCCCACCATCACTCCATCCCAATAGTAGTAAGTAAGTCTTCCTCTAGGTGTTGTGAGAGCCTTCTTTGATAAAAAATCTGCTTCCTTATTGGATTCTTTGAAGATGTGTTGGAAACTAATACCTTGGAAAGTTGACGCCAAATCCCGAATTCTGCGTTTCCACTCTTCAATATTGATGGCTTGAAGATTACCATTATGTTTCAACCACTCAATAACTATTTTGGAGCTCCCCAAAATCTGAACGTGTTGTATTTCCAGAATCTTTGCAATGGAGAGAGATGTCCACGCTCCCACTAATTCTTCTTTGGTATTTGATCCTTCGCCACAATTGAAAAACCATCTAACAACCGAGCCATCTATAATTTTTAAAGAACCCCCTGCCCCACAACCTGATCCCCTTATAATGGAAGCCCCGTCAAAAAAGGCCAATGTGTATCCATTCAAACGGATGACTGGAATCAATCTTAAAACCTAAGATTTTATGACCGAGGGAAGAATTGTAAGTGCGCCTAAGGTCCTGTACGCCACGGCCCAAACCGAGGGGGTCTTCCCTTCAAATAAAGAATTGTTGCGTTCGTTCCAAATATACCAACTCAGTTAAATTGGTAGTTTTTTTGAAGCGACCTTGCTTAAATACCACAAATCCATGCACTTATTAAGATTCTGGCCGCGCCAGGGGCAAGTAAATTTAAGGAAATGTGAGCATAAATCCGAGACAAACTTGGTAAATTTGCAGTGAATAAGTAAATGACTAATATCTTCATCGGATTCTCTGCATAAAATGCATAAGCCCGGTCCCACCCAACCTTTTTTTTGCAAGACGTCCCACGATAAGATCCTATTTTCTGATGCCAGCTAGAAGAATATAATGATTTTTAATTGAATTCACCATTTCCAGACTTGACCTTCCAGCTGCTCCATCTCGGTAACCCGTGAGTTGTTAGGATGGCGTTGTAAAAATTCTTGGCAGTCATCCTTCCAGATGCGTTGCCACCGGTGCAGATCAATAGGTCTCTAGAATATTCTTGGAGAGTCATTCCGACCCCACTCAATGCCTTTGTGTAATTATCCCATTCATTAACAAGTTCACCTGTCAGCTCCAGATACGTGCTGCTCCACCACACCTCAATAAAGGTGAAAGAATCTCTCGATAGCGATGCTTAAGAAAGCGTAGTAACCTTCTTTTGATTTAGTCAAGTTAATAGTTCTTCAGTGAGAAAGGAGGAATGTCCAATGCCTAGGATCCTGTCATGGCCAACACTAATTAGATGACCAGTTCCAGGGCACCAACTAAGCCAATGGTTGAGGAAGGGGAGCACGCGAATGAGACTTGACCATATCCTCGAAGCAAAGTTGCTAATATGTGACAGTCTTCTAATCTAGTTCACCAGTGTGGCGTTTTGTAAATATTTGTCCCTAAGGACCTACTGCCAAATACTAGCCTGAGTTAAAACCCTGCACAAAGTAATAACATTCAGAGCCAAGTTGAAATGAGTGAGGTTATGGATGCCCCACCCCCCATTCTTTTAAGGCCTAGAGAGGACCTCCCAGCTATAGAGGTCAAACTGGTGGTTGTCCGACTGTCCATTCCATATAAATGGAACATCGGTGATCTAATTCTATTTAAAACTGAGCGGGGCAGAACTTCCAATGACATCCAGTAAACAATTTGTCCTTCCAAAACTATTTTTACCAATATGTATCGCCCTCCAAGTGATAAAAACCTGTTGCACCATGACCCAATTTTGTTAAAGATTTTTGAAATCATCCATTCCCAGTCAGCTGAGCGATGGGTTCCAGTCTTAAGGAAGTAGCCCAGATAACGAAACCCGAGTGAGAGATCGCTCAAAATGTAAGGCAAGAAAGTTTTGAAAATGTTCAATTCTAAATCCGAGAGGCCTTCAAAATGCACTGTGGATTTGTTAATGTTCACCGAGAGGCCCGAGGCTTTGCAAAAATGGCGGATAATACTGTCTATCACTCTCCATTCTATCAGACTTGCCTTGGAAAGAATACGAACATCGTCCACAAACAAGAGGTGAAGGATTTTTGTCAACTTGGAAACTCTAATCCCTATAATAAGCCCTTCCTCCAAACTATGCTTCAGTGATCTGCTGAGACCTTCCATCACGAGGATGAATAGAAGGGGAGATAATGGACATCCATGCCTGACACCCCTGCCACTTGTTGGGCACTTTAATTGTCTAATTGAATGGAAAATCAAAGTGTTCAATATAAATTGTCAACCCAGGGAAGTCTGTTATTTCAAGATAATTCTGCACAGTCTATGCTAGATTATGAAAGCATTTCTAATCTAATTGCAGTATGAAGTTCTTTTTAACAAAACAAACAAACAATATCGCTAACACAATTGTGCTGATACAGATGGAGTGCTACAGACTTAAAATCCTAATTGCAATCTAAATTGATGAATATACAAAAACCATGAATTGCCTACCTTAATCTAACTTTCAAATTTACTTTTGCAGGAAGAATTTCTATACTATTTCGGAAGGTAAATCTACTTATTGCAAGAAGCTACTTCACACTTTTGATTCTCCAAAACAAGATTTTAACCTAATGCAGAAAAAAGGAAAAGCAGTTCTCTAGCCATGTTCAACAACTGACTTCTAATTCTCATGAGACAAGTTTATGCGCATTTACCAATAAGGAACTAAACTGTAACAACAATTGTATTCAGAAATATCTAACAGTTAAACCATTTGCAATAAAAATGACTAAATCTAGAATTCGAAACAGAGGGGAATCAGTGAGGAAGGTGGGCCCTTTCCTTCTCACTGAATCCACTAAAAGAGATAGGTTACAGTCTGCTAAAGAAATTCAATCCACTTCTTCATTTAATTTCCAAAAAGATGTCTTTGTACAATAATCACTACTTTCTTCAGTTTAAGGAAAAAGACTAAAAACCCTTTACATTACAAAAGCTCTACTATTTAAAGTCAGAGTCGTTCAATGTTGAAAAACAAAATAGTCTTGAGAATCCCCAATTCTCAGGCTGTTCGTTAGATATCTTTAATACAAAATATTGAATTCTCCAGCATCAACATCGTGAGCCAGCATTCTAATCAACATGTGTTGTAGCAGTCGTATCACAATAGGACTGGTGGCGCCTGTTGTAACAACTTCCGAGATTAACAAGCTTCTGTCGTAGCAGTTGTGTAACAACTTCTAGGATTGATGGGCATCTGTTGTAGAAGTCATGTAACAACTTCCAGGATTGGCTCATAGCTATAAAAACAAAGAGTTTCTCGAAGTAGGTTGTTCTAACATTTTGATCATTAGTTAAATCATTTCATGGGTAAAATTTGTGAATGTTATTAATCAAACATGCTAAGTAAATGAAAATATAAAAGCAAGATGAATAGTTCATACCTTGGGAAAAAGGGTTTTGGTGCTCATTATAATAGTCATTTAGCTTAGGAATGAGAAGGTTGAATGATCAAAAGGTGTAGTGAAAAAGGGACATTTCAGGGTCCTAACATACCCCGCAATTGAAGACGTTGCATGTCCTCATGCAAAATACATTCAAACCTTACTTTGTAGCTGAAGTAGATCAGTATCTCCTCCAGTGCAAAATTGTTAAGAGAAATTTCTAAGTGCCGGTAATGAAGAATGCTGTGTCAAAAAGAAAATCTGTTGTGTCAACAATCTGTTTGGGTTTCTTTATTCTTGAGAACATGATTAGTTTGAGTTGCTCGAATAACAACTCGTGAAGGAAACATAGGTTCTTGTTTGCAAGCTTCTGGTATACGAGGAGCTGATTTATGACGTTGATATCTCCTCTGTTTTACTGATTTTTGTGTAGCAGGAAGTCCTTGTTTAGTCTTAATTGATACATTTGCTGGTCCTGTAGTGATTGGAACTTTGACTACCTCATATCCTGCCTCATAGTAAATGTTGCCACACTCAAAACACATGAGTTCTTTTTCTCTGCCCATAACAACTTTTGTTAGTGCTAGGATGTCCAAGGTTATACCTTCTGGATTCTTTTTTCGAGTAGCTGCCACTTCCTGTTTCAGGGTCTTTAACTTTGCTTTGAGGTTATTATTTTCTGTTATTAGTGCAACGATCCTGGAATTTTCTGTATTCTTGATCTTTTTCTCTATTTGGTCAAATAATTGGGCAAGTGGCACATCCTCAGCATGCTGTGGAGCTGGTTCTTGTGTAACAGCTGTGGCTGTCGTGACTGGTTCTTGTGGAGCAGTCTCGACTTAGAAAGTTGGTTCTAATATTACTGGCTCTGGTGGGACAATCTTCTGTGGAGCAGCTGGTTCTTGTGTAACAGTTGTATCTGTCAGGACTGGTTCTTGTGGATCAGTCTCGACGTGGATAGTTGATTCTTGTGGAACTATCTCTGCATCAACCATAGGAGATAGTGGATGAAGAATAGAAGCGGCCTGCTCCATATCGTGCCTTCCAATTGCAGCTTCGACAGACCTGGTGGACCTGGTTTTTCTCCTGGGTAAAGTAGAAACAAAAGTAGTGGTTTTCTTCTTCGTTGCTGGAGGAGGAACAGGGTGTTCTTCCTCAAGCACACAAGGAGGATATTCTGGTATATTGGGGTCTGCGATGATCTGGATATCATCAACGAACATAGGATGCACAGAATCATCAGGCAACACCGATGATTCTGCTGCGAATTGAGTACATTCATTTTGAAACGAGAAGATAGTTTCCTGCAGTCCTAGGAATAATGTAAAACCTGGTATTTGTACTGCTGTAGAATTCTCTGTCACAGCAACCAGAGGGATTTTATTTGTTGTTGATCCAATTTGGTCAATGGCTCTCCGAGGTTTCCCTTTGAATGGACGTTTCCTTTTCTGCAAAGTTGCAGAGGTAATGATAGTAGGTGCTTGATTGGCTGCAACAGTAATAGGATTGTTCTGTGTGATTGCAACAACAATAGGAGGGGTCTGTGTGATTGTTGGTGCCTCAGCAGAGGAGGTAAGCGGTCTCGATGTTATAGTGGGGTGTGCTATCCTTGATCGCTTTTTAGGTAATGCAGAAATAGGAGCAGGGGCTTTCTTGTCAGAGGCAAGGGGTAGGATTTCAATAATCGGTGTTGCAGCCAAGTGTTGTGACACATGTTTTGGTCGAGTGGTTGGATCTTCATCTGCTTGTTCATCCACAACTACAGGTTGTTGTAATGCAAAGTCGTCGAGACTTGCCTGTTTGGTGCCAGGATGGCTTCGGGTTATATGGTTTCTTTTTTGAGTCGTCTTACGGACTGTGACAGTAGGGGTTTGGACAGAAGTTGCAGCCGAGGGTAGAGGCTCTGGAAAAGGTCCATGGGTTGCGTTTTCAAGGACTGTATTTTCAGACTGTGGCTGGTCTGATGCAGCAGGTAATGGGTTATTGGAATTGCCCATACCTATGTGAATTAATAGGCCGATGAGTCTGTGATTAAAAACACAGTTCTTGGGGTTCTTGGATTTTTTTACAAAACGGGCCATGTTATGCAATGAATGGAGGAGAAAATAAGGAATGTTTATCAATTTCTGATGTCGCACATGTGATAATAAGATGAAATCAGAAAATAAACAACTTGGTATCGGCCTTCACAGGTAATGTACCTTTTAAGAAATTCTGCGACTTTCCCCCATGGCTCTGTTAAGGAATTGATCACCTCTACCCTTGGTCTGAACTTTCTCATTGTTGATGAGGAACCCCTTCTGTGCATCTGGAAGATGTGTTTTTCTGTTAAACCATCGGTCTCCTATTCTTGGCAACCCTGTTACAACAACAATCCTTGCTTCTGATACTGGAATCCTTACCCCATTCACCATTGAATACCCTTCAGTAAGATTTTGAATAAACTCCAATACCTCGTCCTCACTAAACTCTTTCAAATTCTGAAAATATGATATCCAGCCGGCCTGAAGAAATATTTGGTAGGCCTCCGGGTGTAGCAACAAACTGTCCAGAGTTGCGGGTTCATATCTCACAGCTGATCCTCCCATGATGTTTCTTTGAGAGTTTACAGGCACGTAGGAGGAGAACCTATCACCTAAATCAGAGACACAATAAGCTCGAACGTGGTTTGCAGAAAGATCGTTAAGAAGTGTGGGCGGAAAGGTGGTGGAGGTGTGTATAAAATTCGAAATGAACGACCATATTTACGTTTCCCCCCCCCCAACTAAGTGGATTGGCTCTAGGTTTAACTGGTTAGTAAATAGGAAATCGTTCTTTTATATCTTCATTAATTGAACACGTAGGATTAGTCACGTACCTCAAATCTTACCGCACATAACGACCTGTCGGAGTAACCGCACAATCCAATCACCATCTGAGTGGCGCATAATAGTTGACATGATGAAGGATTGTGAGAGAAATGACAACTTGTGCAGAGACGTAGTCCTTACTATAGTGAGCCAACTGGATATCGCAAAATGTGAAGTCATGTCATAATGAAGCAACAACGCTTTCGGATAGAAAGCATCGGTATTGTCTAATCAGTGGTGCTGTTGCATGAAAGATTGGAGGGCTGGAGCCGCAACATCGGCAAAAAGGCGAAAAATAAAGAGTGAAGTGGTAAGAAAGAATTTCAGTAATTAATGTATCAACAGGTTCTTTTTCAAAAATGGCGGATGTAGGTGTAACAACGTGGAGATCAACCAATTTATCGGAAGAAGGTGTAACAACATTGAAATTGGAAAAAGGTGTAGCAGCATTGAAATCGACCAATTTATCGGAAAAAGGTGTAACAACATTGAAATCGGCCAACTTATCGGGAGAAGGTGTAACAACATTAAAATAGGCCAACTTATCGGGAGAAGGTGTAACAACATTGAAATCGGCCAACTTATCGGGAGAAGGTGTAACAACATTGAAATTGGCCAACTTATCGGGAGAAGGTGTAACAACATTGAAATTGGCCAACTTATCGGGAGAAGGTGTAACAACATTTAAATCGGCCAAACGCTACCTTACTTCGATTCTAGGAAGTTTTTCAACTTCCATGAACTCATCGTTTCCTTCTTTTCATCAATCTACCCGCACACACATAATTGCCTGATACCTTTCAAGGCTTTATTAGCATAGTAAAGAAAATAGAAAAATTTCAACTAAAAACAGAGAAATGCAATTTTTGCTGAGATTATTTATATACAAAGTCTTAGCAAAAGAAGTCCTAAAGTTTAGAAGGGGAGGGAGCAAGCTCCTTTCCATTTAAGATTTGATAATCTGTATCAGCTGTACAACTAGTTTTGAATTCTGTCTTGGACAGTGGACGCTGATACAAACGCAAGTGATGACCATTTGCATGTAAGTGTGTATTGGATCCATTAATAGTAATCAACCGGACTGTCCCATTGGGAAAGACGGTGTCTACCTTGTAAGTCCCTAGCCATTGTGTACGCAACTTATCTTGAAATTCCTTAAAGCGTGAATCATACAATAGAGCCCAATCCTTTATGGAATAATTTCTTCTTAATGACTCGGTCATGCCATTTTGTTCTTTGTTGTTGAATCAATGTGGTTTGATGGATGGCGTCCAAACGCTTTTCATCAAGCTCATTGAGCTACTGCAGTCTGGCTTTCTGTGACATTGTCAAGTCGAGGTTGACTGCTGATGCTGTTCTTAAGGTTTTGATTTCGAATTCAATGGGAAAAACATGGATTTTTCCATATACCATCTCGTAAGGAGAAAAACCAGTTGTGCTCCTCCAAGTAGTTCGGTAAGCCCATAGAGCTTCATGCAGTCTGTCAGACCAATCCCTACGATTTTCTCTCACTGTTTTAGTAAGAACGGCTTCGATAACTTTGTTGGTACTTTCCACTTGGCCATTGCCTTGTGGATGGTATGGAGAAGCTATTCTATGTAAAACATGATATTTACTGAGTAGAGCTTCAAATTTATGTGATGTGAAAGGGGGTCCTCCATCAGTGACCAATTCTCTGGGAACGCCAAACCTAACAAATATATCTTCAAACAAGAATGTTAAGACATCCTCTTTTGATGCTCTGATAAGTGCTTTTGCCTCCACCCACTTGGTCATGTAATTTGTACAGACCAATATATAGACTTTCTGATTGGAAGGTGGGTGAATGGGTCCTACAAAATCCATGGCCCATCTCTCAAAAGGATTTAACACTACCTGAGACTAGAGCGACATCTCATCTTTGTGAGTTGGCTGACCCATGCGTTGGCAACTTTCACAAGTTTGGACATACTTCTTGGCATCTTGAAATATGCTGGGCCAATAATAGCCCATCCTTAAAATTTTATGCCCAGTCCTTTTATCAGCAAAATGACCCCCACAAGGGCCATCATGGAAAGCTTTCAGCAGATCATAAACCTCATCATCCCTCACACATATCTTGATTTCTTGGTCCAGGCCTATGCAGAAGAGGTATCCTCCTATCCAACTGTACCTAGCAATCTTTTGAATAATTTTCCTTCTTTCTCGAGGAGATAGATGTGGAGGTACCTTCCCTACAACCAAATAATTAGCAATGTTTGCATACCAAGGTGAGTGAGCGGATACTGCAAACAAATGTTCATCAGGAAAGGAATCATCTACAGGTGAATTATCATCGTTTATATGTAATCTCGAGAGAAAATCAGCAACCACATTTTCTTTTCCTGGTCTATCCACTATAGTGATGTCAAATTCTTGCAATAGTAACAACCATCTTGTCACTCGGGTATTAGTAATAGGTTTATTCATTAGATATTTAATGGCTGTATGATTAGTATGAGTAAAAGTTGGGTAACCAGTTACATAATGCCTGAATTTATTGATTGCATATACTACTGCCAAGAATTATCTTTCAGTAACTGTGTAATTTAACTCAGCAAGAGCCATGTTCTTGCTGATATAGTAGATAGCACAGGGTTCTTTGTCCTCTTGTTGCCCTAGTACTGCACCAATTGCAGCGTCTGAGGCATCTGAAGAAATGTGAAAAGGCAGAGCCCAATTGGGCCCTCTCAAGATGGGGGCTGTAGACAATCTCTGTTTAAGATCTGCAAAGGACAATTCACAGTCATCAGTCCAACGAAAGTTAACATCTTTTGTTAGTAAGAAAAACAATGGAGAGGAAAGTTTAGAGAAATTTTTAATGAATCTCCTGTAACACCCGGCGTGCCCTAAAAAACTTCTTACCTCTCTTTGAGTTGATGGAGTTGGAATGTCCAAAATTACCTAGATTTTGGCTGGATCTACCTGAATCCACGCATAAGAGATGAAGTGTCCCAACACTACCCCTTCGCGCATCATCATATGGCACTTTTTTGTACTTAAAGAAAGATGAGACTGTCTACATATTTTGAGTACTTTTTCCAGATTAGACAAAGCGTCTTCGAAATCAGTCCCATAAGGTGTAAAGTCATCCATGAATATTTCCATACAATCATTCACCATATCAGAGAAAATACCAATCACAACTCTTTGGAAAGTGGCTGGTGCATTACACAAGCCAAATGGGAGAACCTTGTAGGAAAATGTTCCCCAAGGGCTGGTAAAGGTGGTCTTATCTTGGTCTTGTGGGGCAATTTGTATCTGGTTATAGCCGCTGAATCCATCTAGGAAAGAAAAATATTTTTTTCCAGCTAAGTTATCTAAAACCTGATCAATAAATGGAAGAGGGAAATGATCCTTCTGCATTGCCTTATTCAGGGATCTATAGTCCACACAGACTCTCCACTTACCATTCTTTTTAGGCACAATAACCAATGGTGAAACCCACTCATTGTATGATATAGGATAGATGAATCCGGTGTTGAGAATTTTCTGAAGTTCTTCTTTAACAATTTCTTTAAGGTTTGGGTTCATCCTCCTTTGCGGTTGGCAAATGGGTCGGCATTCTTCTTTAATGTATATATGGTGGGTACATAGTTTAGAGGGGATGCCTTTCATATCCATGTAATCCCATGCAAATGCTTCTTTATGTTCAATCACTAAATTCATTAGTCGACGAGTTTCAGCGTTGGAGAGATCGGGATTGATGTTTAAGGTTTTTCCAGGTTCGATTTCCACAACGACGCTCTTAGAATTGATTTTAGGAAATAATTCAGCTGTTGTTGTTTCATCATCTGCTGTTACAGCGTTTGCTATTACAACGACTGTTGTTACAGCTGAATCACTCTGATTGTCGGCAGTTTCGGAGAACATTTCCGAGTTCATTTCTTCCTGGGCCATAGGGTCAAAGACTCTGATCAACTGGTGGTGTGTGTGCTGTGTAACAACCGAGGGTTCACAAATAAAACAGTTGATTAACTCATCCTCCGTCTCGTCCTTGAAACTCAAGGCCTTTCCTATAGTTAGCACAGGTAAAGCACTTTCAGCCTCAGTGTCCATCCATAGAGATTTTTCAGGTTCTGCACTGGGTGTGGCATGAGGATACATGGTAAGTTTTTTTGTGTCATAACCATCCGAGATGGTCATAGAACCAAATCGACAACCTATGAAGGCATCAACTGTGGCTAACCATGGTCATCCCAGAATTAGAGGATGGCCTCCCAGACTGGATTTGGGTTGCAACACGACAAAATCAGCAGGATACTCCCATGAGTCTACTGAAATAACTAAATCATCGATTACTCCTTCTGGCCTAATGGTAGCGCAATCAACTAATTCTAGAACAGTAGGAGTAGGTCGGATTTTTGTTCCGAGTTGCAGCAACTATGTAGTTTCTATTGGCATGATGTTAATTGTTGCCCCTAAATCAACTAGTACATGCGGAATATATGTCTATTCAATTTTAACTGTGACAGTAGGGTTTCCTGGGTCGCCATATTTAATAGGTGGAGTTTTGCCTAGCATTAGCTCAGACAAATCCACCACTACATGCACTGTGAGGGGATCTTTAGGTTTTCGTCCAGGTTTTCTGATACAGAGATCCCTCATAGTCTTGGCATAAATAGGGACATCCCTTATTACTTGCAGTAGTGGAATATTAACATACAGATTTTGCAATTCTCCAAGGAGATTAAAAGATGGTAATTCCACAAGCTTGGTAATTTTCAGTCTTTCAGGGAATGGTGGGTCTGCTAATTCTAGAATGGGTTGGTCAATTTCTTCTGTATCAGCAGATAGTCTCTCCCCTGATTCCTTATCTGATTATGAAGATGAAGCATCTTCAACTATTGGCTCAAATATTCTCCCTGATCTTAAGTTTATTTCATCACAAGACATAGGAGTAATAGATAAGGCTGACACATTATGTATGTCTATGTTCTGAACGACCTTATTATTTGGGTTTGGGTTAGGTTGCACAGGCATCTGAGGTCGTAAGGGAGGATTGTTTGGTGAGTTATTGGGAGGCAATTACAACTGTTGCTGCTAGTATGAGGGTTGGAATTGTTGTTGAAATAAGTTTGTTTGGTGTTGGCTTTGATAACTGAGTTGTTGTTGAGGACCTCTCCCGTATGGGTTCCATTGCCCATAGTGATTCGGTTATTGGGGCATAGGTAACCATACATTGGGATCCTGATAAGAGGGTGGCATTTGATTTGGAGGGGGGGCATTCGACTGGCCATATGGTAGCTGATTGTTCCAATAATTAAATGTTGGAGGAGAGAATTGAGAATTCATACCTTGACCTCTTGGCTGCCATTGTCTCCTTTGTGTGATCAGATAGACAGCCTCTGCTTCCTCATTAGTTGCCTTCATTGATGCTTTTACCCCTGGTAGAAAGGACATTGGTCAGTGGCATGGTCTAATTCACAAATAAGGCATACCTGGACACTGTTCAGTGGGCACTCCCTTGGTGGATGTTTCTTCTTGCATTTTGGACAAAAAATGCATAATACTTGCTCTGGTTTTTCTTGTTTCTGTTTGACCTGCAAAGTATCCATTTGTGAGGCAAAAGAGTTAATCATCTCTATTTTGAAACTTTCTAACAGATTACCTATTTATGTTCTTGTTTCTCCTCCATTGGCTGATTTCTGTACCCTTGAAAAAGTAGTATCCTTGGTAGCTGACTTATTCCTTGTAGATCCTCGAGAACATCTTTTGCAGAGATCTACAATGTCCTCGTAGGATTCCTTAGATATATCTCCTTTGCCAAGCATATTCAACATATCTAAACAATCTTCTCTAACTCCTTTTAGCAAAATGGTTTTCAGAATGTCCTTGCTCACATCCGGATGGCCAAACCATTGTAGATTGTATTGGAGTCGCTCCACAAAGTCTTCAAGGGTCTCATCCTCCTTCTGTGACATTTTGAATAGTTCCTCTCTTCGTTCCCTTGTTCGACAATAGTCTTGTTATTTGTGCAGGAAAAGCTTCCTCATTTGTATCCATGTTGAAATGTTTTCCCCACCAAGGTTCATGAACCATCTTAACGCATTTCCTTTTAATGTGGCTGGAAACAGTTTAAGCTTCTGCGCAGTGGTAGTGTAGTCATAGCTTCTACACAAAATGTCAAATTCAAACATAAACTCATCCGGATCTTCAGTAGATAATCCATGAAAATTTGGGAGACCTGAGAGAGGTATGTTTTTCATAGGAGCCATCCCTCGTGTGGAAACATCAGAAATAGGAAAAACTAGGGTAGAGATAGTGTTTTCATTGTTTAACTGATCCTCGTTGTTATGTGGATTCTCTTGGTAGAGCTCTTCTTCATTATCCCCTTGATTCTCCATATGTACTCTCTCCCTCGACTCAATATGAACAACGTCCCACTCTTCCTTAGTGACTATCCGACCGTTGATCTGATAAACAAGTTCTTCTAGGTTTTCTCGGTTCCAGGCTATACTGCCTTGATCCTCAATGTTCTCCAGTGTTGCTTGCTGATTTGTTGATGAAAAATCTTCAGCTTCGATTTCAACTTCAACTTTAGCTTCAGCCCTTGATGAGAATGATGTTTCGAGAGGGGGTGTTTCTGTTGACTGCGGATCACGTCCTCTTGGAGGATTGGCAGGACGAAAAATGGATCCCGAAGAAGAATCTGCTCTGGCTATTATCTCATCAACAATGGTCTGTCTTCCCAATATGTTAGGATTTCTTCCTCCACGTCCTCTGGTGCCTGTAATGTTAGTATTTTGGGGGGTTCGTTCTCGCGTTTGGTGATTCATGCAAACTATTCATTCCTAAAAAAAAACTAGTGTGCTTACCAAAATCTACAATTATCTTCCCCAACAACGGCGCCAAAATGTTGGGCACTTTAATTGTCTAATTGAATGGAAAATCAAAGTGTTCAATATAAATTGTCAACCCATGTAAGTCTGTTATTTCAAGATAATTCTGCACAGTCTATGTTAGATTATGAAAGCATTTCTAGTCTAATTGTAGTATGGAAGTTCTTTTTAACAAAACAAACAAACAATATCGCTAACACAATTGTGCTGATACAACTAAAGTGCTACAGACTTAAAATCCTAATTGCAATCTAAACTGATGAGTATACAAAAACCATGAATTGCCTACCTTAATCTAACTTTCAAATTTACTTTTGCAGGAAGAAATTCTATACTATTTCGGAAGGGAAATATACTTATTGCAAGAAGCTACTTCACACTTTTAATTCTCCAAAACAAGATTTTAACCTAATGCAAAAAAAAGGAAAAGCAGTTCTCCAACCATGTTCAACAATTGGCTTCTAATTCTCATGAGACAAGTTTATGCGCATTTACCAAGAAGGAACTAAACTATAACAACAATTGTATTCAGAAATATCTAACAGTTAAACCATTTGCAATAAAAACGACTAAATCTAGAATTCGAAACAGAGAGGAATCGGTGAGGAAGGTGGGCCCTTTCCTTCTCACTGAATCCACTAAAAGAGATAGGTTACAGTCTGCTAAAGAAATTCAATCCACTTCTTCATTTAATTGCCAAAAAGATGTCTTTGTACAATAATCGTTACTTTCTTCAGTTCAAGGAAAAAGACTAACAACCCTTTACATTACAAAAGCTCTGCTATTTAAAGTCAGAGTCGTTCAGTGTTCAAAAACATATTAGTCTTGAGAATCCCCGATTCTCAGGCTGTTCGTTAGATATCATTAATAAAAAATCTTGAATTCTCCTTCATCAACATCGTGAGCCAACATTCTAATCAGCAGGTGTTGCAGCAGTCGTATCACAACAGGACTGGTGGCGTCTGTTGTAACAACTTCTGAGATTAACAAGCTTTTGTCATAGCAGTTGTGTAATAGCTTCCAGGATTGATGGGCATCCGTTGCAGAAGTCATGTAACATCTTCCAGGATTGGCACATAGCTGTAACAGTAGCGAGTTTCTCGAAGTAGGCTGTTCTAACATTTTGATCATTAGTTAAATCATTTCATGGGTAAAATCTGTGAACGTTATTAATCAAACATGCTAAGTAAATGAAAATATAAAAGCAAGATGAAGAGTTCATACCTTGGGAAAAAGGGTCTTGGTGCTCATTATAATAGTCATTTAGCTTATGAATGAGAAGGTTGAATGATCAAAAGGTGTAGTGAAAAAGGGACATTTCAGGGTCCTAACACCACTTCTGAAAAAATCTGTAGCCTCCCCATTGATGAGTACATCAAATGAAGAGGATGTAATGCAAGACATTATCCATTTAGTCATGTGGATCCCCAATCCTATTTTAAGAAGGATCAGTCTAAGGAGCTCCCAATCAACACAATCATAAGCTTTTCTTAAGTCCCACTTTAGAACGAGGGCTTTCATTTTTTTTTTCTTGATACTATGAAGACTTTCGTGGGCTGTTCCAATAACATCTTGGATACGCTTTCCTTTTAGAAACCCCATCTGTTCACTGGAAATTGACCTGGAGAGTAGAGGTTTAATGCGATTGGCTATAATTTTTGAAATAATCTTGTAGCATAAGTTGCAAAGTGAAATAGGGCGATAATCGTCAAAAGTTGAAGGTTTATTCACCTTAGGAATCAGTGCCAGAAAGGTGGAATTTAGGCCTCCCACAATAGAACCTAATCTTCTCGTATCTTCCACCTTCTCGTATCTTCCGCCATTGCTAAGAGATCCCGCCCTACCAGATCAAAAAAATATATGAAGAACTCGACTGTCCACCCATCTAGACCCTTTTCCTTTTTGAAGTGTAAGAGAACTGATTTTAGCTCCTCTAGAGTAACCGGTTTGAATAATAACCTTGCCTCTTCATCATCGATCATCTTAGGGTAGTGATCAATCAATTTACACTGTTCCTCTAAATTTGAGCAAGTCGATGCTTTATAGAAGGTTTTAAAATGGAGGCCTGCTTCTTTTTTTAAAGCATCACTATTATTGACAAGATCGTCGTTGTCTCCTTTGATCTCCCAAATATGTTTTCTGACTCTGTTATGATTTGCATAATTATGGAAAAAAGTAGTGTTTAACTCTCTACATTGTATGCAAATGAATTAAAGAAATGAACATCGTGTGAGCTATGAAAATGAATTAAAGAAATGGACATCGTGTGAGCTATGTTTAGTGCTAAAAGGCATTTAAAGAAGCAAAGTACAGATAACTTGGTCTACTTTATGTTAGCTTTAATTCGATTCTAAAATATGTGGAATAAAACTCTTCAAAAGAATCGAAATATAGATGCCAAATGGATCATACCTCCGGCCATTGATGCTGCTTGAGTTTGACTAATTGCTGTAGAAGTTTTCCCAGTTCCACACTAGTTTTGCTTTCTGTATGGCACTTCCAAATCTCTGCTCACTCTGATTGATGGTGTAAGACTGAAGGAAATTGATTGAATTAAGCAAGATTGGGGACCAAACAAAAGTCTTTATAGCCAAGCTTCCATCAAGCTTCTGTTGGCTATGTGTTAACTGTTCCACAATAATTTAGTTAGAGAACCGTAGATGGAGTAATGGACCATTCCAGAAGCTCCCAACAAGAAAACAGTTGCATCCCGTTGGTTTCCGAATGAGCTGTGGCAGTTGAAAACAGTTCCGGTTGGTTTCAGCGGTTCAATACAGTTAAGGGGAATACGATTCCGATTGGTTGAATGAGTTGACGGCAGTTAAGGGAGCTTACATTCTCCCACTTGGTCCATACTTCCAATCTTAATGTCTCATCTTAAAACCTATCGATAATCTGTATTAAGTAATAGATACATGAATCATGGCAATAAGTCCTCTTATGACGAGTATTATCTTCCATGTATTACTATGTATTTATTTCTTTTATAATTCATGTGGCAACAATTTCTTAATGAATAAACCTTATGTTTATTCTTGGTCCTACACAGATGAATTCTCTCAAATCAAATTAAGATGCACATAAATATGAGGAAAACATCACAATAATTAAGAATTTCATTAAAATAACATTGTCCATACAATGAGAAACTACATAATGGAACCAAGTCCCATATTCACTTCATGCTCCTTGAATTTAAACGGTGGCATGCCCTTAGTCAAATGATCATCGATCATTAACTCAGTGCTGACGTGCTCAATGACCACTTTCTTTTCTTTAACACGTTCCCTTATGGCTAAATATTTAATGTCGATGTGTTTATTTCGACTCCCACTTTTGTTGTTTTTAGCCATAAAAACAACAACTGAATTGTCACAATACATTCTCAATGGCTTGGAGATAGAATCCATAATTCTAAGCCTAGAAATGAAACTCTTAAGCCATACACCATGTAAAGTAGCCTCAAAACAGGAGACGAACTCGACTTCCATAGTGGAAGTGGCAGTCAAGGTCTGCTTGGCACTCCTCCATGATACAGCTCCACTGGCCATCATAAAAATGTATCCTGATGTTGATTTGTGTGAATCAACACATCCAGCAAAGTCAGAATCTGAGTAGCCAATTACTTCCAAATTGTCCGTCCGTCTATACATAAGCATGTAGTTTTTGGTTCCTTTAAGGTACCTCATTACTTTCTTTGCATCTCTCCAGTGGTCTATACTTGGATTACTTTGATATCGTCCCAACATTCCCACAACAAATGCAATGTTGGGTCTTGTGCAGACCTGAGCATACATTAGGCTTCCGACAAAAGAAGCATATGGAATGTTCTTCATTTGTTCCCTTTCAAAATCGTTCTTCGGGCATTGGTTCAAATTGAACCTATCACCCTTCACAATGGGAACTATACTTGGTGAACAATCCTTCATCTGAAATCTCTCTAAAATTTTATTAATATAGGTTTCCTGAGACAGACCCAAGATGCCTCGAAATCTGTCTCTATGGATCTTAATGCCAATGACATGAGATGCCTCACCCATATCCTTCATATTGAAATTTTTAGAGAGGAATTGTTTCACCTCATACAACAAACCCTTATCATTGGTTGCTAGTAAAATGTCATCCACATATAAAACAAGAAAACAAATTTTACTCCCACTAACTTTCAGGTATATACATTGATCCATAATGTTTTCTACAAAACCGAAAGAAGAAATTACATTATGGAATTTCAAATACCATTGGCGGGATGCTTG
>ML788710.1:64531-140983 GCA_009831015.1 Picea engelmannii | reverse complement strand
GCATAAATAAAACTACATGGACAGATTATGCATCACCAATTGATCCCAAAACTATGATTTAAGCAGTATCCATGAAAGTTTCTAGTTGAGCATTTCAGAAGTATTAGATGTAATGGAAAGGTTTGCAAACATTGGTATTGTAACGTGTCTACTGGCTTTATTGCCACTGAACGCAACACAGACTAACCCTAGCAAACCCATGGTGTCCGCTTCCTACATATTTGGAGACTCCACTGCAGATCCCGACAACAATGATGGACTTGCAACGATTTTCAAAACCAACTTTCCTCCATATGGAAGAGATCTTGCGGATCAGAAACCTACTGGTCGATTTACTAATGGAAAATTAGTAACAAAGATATTATGTATGATTCGAAAGAATAACTTTAGCAATCTGTAGAATAAAAGCATATGATAGCTTCATTGTAATGTTAAACATAGAAAGGGATAGTAATATGAATTCTGGTACAGTTTCTCTTAAATCAACAGTATAGCAATGACGCATTAGTCTGACGCTGTCGCACAACAATGCAATGAAACTTCTCGAGACAGAATAAACCTGTCTTTCTCCAAAACACCAAGGCAGAGATAAAAATGCTCTGATACCAAATGTTAGCTTTAATTCGATTCTAAAATATGCGGAATAAAACTCTTCAAAAGAATCGAAATATAGATGCCAAATGGATCATACCTCCGACCATTGATGCTGCTTGAGTTTGACTAATTGCTGTAGAAGTTTTCCCAGTTCCACACTAATTTTGCTTTCCGTATGGCACTTCCAAAGCTCTGCTCACTCTGATTGATGGTGTAAGACCGAAGGAAATTGATTGAATTAAGCAAGCTTGGGGACCAAACAGAAGTCTTTATAGCCAAGCTTCCATCAAGCTTCTGTTGGCTATGTGTTAACTGTTCCACACTAATTTAGTTAGAGAACCGTAGATGGAGTAATGGACCATTCCAGAAGCTTCCAACAAGAAAACAGTTGCATCCCGTTGGTTTTCGAATGAGCTGTGGTAGTGGAAAACAGTTCCGGTTGGTTTCAACGGTTCAATACGGTTAAGGGGAATACGGTTCAGGTTGGTCGAATGAGCTGACGGCGGTTAAGGGAGCTTACACTTTAATCATCGAATGTACGAGAATGGATGGGTTGATCCTATTAAAAAAGAGAGCTAATTATGCTGACGACGACACTTAATGATCCTGGTAGTTTGATCCAGCAGGTGTGTGTTGCAGGTCTATGCATTCAAGGTAGCACCCTTGTAGTTTGATCCATCGTTTGCCGCATTTGTCATCATTCTATCTTTTATTTTCTTCAACTCTCTCAAGGTTGGTTACCGTGTCTTTCATTTTCTTCCGCTCTCTCGAGTTTTGGTGTGTCTAAGCAAGGAACTATCAGAGTAATTTTGTGTTGCTTGTAAAGATAAGGTCATTTCTAGGTCATTTCTAGTTTTCCTCTCAGAGTTCATTAGGGGTTTGGGTTTCTGGTGGACTAAAATCGAGCCGCGAGAACTCCCGTGGTTTTTATACATAGACAAGGTATTCAAAGATATAAAGACAAGGTATTCAGAAAAATGAGGACCCAGTGAGCAATCCATCACATAGCAATGCACATGGAAGCAAATTTTTTTTTTTTTGGCGATGAATTTAAGCTTTCAAGATATTTTACCAGTGATGTGAAATGAGGCTCAGAAAACCCTAGTTTCATACCTTTCTTTGACTGTAGAGTTATAGGGTCATATTTCTTTTTATTTGTTTCATGCATTGAAAACTTAAAATCTAACTGAGACGTCAAGCTCCATTAATTCTTTTAACGTTCCATTAATTCTTTTATCCTGCAATGTGTATGTGCAAACAACGATCGCTAGGTTGAATCATTTCAGGAGAATACAATATGGCAAAAAGAAACCACAATAGCAGAAGATCACAACAACAAAGTGAACAAAACAAAACAGATAATCACACGCTCATATAAAATTGGACAAACGAGTGCCCCTGCTGTATATATGTCATAGAATTTATTTGAGTTAATATATATCCAGAAAAACACCAAAGTAATTCTAACCCAGCCGAACCGGTCAACACTCAAACTTTATCTTCAACCTCAAGGTCGGGGAGATCCTTACAATCCGTCTGTTGGTTCTACTTTTAATATTTTTGGTTGAACGGAAAAGTAAACGGGACATGGACATGAATCACATTTTTTCGTGTACATAACCACCTAAGGAGATGAATGAGGTCTTAGTTATTTAGAAAAACTAAGAACAAGTGAGCTCAAATATAACTTAAGTGGGACTACAATGGCAACCGACATGAAGTTGAAGGTGGAGAGGAGGCCTCACGTATTGGTATTTCCATTTCCAGCACAGGGCCATATGATCCCTCTGCTAGACCTCACCCACACTCTCGCTTCTCATGGCCTCTCGCTAACAGTCCTCACAACTCCTCAAAACCAATCCCTCTTGAATCCTCTCTTGCACACGGCTTCTGCAGAGGGCCTTCGTATTCAACCTCTTATCATCCCTTTCCCTCCTACCCAAGGAATTCCCCCGGGATGTGAAAACACAGGGCAGCTTCCTGCTCTTCATCTCATCCCACTCTTCATGTATTCATTCAAGGAGCTTGCTCAACCAATAGAAGATTGGTTCCACCAGCAGAAGAAGAGCTCAGATGGGTTCGGCCCTCCTGTTTGCATTATCAGCGATTTCTTCCTCGGATGGACCCAGAACACAGCTGCCAAGCTCGGCATACGCAGAATAGTATTCCACCCAAGCGGTGCTTTTGCTGTTTCTATCATCTATTCTCTCTGGAAATATATGCCACATGAACAAGTATCATCAGATAATGATGCAGTCTATATTCCTGACCTACCTCACCCTGTTAGTTTTCCTAAGTCTCAAATCTCCCCCCTTCTCCGCAGGTACAAGGTATTGGACACTATCTTTGAATTCATAAGATATAACATGGATTTGAATGTGGAAAGCTGGGGTACCCTTATCAACACTTTCTATGATCTAGAAGCTGTTTATATAGATAATCTGCACAGGGTTGTGTCTGGTAGGCCAGTTTGGTCTGTGGGTCCTCTGCTTCCTCCTGCCGTTTTAGATGCGGAGGGAACAAACATGATTGAGAGAGGGAAACCCACTTCAATCAAAGAATCGGTATGCCTGCAATGGCTGGAGTCTCAGAAGGAGAAGTCTGTTATCTATATTTGCTTTGGCAGCCATGCTTTTTTCTCAAATAAACAAAACCAGGAGATGGCAGCAGGGCTGGAGGCAAGTGAAGAATCCTTCATCTGGGTCATCAGGGATCCACCTAGTAGTATGCCTGCTGATGAATATGGCGTGCTTCCCCAAGGTTTTGAAGAGAGAACGAAAGGCAGAGGCCTGGTAATCAGAGGTTGGGCACCTCAGCTCTTGATCCTCTCACACCCTTCTGTTGGGGGTTTTCTTACCCATTGTGGGTGGAATTCTACCCTGGAGAGCATCACGTCGGGAGTCCCACTGATAACATGGCCCATGACTGCAGATCAATACTATAATGCTGTGTTAGTAGTTGAATATCTCAAAGTTGGAATCAGGTTTTGTGAAGGTGCCGCCACAGTGCCCAATAGAGATGACTTGAGAATTGCAGTGAAACGACTGATGGGAAGAGAAGGAGAAGAGATGAAAAGAGCAGAGGAGCTGATGAGGGCAGGGAAACGAGCAGTGCAAGAAGGGGGATCCTCCTCCAAGAACATGGAAGACTTTGTGAGTGAGGTGAAAAAGCTCACCCAGCGGCCTATTAATCTCACTGCATAGCAAAGCCAGGTGACGAATTCAATCTCAATTATGATGTCTTTTCGTTGATATTCCTTTCTAGATTGAAGGTAACACTGGTGGCTGCCATTTGCAGTTTCTTTTCTCGGACAGCAATAAAATTGGATTGAGAGTTCCTATTTAGAACATGTCTTACTGTAAAACATTGTTTATTAGTATATTAATGAAAATAATTTACAGGTGATATGTGATGTGTTTGCAGCCCTAGATGAAAAAGGTTAGAGAGATGTATAAGCATTTTCAGCAAATAAAATAACAGCACATCTATAGATCTTATAATCAGGATGTTGATTGACTATCAAAGGAAGCTCTGATTTTGAATGAAAGAGGATTTTATTACACACAGGTTTCAATGGACAGCATGAATTTTTTGAAAGAATTGATATCAGCCTTTAGAATGCTCTCTTGCAAAGGAACTGATGTAATTTATAGACAGAAAGAGGATATATATTATTGTATTTTTGGTTTATTGACATATAAACAGTTTTAATTACATGTAAAAAAGGTTGGATAAGAACAAAAGAACAGTTTAGATTTTTGGAGCATGGACACAGTTTAGATTTTTGGAGCATGGACACAGATTGTAAGATCCAAAAAATAGACAATTTTATATTTATTAATTAGATCATGTTTGATCTGACCAATCTTAACTATAAATATTATTCAAGGCACTTACTATGTTGAAGTCATTTGTAGAGATGTTAGTGGTCATTTATATCACATAGTGAGTGATAGTTTCGCACCCACCATGTGTTATAATGCTAATGCTTCACATATATCAATACCACATAATTCACCCCAAACGGTTTATGCCAATACCTACATAGAGGGCCTTCCCACTATCATTAACCTTCCCACAAATCAACATTGCCTTACATGATATTTATCATTTTCCCACAAATAAACACATACACATCTCTCACATAAGTTGTAGATTAAACGATGCTTGTCTATACAACATTCTCTAAAGCTCAGAATAAAGTAGAAGGGTTTACTGAATGTGTAGAACCTTGTATTTCTAGTGCTATTGTTAATAATTGGTTGTGATCACTCCATTATATCCTCAAACTTGAATTCATTGCATTGAACA
Organism: Picea engelmannii; assembly: GCA_009831015.1. NCBI lineage: Eukaryota > Viridiplantae > Streptophyta > Pinopsida > Pinales > Pinaceae > Picea > Picea engelmannii. The sequence continues at coordinate 136,078 of ML788710.1, read as the reverse complement.
TACAAAGAATAATAACTTTTACTCGAAGTCGATGGAGTGGAACAAAGTGATAGCTCCCACATCCAAACAACTATAGCAAAAGTTCCCTTCAACTTGAAAGGAGTTGAAAGAAGCAACTGGATTATTTATGAAACGATAGCAACGCCACTTCAACTCATACTTAGAAGATTTAGCAGGGTACCAATATAGATGAGATTATCAAATGTCCATTTGGAATATTGGGGTTATGAGATTTTAATCACTAGCGGCAATTCTTTTGTTACAAAAACTTGTGGGTATGTTTTAACTACCTATGTTGGGATACGTATTTGTGCAGAAGTAAGAAAAAGGTCTTCTTGAGCAAAATATGATGGAAAGTGGAGATTGGAGTTGGAACCAATCCCTAGATTACAAAAGGGTTTCCTTTGGTTGCATACTTTCTTTTGACCATGGTCATGTGGTGGCTTTTTTCTTGAAGACAGTCTACTCAGGATCCAAACAGAAAAGATAGGAAGACTTCCAAGTGGAAATAATTGAAAATGAACAATTGGGTAGATAAAAATAAGACTCTAGAGGATTTTGAACACTTGTGTGAGAGACATGGAAAATTCATTGTTACAACCATGCCACAGGGGAAACTTACCTCATGTTGATTCCAACGAACAAAAATCCCTTTGGAGCATGAAAAAGGAGACATCAATTAGATTTCTTAGATCATGAAAAGATTCAATTCAATTGCCACCTCCCTTTGTTTCCCAAGCATGGAATTCAAAGGTTGGGCATCTCATCTATTATTCCTCTCACACTCTCCCGTTGGGTTTTTCTTACCCATTGTGGGTGGAAGTCTACCCTAGAGAGGATCACATAAGGAGTCCCACTTGTAACATGGCCCATGACTACAGATCACTACTCAAATGATATGTTATTAGTTGAATATTTGAGGGTTGGAATAATGTTTCATGAGGATGCCACCACACTACCCAACATAGATGACTTAATAATTATAGTGATACGATTATTGAGAAGAGGGGGGAGGATATGAAAAGGTCAAAGGAGCCAATGACAACAATGAAGAGAGTTTTGCAAGAACATGGAAAACTTTGGGATTGAGATGAGAAAGTTGACATAGGAGACTATGAATTTCTCTACACAATAAGGTAACAAATTAAATCTCAAGTAAAATATATTTTCGTTGATATTCTTTTTTAGATTGAACATAACACTAGTGGATGTAATTTGCAGTTTTTTTTAAATTGCAATAAAATTGGCTTTAGAGTTCCTATCTGGAGCTTGTCTCACTATAAAATATTGTTTGTTGTCTATGAAAATTTGCAATATTTTTCAAATTTCTTAAATGCTATTTTTTTTAATCAATATTGACTCAAGATGTTATTGGCAACTTGACACATGAACTATGGTTATTATTATTCCAAGGAGGGTGAATGTATATGTGCACAAATACTTCCATTGTTGTGCCACAACTAAGTGTTTATTGTTCACCTTCCAAACATGACCATTATTCTTTACACACTCACAAGTAAAAAGAAGTGAAAGTAAAAAATTACTGTCTTATGTTATAGGAAAAGGGTAGTGCTTTTGGATTTTTCATGTTTGTTTACCAAAAGACCTTTCCTAGTTGGTTGTAGTGCTGAGGTAGACAAGTATGTGAGGGAAACATAAATCTAGGCTATCAAATATATCCCCTAAAGATAGATACTAACTAAATATACATTCAAACATGAATTTAAATGCATAAAACAACTCTTCGAGGGGAAGAGATAATTTATTTGTATTTGAAAAATACTTCTCTTGAGGGTGGGATGGGGGATGGAGGAGTTGACCCAAACCTTTCCAAGTTAAACCTATTGGCTCAGAGGGAAAAAACTACCACCCATTATAATTTTCTATTCACCATCGTATCATCTGAGGGGTGTCTTGCAAAAGTGGTCTTCAATATCTCTCAATGGGAGGGTCCTTTGCATCCTCCAATAGTCCCTCTTTAATTTGGCAACAAATTGGTAGCACTTCCCCTTATGTAATGGACAATTTGGAGGGATAAATGGGAAACTTGAGGCTAAGGAAAACAAGAAAGCGAATGGAAGAAAGGCGTTTCTCAAACTAGTTTGGAAAAATGTTAGAAGCATAAGGCTTAGCAAAAATCAACTTATCGAAGTTGAGGATGGGAACTCTCATTTGTAGAGTTTCATGGAGGTGGAATGGAGGTAGATGGAGTTGGGAGTCAAATCTTGGCCCATGCTTCACACATGTGATTGCATTCAAGTCATGGATGGTCTTGTACCCTGCAATTCAATGGGGAAGGTTGACTAGTATGGTATTCCCTTCATCCACCAAACTCTTGAAGTGACTTGGGAATTCAATGAGACACAAAACTTGCATGAATTATGCTACTACTAATATTGCACTGCTATACAAGGACATCCTGCATCAATGCACACCCCATGCACTAAGGGGTTACCTAGTTCTCCTTTTGGTGTATTATTAATGTATCCTCCACGTTTTTGGGTGAATTTATGTGGGCTATTGTTGATTTGGAATATTATTCAACGAACATCACTTAAGTCACATAGGTGAACAAATATTAGTGTGATAACAAGTACCCCCTTATGTGTGAGGTTAGGAGTGCATCATATAGATTAAATACATTGTGTTTCTATTACAAGTACCATGAGAGAGCTTGGAATGGAGAAACAACCTCGACGAAGAGAGAAATGAGGTCTCTCATAAAATAAAAAAATGTGAGGTGATGTATATATACACTTTATTTACAAATGAGGTGGATATACCCATGTTCATGAAATAGTCAAGTGAAGTACAATATGGGACCATAGCTCATGGATATAGGTCATAATACATATAAAAATGAATGTTGTTTTTGTTTGAAAAGTTTGATGGAATAAGGTATCCCTTGGGGACATAGAACTACTACAAAGGAGGTCCACTGGAATAGGACCTAAAATATGTCAAAAGTTGTTTGAGGAAAGCTCAAACTGGTCAAGGCTTGAGAAAAAATGTTGGAAAATATCCATACATGTGCCTGGTATTCAACTAGATCTGGGACACAATCATCACAACATACAAATATCCACAATGTGATAATGAGTTGTGGTCAAGCATAGGAGAAACCATCTTGTCAGTGATCAATGATGAAAATCATTGCTAGATACGAGAAAACACACTAGTAACGATAATGGGTACTAAGATCTATCACAAGCAATGCTATCTGAATGGATGCTTTGAAGTCAAATATGGGAAGAAACCATGTAGTTAGGGATCAAGGATGTGTATCCATTGTTTCTTATGAGGTAAAATACCAATGATGAAAATGGTAACCAAGGCACTAGGCCTCTAAATCAAACCCCATAAAAAATATGTTGAGGTTGATAGGGGAAAATCAATTGGACAAACTGACAATGAGGATTACACGTAAGCCTATATGAGGTACAAAGAACATTGATAGATGAATATGCTTGTCCAATTGATGCTAAACGAATTGGTCATCCGACATTTGTGTTTTGAGAGTGTTACAACACAAGTTGTAGGTTGGGAAAAGCCCGACCCAACCACAAGAAAATTGCTACAACTTGGGAATCCTACACCCAATGTCACCTCGATGTAGGTCTCGCACTTCAAGGGTGACTAGGTCACTCTAGGGAGGCGATCCCGGTGAACCTAGGGGGATTGAGATGGAGATGAATATGGATGGAAGTGAAGCCCCTATATGTCAAGTTTAAGTGGAGTGAAAGGTGAAAAGATGTGCCTTGTAAGTCAAGTGATTGTTGCCCCACATGTGTAATACTTCTCTGGATGATTGTACCTGCCCGAGACACGAGAAAAAACACTTTGCAACAATATATGTTAGATGGATCAGCAAGTAAAGATTGCTGTCCCTAATTTGCAGCAATATATAACAGTGTATATCAGCAAGAAAATGATACTATAAGCTGCTCAATAAATGATGAAGATGAAGTAGGAAATGCAAGAGAAAAACTAGTGAATGACTAGCTAAACTCAAGATGAAAAACTAATACTCTTAGCATAAAAGATAAGGCTGTTGTAAACACTTGTTTGCAGAAAATTATATCAGCCTTATGGCTGTAAAATTCATTGTATTACAACAAAAAAATCAGCCACTGAAATCTCCTCAAACTTTGCCAAAAAGTGCGTTGGAAAAAAGAGAACAAGTGTGCAAACTTTGAGCAAAATCCAATGGTTGATAAGAGATTTATTCAAGTAAGTAAGGCTGTTGTAAACACTTGTCTGCAACAAATTATATCAGCCTTATGGCTGTAACATTCAATGTATTACAACAAGAAAATCAACCATTGAAATCTCTCAAACTTTGCCAAAAACTGCGCTGGACAAAAGAGAACAAGTGTGCAAACTTTGAGCAAAATCCAATGGTTGATAAGAGAGTTATTCAAGTAAGTAAGTTAGGGTTTCTGCAACGCTAATGGATGAAGATGCAATTTTGTAACAGAAGCAATAAATAGCCCCTAGATGGGGACACCCTAGTGGCTGTGAGGTGCCCAAGACACAAGGAAAACAATCCACTTTGCAAGAAGTAAAAATCACTGAAAATCACGTTTTCCAATGCAATATTTTATTTCTCCAATGCAACAAATCAATGACTAGTGCCTTTACTATTGGGTTAATGGAGTCAAAAGGAGCTTAGATAAGCTACCTCCTTGGGGGTGTAAGCCCTTTTACTTCCCAAGGCAAGTTTCTCTAAGCTAGGGTTTAAGCTAAGAGGGTGTATGCCCTTATACTTCTCTTAGAAAACCCTTAATCAATGAGATGAAGCAAATAAAATGATGAAGGTTATGGTGGGGGTGTATGCCCTTATACTTCCCACCTAGATCCTAGCATAACAATACTTGACTTGAATAAAGTGATAGCAAGAGAGTAAAAACCATACCAAGATAAAGAGAAATGCTAAGAGAATTCACCACAAGAGCTAGAAAGAATCATCCAAAGCTAGCGCTAGGCCTTCCTCCATCAACCATTCATAACATAGCCATAAAAAAATGCACACGAGCTAAAAGAGCCAAGAGGGTTGAAAATTTCAGACCAAAGCCTCTCACAAGAGGGAGACTTATGATTAAAAAGAGATCTTATGATCTCTATTTATACTAAATGTAGCTACAATAGTTTGTCTACAAAATAAGGAGTAAACCACAAGATTAGGGGTCAAAAACCCTAATCTTGCTCCCTTAACAAAATAATATTAAACAATTCACTTAAAATTTCACTTTTTGCACAAATAATACCCTAATTTAGGAGGACATCACTCCTTTAGGGGACGTTTTTCCACTTTGAGGAAGTCGTTGGTGTTGGAGAAGCGTGGATGGACCTCCAAAGGCCATGTGTCAAGCATCTAGGCACTCATATCATGGTGAAGACCCTTCTCCTCCTCAAATGTCCATGTGTCAAAGAGTGACACCTCACCACCATGCCCTAGCCCCCAAGATCATGACATCAATCTCAAAAGTGGAATGTTTTTCCCCTCCTGGGCAAATCGTTTGGCAAGTAAGGGGTGGGATAGGTTGTCCAAGTCATCATCAAGGCCCTCCAATTCTGATCTCTCTCATCCGACATGCGGGCCCCTGACATCCAACCTGTGGGCTTGTAGCCCCATGGAAGCCCAAGCTAGGCTTGTTCTCCCAAATCTGTCCACCAGCTAGGTCCTGCAAAGACAAATGAACACGCCCTCCAAGGATCTCAAGTCATAACATCATGATAAGTGAATCCAATCAATAAGTAAGCCATCTAAGCATGTGCATCAATGATCCAAAAGGGATCCAGAGAAGGCTAAGAACAACTTAGAACTCACAGAGGCAACTCAAAATGCTCATAATGGCTCCAGGAGATAGAGAAAAGGGAAAAAATTCAAAGTTCCCAAAAATCAGTGAAAATGGAATGATCATGAAGAGCACGTCGCAAGATTTCTAATGATGCAAACAACTCGTCAAACAAAGTTACAGATTGAAAGATATTCATGGTCAAAGTTGTGGTCAAACATGGCAAGTCAACATGGGCCACATCATCATCTGTCTACTGACGTCAACAACTGACATGGAAAGATGATGTCGACATGACGACTGCTGATGTCAGCATACCACGTGGCAGCACTAGAGGCTGCCACGTGTCACCCACCAATAGGCTTTTCGAGGCTCTATGTGGATTGGTAGAAAAGTGCCACGTGGCACCCCCAGAATCCCACATGGAACCACCCAGAAGGTGCCACGTGTCCTGTACAAAGTTGAGGTGGAGGTGACATCAGGAGCTAGGTGGGCTAATCAACGGATTCCACGTGGTCCAATCAGAGGGCGCCATGTGGCACCCTCAAAATGCCCAAGGAGGGCCCGTGACTGAAAATAAAATTAAAAATATATAATAGGACCCCCGCCAAATCTGGCGGAGGTCCCACCGTATCTGGCTACATCCACCATATCTAGAAGCCGCCAACTAAGTATAGCAGAGGTTAGAACCAAAGAGCTAAAATGGGAGGCCCGCGTGTTTGACCTCGGGACCTCCCCCACATACAACGCTTTAATTTTAGCGCCAATAACCGATTCGCCCAACGAAGCCATTGGTAACTCCGTTCGCCCAGTTACTATTCAAGATGAGTTTTTGCCCATCCAGAGGGGGAGGCACGGTCGTACGACTACGAGCATGGTTTACGAGGCAAAGGAATGTCATTATTGTAGGGTGCAGAGGGCACAAAAACCAAGAAACAATTCTTCTTGGACCTGGGAGTGCCAGAGTCAGATCGAGGCGTGGAGACAGTCATTTTTGGGTAATTCGGTGCCACAAATTCAGTGGTGATGTTTGTTTTCTGATTTAAACATTATTTCTGCAACTTGATTCCATAATGAGATATACTTATGTATTTTGCCAAATTCTTTTGCTGAGTTAGTGAAAGAGCCTACCCATTTGAGAGCAGGACTTAGAGACGTAGTCCACCAGGGACGAACTTTGTTATCAAGTTTTTGTGTTCAGATTTGATGCTTATGTCTCTTCATTTTTGAGTTTTCCCTTCTTTAATGGTGCACTTTAATTTATGCTCATTTAATGCAATTCTTTATAAGTCATGATGGAAAGATCCCGAATCATGTTGGTATCAGAGCAATCGTCTTTGACTTGAATTGTTAAGTGTGAATGCTTACTAGGGCCAAGCATAAGCAGGGTGAAGGAACTCTTAATACTTTCAATACCAAAGTTGGTCGTGTATCCAAAAGGAATAAAATGGCAGAATATGACAAGCGTGATGAACAAGACAAAAAATTTCACATGGTCTTTTATCGCATCTCAGAAATGGTCGAATGAATGTATGGATATTACGAGAAGAGGATGAAGAAAAGTGAAGAAAAAGGAAGAACATGCAGATGATGATGCTTCGGTAAACCAAGGGGCTGGAGGAGATCCTCTTGAGCCTCCGTCTTCACCTTTGATTTCTACCTCTTCTTCCTCTGAGCATTCTCACCATTCTCATCATTCTAACAGTAAAACCTCTTTTAAGAAACTATTATTAAAGCTTGACATAAAATTTGTTTTACCTATGTTTAATGGAGATGCTAATCCTGAAAAGATAGATAATTGGATCTGACAGGTTGAAGTGTATTGTTGTGTTGAGCATATTGATGAAGAGGAGGTTAAAGTGCAACTGGCTTCTCTTTGGTTGGAAGGCACTGCTCTCATATGGTGGGAGATCAAGCTTAAGGACATAAGTAAGTGTGGTAATCTTATTTTCTCATTGTTGGAATTTAAATCAACGATAAGGAAACAATTTTATCCATTAGGGTATTTACATAAAACAATGATGGAATGGAAAACTTTATGGCAAAGTAAAGGTCAAACTGTACAAAGTTTCACAAAAGAATTTAGGAAGAAAGCTCTTGCATTGAACATTCCTTTGGATTCTTATGAAACTTTAATGAAGTATATTGGCGCACTTCACAGTTATATTCGTCATACTTTTCTCTTGTTTAACCCCACTAGTCTTGCCGAAGTTTGTGTGCAAGCCACTCACCTTGAGAACAGGGGGAAACATGTTCAAGAAGATCCCATGAAGAAACCTTCCAATTTCCCACAAAAGACTTTTAAGAAGTTTAAAAGGAAGGACAATAAGACCGCTACAGTAACGAGAGAAGGAGGAAAACCATCTTGCACCCATCGCTAGAAGAGCGGTCACGATGAAGAACACTGTTGGAAACTGCATCCAGAAAAGAAACTGAAACAGTTCGGTGGAAAGGGGAAGACAAAGACCATTGCTACAATGAAGCAAGAACTTGGTTCTGATTCAGGAGATGAAGGAAATATCACAATGGTTGGAGTACAAGGTAAATATTCTCTTCATGCTAGTTCAATTTTCAATGATGAATCCCATGTTGATGAATGAAAAAGGAATGAGTTATTTCATATAAGAGTATCTAAACATACTAAGATAGATACATTATTTGATCTGGGTTCCCAAGTAAACTTAATATCTGAAGCACTTGTCAAGAAGATGGGTCTTGAAACGAAACCACATCCGAAGCCTTATCCTCTTGGTTGGGTATGTGATAAAGAAAAACTTAATGTCACAAGACAATGTAGGATTAGATTTGCTATTGCTTCAAAATTGATTGATGAAGTGGATTTGGATGTTGTACCACTTGATATATGTGGCATAGTGTTGAGGAGTCCTTATCTTTATGATAGAAAATCAATCTTCTTTCATCATGAGAACATATACCACCTTACTAAAAGGGGAGTGGAATATATTGTTAGAGCTCACAACATGAGGGTAAATACAACACTTTTTAGTGCAGGGCAAATGAAAAGACTCATAAACACTAATAAGAGATATGTACTCATGATCATCAGAGAGAAAGATGTTGGGACATCCGATGCTTTCCGAGGGTGTGATCCATCTCATAAAAATGAATTATTTGATATTGTTTCTAAGTATGATGATATTTTTCAGGAACCAGATGGATTACCTCCTAAGAGGGAAATCCAACATGAGATACATCTTCAACAAGATTCTCCTCTTCCTAATGTGGGCATGTACATGATGCCAGTTGTGGAGATGACAAAGATCAATAAACAAGTACATGGCTTATTGGATCAAGGGGTCATCAGGCCCAGTTCATCTCCTTGTGGTTCTCCGATCATGATGGTTCCAAAGAAGGATGGCACATGGAGAATGTGTGTCGATTACTGGGATTTAAATAAAATCATGGTGAAAATTCGATACCCTCTTCCTCGCATAAATAATTTACTTGATCAATTGAAGAATGTTGTTTATTTCACTAAGTTGGATTTGTGCAGTGGATATCATCAAATCAAAGTCACAGAATAAGATGCATGGAAAACTGCCTTTAAAACCAAACAAAGATTGTTTGAGTGGTTAGTTATGTCTCTTTGGCTTTGTAATGCTCTGACAACTTTTATGCGTGTGATGAATGATGTATTCAGGCCTTTCCTAGATGACTTTGTGATTGTATATTTAGATGACATTCTTGTTTTTAGCGGGACTTGGGATGAGCATGTGAGGCATGCAAAGCAAGTATTGGATACTTTGCAAAGGGAAAAGTTGTATGTAAAACTGTCTAAATGTGAATTTGGCAAGACTGCACTTGTGCACTTAGGTCATATTGTAGGAGGAGGACAATTGAAAATTGATCCTTCCAAAATTGATGTAATTGTAAAATGGTCTGAGTCAAAAAGTGTTACCGAAGTCTGAAGCTTCTTAGGTGCAGTCCAATATTGGAGGAGATTCATTCCCAACTTCTCCTCTATAGCAGCTCCTTTACATGCCTTAACCCATGTGAATAACACTTTTCAGTGGGAAGGAAAGAAACCAAAAAATTTCAACATTTTGAAGGAGAAGATCAGTATCGCACCAGTATTAGAACTGTCAAATCTTCAATATCCTTTTGAGATCGAGACAGATGCTAGCGGATATGGCATGGGTGTAGTATTGATGAAATATCGTAAGCCTATCTGTTACCACTCTGAAACTTTTAACTAAGTTGTTGTTAACTATCCTACATATGATAAAGAGTTGTATGCATTAGTCCAAAGTGTAAATAAATGGAAACACTACTTGTTAGGGAAGGAAACAATCATACATATTGATCACCAACCCTTACAGTGTCTTCAATCATAGATAAAATTGCAACAATCTCGACACTACATGTGGATGGATTTTCTACAACAATTTCACTTGGAAATCAAGTACAAAAAGGGTACAAGTAACAAGGTAGCTGATATGCTTTCTAGACCTCCTATTGCTTCTTCTATTGTTTTGAAGAATGCTTATTTATCTCATGATAGCTATGTAGAACAATATGCCATCGATGAAGATTTTAAAGAAGTATATGCGAAGCTAACCCTTGGTGTACAGGTAGAGACCTATTGTCTGTAGGGAAAACTACTCTACCATATTGGAAAACTATGTATTCTTACAAGTGAACGAGTCCATGTAATACGAGAAGCTCACACTTCTCTTGTGTTTGGGCATTTTGGGGTAGGAAAAACTATGTCTCATTTGCAAAGGTTTTGTTACTAGCCTCAAATTAAAGCACTTGTAACTAAATATGTAAAGGTGTGTGTGATGTGTTCTACTTATAAGCCCACTAATAGAAAACTGGGGCTGTACTCACCACTTCCTATTCCATCCCATCGATGGGAAAGTGTCTCCATGGATTTTGTAGGTGGTTTACCAATGACCAAAGGGGGTCATGACTATTTGTATGTCATAGTGTATAGGTTCAACAAGATGTGTATCTTGATGCCATGTAAAAATTAGATCACTGCTGAGCAGATTGTTAATCTCTTCTTTCAGCATGTTTCTGTTCACTTTGGATTACCCACATCCATCATCTCGGATCTAGATACTCGATTCCTTGGGGACTTTTGGACTAGCTTGTGGAGAATGATGGACACCAAATTGAAGAGGAGCACTGCTTTCCATCCACAGACCGACAAATAGATAGAGGTGGCAAACCAAACAATGATACTTTTGCTTCGAGACTACTACAACAAGCATCCCAAGTTATGGGATGAACATATACCCTATGTACAATATGCGTACAATCGAGCTTTACATTCATCCACTCAGAGTTCACCTTTTGAGACATGTTTTGGGTACTTACCAAAGGTTCCTTTGGAATTGATGTACGAGAGAGATGCCGATGTGAATGAAGAACGAATAGAGGAAAGAGCCCGCAAGTTCATCGAGAGGATCCAACAGATACATGAGGCAGTCAGTGAACAGTTGGAGAATAGTCAAGCATAGTATAAAGCTCGACATGACAAGCACATGGTTGATCATCAGTTCCTGGTTGGAGACTGGCTATGGCTTCACATCAACAAGGAGAGATTGAAGGGTGAAGGAAATAAATTCAATCCCATTCGTTATGGACCCTTCACTATCTTGGAGAAAATTGGTACCAATTCTTTTCGTCTAGATCTTCCACCTTACATGCAGATTTACTCAGTTGTGAATGTTGAGAACTTGAAACTTTTTGAGCCTCCCGTGATCATGGATCAAGATGAGGAAGTTTCAATACCTTTAGTTGATGAGTTTGCACCAGAATACTTGGATGAGCTATAGGAAGATATCATCTTGGATAGGAGGACGAGGAATTCACGCATGGGTGATGTTGATTATCTTCGAGTAGGCTTAAAAAGCACACATCCAAGCAAGGCAAAGTTGATTGAGAAGGACAAAGTGAGGGAACTCTTCCCTCACTTACCTGTTGATTGATGAAATCTTTTGGTGGTCCAAAATCTTTCAGTGTGAAGGCATGATCCAAAAGGGATCTAGAGAAGGCTAAGAACAAATCATAAATCACAGAGGCAACTCAGAACGCTCGAAATGGCTCCAACAGACAGAGAAAAGGGAAAAAATTCAAAGTTCCCAAAACTCAGTGAAAATGGCATGATCGTGAAGAGTGCATCACAATATTTCTAACGACACAAATGACTCTTCAAACAGATTTACGGATTGAAATATATTTGCGGTCAAAGTTGGAGTCAAACATGGCAAGTCAACAGGGGCCACATCATCATCTATACTGCTGACGTCAACAGATGAAATGGCTGGATGAAGTCATCATGACGACTGCTGATGTCAACATTCCATGTGGAAGCACTAGAGGCTTCCACATGTCACCCACCAATAGGCTTTTCGGGGCTCCATGTGGACTGGTAGAAAAGTGCCACGTAGAACCCCCAGGTGACGCCACGTGGCACCACCTAGAAGGTGCCACGTGTCATGTATGGAGTTTACATGGAGGTGAAATCAACATATAGGTGGGCCAATCATGGGATTCCACGTGGCCCAATCAGAGGGCACCACGTGGCACCCCTGAAATGCCCAAGGAGGGCCCGTGACCGAAAAATAATAAAAAAATATATAACAGGACCCTGCCAAATTTGGCAGAGGTCCCGCCATATCTTGCTACATCCACCATGCCTAGAAGTCACCAACCAAGCATAGCATAGGTTACAACCAAAGAGACAAAATGGGAGGCCCGCTAGTTTGACCCCGAGACCTCCTCCACATACAATGCTTTAACTTTAGAGCCAATAACTGATTCGCCTAATGAACCCATTGGTAACTTTATCTGCCCATTTACTATTTAAGCCGAGATTTTGCCCAGCCAGAGGGGGAGGTGCGATTGTACAACTGTGGGAACGGTTTACAAGGAAAAGGACTATCATTATTGCAGGTTGTAGAGGGCACAAAAATCGAGACGTAATTCTTCTTGGGCTTGGGAGTGCCAGAGTCGGATCAAGGTGTGGAGACAATCATTTTTGGGTAATTCGACGCCACAAATTCAGTGGTGATGTTTGTTTTCTGATCTAAGCATTATTTCTGCAGATTGATTCCAAAATGAGGTATACTTATGTATTTTTCCAAATTCTTTTGCTGAGTTAATTAAAGAGCCTACCCATTTGAGAGCAGGACCCGGAGACGTAGTCCACCAGGGACGAACTCCGTTATCAAGTTTTTGTGTTCAAATCTGATGCTTATGTCTTTTCATTTTTGAGTTTTCCCTTTTTTAATGGTGCACTTTAATTTATGCTCATTTAATGCAATTCTTTATAAGTCACGATGAAAAGATCATGGATCAATCAAAGATCACTATATCAAACAATTAACAACTCAAAGACACTATGCGACTTGTCAAGCTTAAATATGGGAGGGTTGACGAGGTGTCCTATTGGGTAGATATTTCCCTAGGTCGAGGAGAGCTTCCAAGAGGTCCCTCTCTAAGACATATAAAGTATATGAGGTGGTTGGGGACGAGACTCAATGGGAATAGGGATCATGACATACAAGGAGTCATAGTGTCTCATTCATGGGTGCCTTTGTAGAGGGTGTGTGGTACCTTCGTCCACAATGCAATTTTTCCAAGCCCATCAATTACATTTTATCTTTCTTTCTTTATATTTTCTTTCATAATAGCATAAGGAGAGATTGAAGGTCATTGCCCTAGCATGGTGACCAGGTGATGGCAATGTCACCCACAAACACCTAATGGAAATGAGAAGGCTGGCTCGTGATGAGACCCGCTTAGTCTCAACCATGCAATTGAGAGCCATTGCCCTGGTTTGGTGACCAGATGATGATAATGTCATACCACTAGATATCCATGGACGTGATAGGCTGACTCATGATGAGACCTCCTATCCTTCAACTAACCTTTCAAGAATTTCTTTATTATATTGTGGGTCCCATTTGTTCAAAGATAAGTGTTTCATTTCTTTCTTGGGTGATCCTTGGGAAAATAATCTAGAAGGTTTATACAAGGATTTTATCTTTTAACCAACATCAACCCCTCTAGGCCTTTAGCCCCTTCTTCCCATAGAATGAGGGAAAACCCCTTCTTGGGTCAATACACCCTAAAATCCCAAGAGATAAGGAAATGAAGGGGAATAATGATGAAAAATGGTAAGTATGGTCGGGAACGGTACGATGGATCATTAAGGGAGTTCCCAGTAGAAAACCCATCCCCAAGGAAAACCACTTACTAGGGCACAATGTCAACCACCAAGGTGAAACAAGGAAAAAGGCATAATGTCCAAGCACATATCATGAAATATAGAGCAATCAAAGATATGACATAATCAAATGGATTAAATATTGAAATGATGCTCACCATAATGATGACTTGTACCTCATGGAGCAAGGCCCACTGCCTTCCGGAAGCCAACTGGTGCGGTGGATTCCATCTGTAAACATGTGACCATTTGTGGTGGTGAGTGGGTTTTCCATCTGTGCAAAAGGTACTACTGGTCATGTAGTCTCTCGACACTCCATATATGCAACCCGAGGGCCTCGAGACATCATCTCCTTAGTTATCCACAAAATGGGGATAACAGAGAGCAATGCATAGAATTGGTATGGAAAATTCTAAGGGAATGAAAACCTCTTTTCCATAAACCAACCTAAAGGGGGTGTATTTTTTCAATTGTTTACATGTTGTTCTATAGACCCACAAAACTATTGGAATTCATTGATCCGAGTTGTTTCATTGCACATTACACACCTTAGTGAGGGCATTCTCTAAGATCTTGTTGAAGAATTCAACTATACCATTAACTTGTGGAGGATATGATGTACTCTTTTCGTGATGGATCACAAATTCTTGAGTGAGCATGTAAATGGTGTCATTCATAAAATGTGCAACCTGATTGCTCATTAGAACCTTTGGGTAGCCAAATTTGGTGATGATATTCTCAAATATGAAGCACATGTCCATGCTTGTGATGCAATGTTTGATCAACACAACTGCCGACCATCATGTCAAGTACTTTGTGGTGGTAAAAATATATTGCGCGCTAGTTCTGTGAGTAGAGGGGTGATGGGGCAGAAGAAGTCAATTGCCCATTTGTGAAATTGTTTGAGCACTGTGATTGGGACAAGCGACATTTCATCCCTTCTACAAGTCTTCCTGATTCTTTGGTAGACATCACAACGCTTACAATATTATTTAACGTCTTCAAATTCTGATGGACACCATAAGCCTTCTCAAAGAAATTTATGCGTTGTTTCTTTTTCGGTGTTATGTCCCCCTGCAATACCTTCATGTGCCTCATAAAGGATCATGTCACACTCATGTTCTAATATGCATATGCACAGGATTCCATTGACAACAATATTGTACATGTGACTTGCAATCAACTGGTAATCGACATTGCGGGTCACCAACTATCTGCGTTGCACTTGAGTGTATCCGTCCGATTCTTGACCTGTTGTAAGGTAAGCTACAATATCTTCAAGTTGATCCGACACTGCTTCAATTATGAATAATTGTGCATAAGGGAGCTCATCATCTAAAGTTTCTCTAGCTTCACTTGAATATATTCATGAGAGATGGTCTAGCCCAACATTATGTTTTTTGGGTTTAACATCTACTTCAAGTCAAATTCTTGAAATAGTAAAATCCATTGGCATATTATCCCCCCCAACATTGGCTTGTTGACCAAAAACGTAAGTGCCAAATGCTTGGTAAAACATTTGAAGGGCGTGTCGAGTAAGTAATGCTTGAATTTCTGCAGGGCATAAACCATCGCCAATCCTTCACGCTCCATGGTCATATAGTTCTTCTTTGAGTTTGATAGCTTTATATTGGCCAAATAAACTGAGTGATCAATGTGCTTTTCCCAGGATACACAAGCACTATGCCAAGTGCAATGGAGGATGCATCTACATGCATGTGAAATATCTTAGCCCAATCTGGGAATATTATTATCGGTGTAGTTACTAATTTCTCTTTTAGCATGTCCAATGCCTCTTGGCATTTCAGGTTCCATATATACTTTGTGTCCTTGTGCAATAATTTTTCCAATGGTGCAACAACCTTTGCGTAACTCTGTATAAACCTTCTATTGTACCCTGTGTGTCCAAAGGTTATGTGTAATTCTTTGATGGAAGTGGGTGCCAACATGTCCAATATTATTACAATATTTTCTTGATCGACAAGAAAACCTTATTTTTAGATGACATGTCCTAGTAATGTCCCAAATGGTCCATAGAAGATGCATTTTTTCAAATTCAGTGATATCTGTAACTATCTACATATATATATCATCAATTTCTATGCTTGCATGTGCTCTTTGAGTAGGTTGAATACCGTCCAATCATCTAAGTAGAACTCTAGAAACTTATGCATGAAGTTCTTAAAAGCTGATACCACAATTATAGAAACACCATCGATGCATTCTTTAGGCCAAAGGGAATTACTGTGTATGAAAATAAGCCCCATTGTGTCACAAATTTTGTCTTAGCTTGGTCTTCTTCTGCAATTCTCACTTGGTGATATCCTGAGAAACCATTTGTGAATGAGTAGGCCTCATGGCCACCCACATTTTCCAACACCTCGTCGGTAAATGGGATTGGAAAGGGGTCATGTACATAAGATAAATTCAAGTTACATATGCCTACACAAATTCTAAGGTCACCTTTTTTCTTTGGTTGCACTACCATCGGGCTAATCTAGTCGAATCCCTCCATAGGTACAATGATCCCCGTGTCTAGTATTTTATCTAACTCTTTGCACATTGTTTCCTTGTACTTTGTGTTCAATCAATATGGTCATTTTTTGATCGGTTTGACATCTGAATTCAATTGAATCTTCATTTCTTCGAGGGATCCTACAATGCCAATCATTTCCAAAAAACTCTTTGGAGACAAGTCTTCATATTATTTCAATAGGTCTACCACTTGTGTCACTATCTCATGATACCAATAATGTCCAATTATTGCCATTTTAGGTGTTTATTCCATGTTAATATTATGTTTCTTTATTTTAATGGCTATCCATAGTACTGTGTAGTGCTAGTAGAGGCATTCCCTTAAACCACACGCTCGCCCTTGGTATCGTTGACTTATATTCCCCCGGGGTCTTCCTCTTGCATTTCATTGGTATCAACCTTCCAACAATATACTTCTTGTTTTATTTTTTCCATCAACTTGTCATACATGTAGACAACTTTCTATGTAGTATCCTTGGTTTTCCTACAGAAGATGAAATCCTTGATTCTTAGTAGAACTTCTCTTTGTGTGGGGAATTCAGACGTGAACTGAAAGGTTGTGCAAAAATGACTACTTACTTTATGCTAGTTTCTTGTTTTCTTTCTCGTCTCCTCTTGAATATACTATCTTCTAGGAACCATATCCATAATATGGACAAACCTATGGACTCATTATGTGCTATAAATATTCTTGGTCGTCCAACGCCTTTGACAATATTGTATATGTTCTCGAGGATCTTCGGTGCCCTTATACCAGTTCATCAATTCAAAATTTATGGGGGCCAAAATATCACTTTGATACACTCCACTCTCTTTTCCCATTCCTGTAGCTTTGTCGCCCACTAGCACACAAGTGTTCCTTTAACCACTATGTCCATAGCTTGAATTCTTTGGGTTACAGGAACCAACCCATCCATCTGTTCCATAAATGTGTCTACTTGACTTGTTCCATCAAACCTTGGTAGGTCGCACAACTCTAATCCAATATAGCACACTGCTTTAGTGAGTCATGCACATCTTCGGTTTGATACCTCATATAGTTTGTTCTGCCATCTGTCCATAGCATCTTCTGAATCTATGTCATAGAAGAGAACGATTCTCAATCTCAGTTTTCCATTGGTTGTTGGATTCACATAATCTTCTTTGCTCCCCATGATGTATATTTTTTCTATGATTGGAATATGCACATTTTCATCCACGGGCTCATTGTATCTCTCACCCTCATTTGGATCCAATGGTGCAATCACACACAAGGTGTTTGTCTCAAAGGAAATCTTCCATTGTTTCAGGGTTAGCATGACATTGTTATCAAATTCCCAGCCAATACCAAGTAGAGCTAGATAGGGGTCTGAGTCATCCATGATCTCAATCACCTCAAAGTTTGCTTTGGTCTTTACCTCATCATTGTTCACTTCTACTTGTTCTAGATTTCCAATAGGGTAGATTTTATATTGGTTGGAAGGCCTTAGTTGATATGGGGACCACACTAAGTTTGGTTTACCCATAAACTCCCAAGATTGCTTTGGAAAAATGTTCACATTGGATCCCAAGTCCAACATGACATTGTCCATCTCATAGCTTCCAAGCTCACCTGTTATGTTGAATTCTCTTCCTGTGTTCTTTTCCCTGCTCACTTGACAGACGTCCCATTCTAGTAGTAGGGAAGAAAGAAATATAGTTGTTTTCTCTTCCCCCATACATCTCATTAAAATGCACGCCAATTTCTTTGCATCTTTAAGATCACTTAGCAACTTAAGGAAACAACACAGGAATTCACTTACTTGATTTTTTGATTCGACTTGGTGATAAGTGTTGAGTTGCATTTCCTCTTGTGTCATGCATTTCATTTCTTCGTGCATGCATTCTTCTTCCATTTCCTTGTTTTCTTCTTGTGTTGTAACTCTTCATGCATGCAGGCTTCATCTAACGATTTTTGTGTTGCACGTTGTATTGTTTCACGCACACGAGCTTCCTCTAGTGACTTGTATGTTGCTTATTGCAACTATTTGTGTGCACCTACTTCCTCCAATAACCTCTGTGTTGCGCATTGTAACTCTTTGCATGCACATGATTCCTCTAATGACCTCTCTGTTGCACGCTATAACTCTTCAAACACTTTTTCCTCTTCTAGATCCCTTTGTGCATCATGTACGAATTTATTCTATTGTGCGATGTCAAACTTGGGAGGTTCCTAGGTTTCTTTTCCGATCTTTCCTTTTGCATTATGACCTGAAATTTCTCCTCATTCTAGGTCCATTCCCATCCAAATGACTCCTCGGGTAACTACATGTACATAGACATATTATTTTGGCTTATGACCTTCACACGGTTCCACAATCACCATATTGCAGTGTCCCTTATTCTTTTCCCATTTCGCGAACAAGTCTGGGAAATCTTCCATGACATGATTTGCGCTATGGAAATATTTGTAGAGGGCATGTGTTTGGTACAAAAGCATGAGAAGTGGCATGCTTTTCCACAGTTAAAGAAAGTAGGTGGTCTTCCTACACCACCACCATATCCTCTTTCTCTTCCTCATCCATATCCTCTTCTCTAGCCTCCTTGGTATCCTCCTCCATCAAATACTTCACGATCTCCACCCTTCTACTCTTCCTGGACCAGGAAAGTGTTTGCAGTGTGCTCTTTCATCAGTTGTAGCAACCAATAGTTGTTCATGTCATGGCCCATGGATTTACAAAACTCACAAAATGGAGTATGTGTAGTCTTTTTATACTTCTGTAGTGTTGGGAAAGATGGAGGTATATGGTCCCATTTCCTATAAATATCACACCATTTGGTCTGTCGTCCTGCTGGGAACAAATTTGGTGCACCCGTCGCTGTGTAATTTCCCAGCATGGGGCACTCATTTCTATTGTGACCTTCGATGTGACATGTAGTAATCTAGATATTCTATGGCATGATATTTTCCTTAGCTATATCTTGTAGCTTCATGGTGAAGTTTGCAAGATGGGATTGTACCTGTGCCAACCCTGCTAAAGTCTCACCACCTCCTGGTGTAGCTTCTAGGGACATTGCAATTTCCATGACTTCCACTTGGGTCATCACTTTTTGCTGGGTGAGGGGAACTTGAATATGAGGCAAGAGTCTAGCAATAAACCATCCTCTTTGTTAGACGTATTGAAGTTGAAATGTCAACCTATCCAACAAAATCTTGAACCGTTGGTCATAATCCCATATGGTTTCACCGACTAATTTCTTGATCTCTTTGACTTCTGTGATGAACTGTGATTCTGACTTACGTTTTTGAAATTCCCTAACAAGATCTCTCTTTTTGTCTAGTAAGGACATGAGTTGTCCCACTGGCATAGTATCCTTCTACTTCATGTACCATGCCAAAGATCTATCTATGAAGGTAGTCTCCAACTATGCAATCTTGTGTAATGTCCCTTTCCAAATCGGAGCTCCAGAGAGGAAGCTTAATGGTCTAAATAGCCCCGTTAGACTATAGCCAGGGGTAAAGAAGGTTACTAGAGGTCACTCTAGCCAAGGGTGTTATAATTTGAAAGTGGCATTGAGCTAAATGTGGCTGAAAGCGCTTTTAAGACAATTTGATCTAAAAATAGAGTCAACAATGAATTAGGGTTTCGGGAAGCTATAAGAGAAGGTAAAGCGACATAATTCATCATTATGCAAATTTTGACTTGTCATTGAGGAGAGAGGCGCATCTTAGGAGAGGTAGCTCAGTGGATTCCAGGAGGAATACACTAGTGGTTTATTTCAGTGTTGAGAGACAAACCCTAGTCACCGAGGAGATCACATAAGTCTTTCATCAGTCTTCAACAATAGTTTCATAGTTTCCTGTAGCAAGGGAACACTTATTCAGGGTGAGGGCACAACTTCTGAGGAGGTATTGAGTTGGCTTGTGCCATTCAGGGAGAATCCAAAGATTCCCTTCTGATCCGATTGAGAGGAAGGAAAGGTGAATATTTTTCCCAGTTTCTCGTCAGATTCCGATGGAGAAATAATCTGGGGTGCATTTTCCAGTCATTGAGGTTGCGACACTTGGGGAGGACACATTTGGGCTTCCCAAGCGATCATCAGATCAGATCTAGAGAAATCCTTCTGACCTATTTCACAGTAGGCCAGGGCGGTCAGTTTGAGACACATATCAGCTGATTCTGATGATGTAATCACTAGGGCACAATTTTCTAGTAGCAGAGGGGGCACATTTCCCCAGGGGGATCCATTCGGGGTCCATGCATACCAGTAGAGGGTTGACCAGTCACCAGGACTGAGAGAGACAACAGGGTGCACTGTTTGGGACAGTTTCCAGGCCGATCTGAGAGCTCTAGCCACCAGGTCGAACTTTCTAGACTTACAGTAGTTGCCGTAGCTTGCAACATATTCTACATCTCATCCATTGATCCCACAACATCCTTTCAATATCACATACTATTGTTTTAGTTTACTTATTGTATTCCGACTAAGATCCTCTTGTCAGTAATATAGCCGAGTGATTTATTTTATTCAGCCGCATTCGACATTTGTACTACACAGGGATATCATAATATAAGCTTTGCAATATTTTGTCGCAATTATTATTTGTATGCTCAGTTATATGTTGTAAACAATTAATCATACACATAAATTAGTAGAGTTTCCTAGACTAGCCAAATCTAGGATATTACAGTGGTATCAGAGCTTTAGTCCTGCTAGCCTTTGACTAAAGATGACGAGTGCAGAAGAGGACCCAGAGGGCCATGACCATGTAGGTGACAAATGTGTCACTTACAACAGACACAAGGAGAGAAGAGCTAGACCTGATTTCACCCCTTTCCCTCCCAACGCAGAGGAAAAGGAAGAGGCACACATGGAAGTAGAGAGAAGGGCAGAGCGTGAGGCTGAGCATGAGTCAGATAGGATGTTAGGAGACATATATGAGAGACCAGAGGGAAGTGGTAAGGTTCCCATGGAACCAGAGGCAACCTTTATGCAGGTACTCAACAATATGGAAGTCAGTCAATACGCCACGACTCAGTCTTTGGCGCATATGGATGATAGATTGGCTATAGTGGGCACCCCGGGAGCACAAGCCCCACATGCAACACAAGGGAACTCAGGGGCCGTCATTAGACCCGAGTCACCTACTCGCACATACACCTCTTTGAGTAGAATTCTATTACACATCGAAATTACTCACTTCGATAGTGTCGCAAGTGTCATCATTACAAGTGTCGCAAGTGTCGCATTTTGCTCACAAGTGTTGCAAGTGTCAAGGAAAGCATATTGCCATGATGCTTATGTCATGCCTATAATGACATGATAAGGACACTTGACACACATCAAACACTTGATTTGGAAGAGGAGAAATGATTAACTGGGCTTATGAACCTCTTGCCATCTGAAAGAACCCAAAAAACTGAGATTTTGGAGGAGAGTGCTCCCCTATACCTCTCTCAGGAGTGTTGGCGCTCCCCTATACACTATATGGGAGCGTTATAACACTACCTCTACCCTTTTGGAGGAGCGCTTCCACTTTTGGGAGTGCTGGCACCCCTCTAACCTTGCTAGGGAGTGCTATAACGCTCTGATGGCCCTTTTGAGGGACAACTGCCTATTCTGGGCAGCAATTGGTTTGTTGAGATGAATGGGGGAAAGATATTTTCAATCTTGGAAGGCAGTTGGATTCGAACCCCTAGTCCAACCATGATCTTAGGGAAGATACCTAACTCAAGGAGGAAAATCCTCAACTCACCCCAAAGATATCTCAAGTTGTTGAGCCTCTCCAAGGCTATTTAAGCAAGCTTTCTCATGGTGAAAGGGGGTGCTGGATGAAGAATGATACCAAACTTATGATCTCATAAGTGATATTTGGAGAAGGGATGAGAAGCATGAAACCTATGATCTCATAGGAAACATACAGTGAAGTGGAGGCTAATCAGTGAAGCTATCGTCATTCCGATCGTGGAGATTTTGAGCAAGGGTTAGACAAGGAGAACTTGACGAAACTGCTACAGTCCATCTATGGCTGTAAGTAATGTTTTGTCCTCATTAATGTAATATGCTTGGCCTGTTTATTTCTAATTTTTGTTTGACATTACATGAATTTGTATTTAAGTAGATAGGTCTGCTTCGAACTAATATCGATAGAATAGGAAGTGGTTGTACTTTGTTTGTCTACAGGGCTTATCGAGGAGCTCAAGATTGGAGTTCAACTCGGAGCGTGCAGGGACAAAAACCGGTAAAAGGTAGGTCTTTCCTCCTTCCTCTTCATGCATTATTTTGTGTAGACCTAAAAGGAAGTCAGTGACCATGATAAACACTTTTTGTCTTAGAGTTAAGAGTCTAGCTCTTTGAGGAGATCTGCTTGTCCGCGGGAAGATTTTCCTTCAACAGAAACTGGCGAATCCACTGGGGAATCGAATCAAAACTTTTGGTTTTGATTTTTCCTCATAGACCTTGTCTTACTCTTTGATTGTTTTTAGACCTTGTTCACCCCATTTGTTTGATTTCATATGCTGATTGACTCTTTACCCCATCACATTCAGCTTGACTGTCAAAATTTGACTGAAATTTTGGGTTTTTGGACATTTTTATGAGTTTTTTAAGCCTGACACCCCTGTGCCCATGTTAGTAGAGCGCCAACACTCCCTAAAGGTGTTGGACAGATATTTATAACACCCTGGTGTCCCTTACACCAGAGCGCCAACCCATTTTTTCACAAAATCTTTTCGAAAATCGCATTTTTTTAGGTCCAGACCCTATTTTTTCACTTGCTGAGATTCTTTGTGATTCAATGCTTCTTCCCATTGAACTTTGACATCCCTCCTTCTAAGAAATAAGCACTTTTCTGTTCAGAGTTGGTGGCCTTCTTTATTATTTTTTGAGTTTTTGCTGTTGAGAGCTTGAAATCAATCCACTTTTTTTTTCTCTCCTATCCGACTGAGCGAGAACTCTGGTGAAGGGCATCAGACATCTGTGAATCATCTTGTTTGGTTCTTTGAGGCCATTGTTATTCAACACCTCATTTTTGTGTGAATTGTTTGATTTTGCTTTGTTATCTTTTGTTTTCTGTTTGCTTCTTGTTTCAATCATAGCAAGAGGGTGTGTGTTGTTGGTGCGAAATCTGATCATGCTTGTCTGAATCTCCTTGATCTGAAAGGATAGTTGGTAGGAGAAGTTTTTGCATTGAATTAATCGTCATTCGCATACAAATGACAAAGATATATATTAGTGATTGGTTTGCATATTAGAAGGCGTTTTTGAAAATGTTTTAGCATTGCATTGGATTCGATTGAGAACTAATTGATTGAGGACATTTCATATTAGTGTTTGAAAGTGAAAACGACTCTTTCTCTTTCCCTTGAGTAGGCGTTCATTGAAAAGAAACGATTGCTTATCATATTTCATGTATATTTTTGGGAATTGAGTCCTCATTCCATCAGTTTCACTTTCGCACACCCTTTGAGTGAAGAACAACTGTAAAACAAACGCTAATTAAAAATTATCTAGAACATTTTTTTTTTTAGGATCTTCCACCAACAGTAGACTAGGGTTAGCACTTTGGATTAGGCCGTGAGTACAACTCTCCAAAGTTTTTCAAAACAAACATTAGCATCCTGAGCTAGGGAGAGTCAAATCCAATTGTCGTATTGGTTTTCTGGGATCCCCCTCTCACACAGGGGTTACGCACGAGGTCGCATTCGAGCGAATTATGGAGATTATCCCTTCGTGGTTTAACTGTTTGTAGTGGTCGAATCGTATATTGGGGGTCACTTGGAGGTATACCCATGATTATGTGTGGGAGCCTCTCAGGTTGATTTCAAACTTGTTATCCTGCCCATACGTTTCAGATCAGAGTGTCGACTGTACCTGCCCAGGGACTCACTGCGAATTGGTGTCTTTAGTTGCCATAATCTCTAGGTACTTACACAAGGTGACGGTGAAGGGAAGTCTCACTGTACCTGGAACAGACATTGGTCAAACTCACTCGGGCTCCTTGGAGGATAAATCCACAATTACTGCATGGAAGCTTGCACCAAGGTGAAATTCCGTTAAGCAGGTCACCATTGTAACTGTTCCACCATATCCCAACCCCTTCTCGACTTGATCATGCGACGTTGGATTTCATCACCAACTAGTACGATCATCGAGAGAAGTTGTGTCTGCTTGGTTGATTCCTAGATTTCATTAGCGCATGCTGTTTCTTTTTGTTAGTTGGCCCTAGATTTTCAATGTGTTATGTTTTTCTCCACAATTGAGCCCATAGACGATAAAGGTCTTAGCCGATCATGTAGGATGCAAGGGCTGCCTCCAGAAGGCTATCAACCCTTACCTCCTAACCCTCCAGAAGACAACTACCGTAGAGAGGTAGAAAATCAATCTGACGCTGGAAGTGTTATTTCTCCTCCGTTAGATAACCCATAAGACGCTTTGGTTACGGTTGAAAATCCCACTACATCTGTGTCGGTAACCCCTCTCGAACCACTTTTAGTTCGTTTAGACTCCTTTGGGAACGTCATAGAAGAAGAGATCCCACGATTACCGGAGAGGATCTTTACCGAAACATATATGGGATCCACAGAACCAATCTTTGGTGACGAGTATAGGACTCATGTTCATCCTAGCACCGCAGTAGAAACCAATCCCACACCTGCTCGTTCTGTATGGAGGACTTAATCGAGACATGATCTCTATGAACATTTCGAATCTATTCGACAACCCTTTCATCCTCATGACCCTCCTAGTGAAACAGGACCATCTGGTCAAACCATGAATCACCCAGTCGATCAGGTTATTCACTCTACTACCACACCAGCACAAGTCCATCCTAATGCTGGACTCATCACCTCTACTCATCCCCAAAGCACTTCAATCTCTACCCATGTTTCTACAAGTTTTTACTTTACAGCTCCGCATGTTTCACACGATCCTGCTGGGGCATCTTCTCACCCGAGAACGCATACCCCTGTTGGCCAAACACAATCCGCTGGAGGGAAACCACCATCCAAAAAACCTTTCCCTCCTAGAGGACTACCTTTCCATGGCGGGCCTACCCCTCCTGGGGGACATCCCACTTTTCATACTCCTCCTGGAGGGCAACCTCCGTTTGCTAGTCACACCTCGATCGTAAATACACCACTGGCAGGGGGGAAACCCTCGTTTGTTGGAAACCCTTCACAATCCTGGGGAGTATCTTCAGGAGGCATTTTTACCCAACCCCACTAGGAGGAGTATCCAATCCTGTCCCTTCCGGAACATCTTACGGGAAATCTTATCCGGGCGGCATCCAAAACACCACCTGTATTTCTCCGGGACCACAGTATTATCCTCCTCATGGGCCTCATGTGTATCCGCCTCCAGGATCTACTCCTTACCATTCTCAAGGGAAAAATGTTTATCCTCCTCACGGGAAAATAAATGACCCAACCTATAATGTTCAGAACCCACTGGGTTATGCCAATGTTTCGCATGCACCATCGAATCCTTCTTATCCTGGCCAGCAACAACCATATGTAGGAGGACCTACTGTTTACAACTATTCACCTAACCCAGTCTATGGTCCTACTGGTGTCCCTATGCCGCACCAGTATCATTCGCACATTAACCGACAACTACCTTTCCTTGTGACTCTGGATCTCCCATACTTGTCTCGGTTAACTAATGATCCTATTTCTCATTCACCGGTTTGGCCAGTTATTCCAGCTAAACTTCCTTCTGATATTCCGAAATTTGACGGAAACCCTGGCGAAGATCTGAACAACCAGGTGATGAATTTCCATTTGTGGTGTTCATCAAACTCCCTCATGGATGATTCTATACGTTTGCGTCTTTTCTAGCGAACACTTACTGGTTCAGCAGCAAAGTGGTATATTGAACTACCACGTGCTTCTTTTCATGATTTCAATTCCCTTGCCATGTCTTTCCTCATGCACTTTCAACTGCCTATTCGCTATGAGACGGGTACTGAACTCTTGACCTCCCTTCACCAAACTAACTCCGTGCATATCTCTGACCATATTCATGAGTGGAGGCGACGACGAAGGATGATCAAGGCAGTCATTCCCGACATACTGTTGGCGGAATGGTTTACTAAATCACTGTTACCCCCAATCGCTCGCGATGTCGCTATGGGTGGTGCGGTCACAGAGGAACAAGCCATCGCTCGGGCTCAGTACTTAGATTTGGTTTATTCCCAATCTGGTACTTTGTATGATTTGCTTCCGAATGTTGCTCGAGCTAATACCGGTCCTTCTAAGCCATCATCCTCATCTCATGCGGATGGTGTTATTGGTTCCGTCAAAACTCAATCTTTTTCCAAATCAACCACACCCTCCTCTACCTCCCCCCAAACTCAGATCTCTGAGGTGAATGCAGTTCAATCTGCCCCTTCACAACAATCCGGAGGTAAGAAGAAGACAAAGAATAAATCAAAAAATAATAATGAACAACCAAAAAATCAAACATCTGCTACCGAAAAGCAACCACAATGGAAACTGAAATTCCCGTGTATCATTTGTGGTGACGATCACTACACTCGAGATTGTCCACTTCACAATGAAGTGGCCAAAATTTTCCAAGGGAAGTCACAACCCACTGTGCTTACTCAACCTTTTCCACAGCAACAATCCATGGTTGCTCAAACCCCCTCTCCTGGGGGTAGTTCTAGCGATCCTCATGATGAGGCCTCGTCGAGTGCACATATTTATATGTTTAATGGGATCAATTTTACCACTCGCTCTAAGACATACGACACACCGGGTAACCTTGAAAAAGGAAAAGACACTAACAGTACCGGTACTTTACCAGATCCATCATCATCCTCCGTTAGTCTTCCATCGGTTAATCCTCCGTCTGGACCACTCCAGATTGAGAAACCCATGTTCGACTCTATCTTACACCCTCCTAAGAGCACTATACGTAAATCTAATTTTAATCCTAGGTCACGTGCCGCCCAAAACTACAACATTGTTGAAGATTTGGCTCAAGCACCATGTGCTATGTCTGCGTTAGAAGTTCTACAACACTGCCCCAGTCAACGTAGAACGCTCTTGGCCGCTCTTGGTGCTGTTGATTCTGAGTCGTCCAATCAGATCATGTTTAACCTGGAAAATTATGCGTCTCGACTCTCCCACCAACTTGCTTTCCAAGTTGATGTTGTTGTTCACAATCAACAAATCCACCGAACTATTCTGGATGAGGGAGCCTCGACTTGTGTCATGTATTTGGCGTGTTGGAAAGGTTTAAAATCACCAGCACTCAACAAATCCCCGATGATGTTACGCGCCTTCGACGGGAGAGGTTTTCATCCCCATGGGCTTTTACAGTCCCTGCCCATCCAATTGGGTGGAAAAACCATTACTGTTGATGTCGAGGTGGTCGATGCTCCCCTCGATTACAACTTGTTACTTGGAAGAAGTTGGTTTTATTCTATGACTGTCGTTGCCTCGTTAGTTTTCCGATGTGTCCAATTTCCTCATTAGGGAAAAATTGTCACTGTTGATCAGTTGGATTTCTGCACGTTCGATGCTCGCGTTCCCGCTACCAACAATATTCCTTTCTTGGGAGACCACAAGATCACGTATGAAAGCGTTGGTGTTGGCTTACTGAAAGATTCTAGCCTCATGGGTACTTTCCCTACACCACTTCCTCCGACTACACATCTTATTGCCACCGTCGATATGATTTCGACCACGGCTTATCAATATTTGGAATCATCTAACTCTTGGATTGTACCTTGTCCAATGGAATTCGATGCACTAAGTGACACCGTGCCACTTAGTCCAGCCGAAACATCATACATTTCTACCCAATCCGCTTCTCCCTCGTCAGATGACCAACATCTATTGACACCTGACATTTCCTCGATGCAATCACGGTTAAGTTCCTTGTCATCTACGATCGATTGCATTTCCTTAATTTTTCTTTTTGATGAATCTGTTATGGAAATGCTTCGCATTGACAAGTTACCTTGGGATAATAACCGTCACCGATCCTCTTTTCTTTCCCCTCATGAAGAAATTCGGGCAGATATATAGTCTATCTCCCCTCCTGATGTCAATTTTCTATCATCTCCCATGCTTTCAACTTTCGATGATTTGGATCCGGTAGTGGACATGGTGATTTCTTTGGTAGGATTATTGGAGCCTGATCTCCTTACTCCTATCGCGACCCTCAACATGTGTTCCTTCTCGGGTGATTATCTTCCTTCCAGCGAAGATCTCTTGGAATCCATGACCGAGTTTTGTCCCTTGATATGGTATCCTTTTAGAGCGTTATCCTCTCGGAAGCCATGATCAGGAAGAAACCACGAGCATAGTTTCTCTTCTCTGTGGAAAGCTCGTTAAAAAATGAAATAGACGTCCTGAGCATAGTTCTTTTCCTGTGTCAAGCTCGTTAAAAAATGAAACAGTCACCTCTCTTGAACCTTCTTTTCATCCACCCTTCTCTTTTTTTCTCATCTACTAGAGAAATTGGTGACGACCTCAAAGTCGGTGAATGAATTGAAGCTTGGAGGGCATGTCTCCAGCCTTTGATGATCATTCTGGAGTCAAGCCACTAGCTTTCATGCTGGGGGCATACCGAGCTTTGTCTTTGTTCTTTCTCGTGCTCGTAAATACATGAGAATGCATCCAGGTAGACTTTTATCTCTTTTTCGGACCTGTATGGATACACAAAAAAGGAACCCCCTGGAGTCTCCTTTAAGCTCTTTTCAGACTCTCTAAACATGAAAAGATTGCTGAGTGATCTTGCTTCCTTTCCCACTCGTTAAAAGGTTTGAAAGGGCATCTTTCGAGTGATAATTTATCTCTTTTTCAGCCTCGCGAGACTAACATTACGAAAAATGACAACACTGGAGTCAACTTTAAGTTCTTTTCAGACTCTCTAAAGATGAAAAGATTTCCGAGCGACCTTGTTCTCTTCACGCTCGTTAAAGTATTTGAAGAAAACGTATGTTGAGCGATAGTTTATCTCTTTTTAGGTCTCATCAGACTACTTTACGAAAAAKGAATTGAGAGAGTTCTCTTTTAAGTGTTTTTCCAGACTCTATAATCATGAAAAACCTTCGAGTTTTCTGTCTTTGGACTCGCTAAACAAAACATCGACAAGCCCATATGGGATCGAACCCTTACTTCTTCCAGTTCGTTAAACAAAGGAAGAAGAACTTACCGAAGGTGAGTTATATCGAGCATGTGTTACCCTCCTTGAGCTCGTTAAATCAAAAAGAGGTACTCATCTATCTGGATGGGGGAAATTTTTTAAAGAAGCAAGCCAAGCAGTTTTTGAGAACATCACCGAGTAACTCTTATGGTCTCCCTTGAACATGACACTTTGTCTTTGCACACATTTCAATCCACTGAAACTCTGCATTGAACCAATCCTTTGAATTTCCTATATTCCTCTGGGTCACTCGACGTAAGTCACAACATCCACTGCATCATCAAGTTTTGGTCCATGTCATGTTTTTGTTGTCGTGCCTCAGTGTTCAAGGGAAGTATCCGCCTCGAGAGTCAGCCATCACAAATATCTTGTCTCAATACCCATGTCAGTCCATGTTCATTTGATCTACCATTTACATCTCTGTGTCTGTTTCGTGTCGTTGATGGGGGATACATCAAGGCCCTCCTTCGACAAGTCTATTCCTGTTGACTTCAACACATTATCCAGGAACTAGATTTAGAAACCAATTAGTACTTTGGGACTTGGATGCCTCAATGGCAGGCCTCCTCACATCCGACAATGGGTTTACATCATTGACCTCTGATCAGATGATTCTACGGATGTTCGAATTCAACTCATCCATTCACATTCGTTGGAATGTACTAGAGTACCTTGGGAATCATTGACATTAATGGTTATCTCCCTCGCGCTTGTTAACGGTTTACATTATTGACTGGTAATCAAGTGGTTTCTGCCATGTTCGACATCAGTACATCTATTCACATGGTTAGATTCGTACTACATCGGGATCGGTAAGAAGACCCTGGGTTGAGTGATCACTCTGATATGTACTTTGCCCAGGTTGCGAAGGAGTTTCTCTTGAACAATGGCACATATACTGTCACATAGATCTACTTTGTATTGGTCGTGGCTATGTCTTGTCATCTCGTAGATCCACTCTGTATTCTTCGTGGCTACGATCAGTTCATATCATATGAGTATAGATCCACATTGTATCCCCAGTGGCTATACTTTTTATCAATACAATTATGGATCCGCAATGTATTTTATGGCGGCCATATCTTGCAAGTCTTTATCACCCAAGCATAGGTATGTCTGCCTTGGGTTTGAAACATGTCATAATATTTGTTGGACGTTTGTGTGCATCTTCTTTCAGGTTCTCCGCGTCTAGATCCTTACTTGAAAGTGTACAAAGCATTTCAGTTATCAGTTCCTGTCTTCTAACTTCATACTTTGGGGGGCAATCTGTTACACATCAAAATTACTCACTTCGATAGTGTCGCAAGTGTCAAGGAAAGCATACTACCATGATGCCTATGTCGTGCCTATAACGACATGAGAAGGACACTTGATACACATCAAACACTTGATTTGGAAGAGGAGAAATGATTAACTGGGCTTATGAACCTCTTTCCATTTGAAAGAACCCAAAAAACTGAGTTTTTGGAGGAGAGCGCTCCCCTATACCTCTCTTAGGAGTGCTGGCGCTCCCCTATACACTATATGGGAGCATTATAACACTACCTATGCCCTTTTGGAGGAGCACTACTACTTTTGGGAGTGCTGGTGCCCCCCTAACCTTGCTAGGGAGCGCTATAACGCTCTGATGGCCCTTTTGAGGGAGCACTGCCTATTCTGGGCAGCAGTTGGTTTGTTGAGATGAATGGGGGAAAGATCTTTTCAATCTTGGAAGGCAGTTGGATTCAAACCCCTAGTCCAGCCATGATCTTAGGGAAGATCCCTAACTCAAGGAGGAAAATCCTCAACTCACCCCAAAGATATCTCAAGTTGTTGAGCCTCTCCAAGGCTATATAAGCAAGCTTTCTCATGGTGAAAAGGGGAGTTGGATGAAGAATGATACCAAACTTATGATCTCATAAGTGATATTTGGAGGAGGGATGAGAATCATGAAACCTATGATCTCATAGGAAACACACAGTGAAGTGGAGGTTAATCAGTGAAGCTATCGTCATTCCGATTGTGGAGCTTTTGAGCAAGGGTTAGACAAGGAGAACTTGACGAAACTGCTACATTCCATCGATGGCTGTAAGTAACATTTTGTCCTCATTAATGTAATATGATTGGCCTGTTTATTTCTAATTTTTGTTTTACATTACATGAATTTGTCTCTAAGTAGATAGGTCTGCTTCGAACTAATCTCGATAGAATAGGAAGTGGTTGTACTTTGTTTGTCTACAGGGCTTATCGAGGAGCTCAAGATTGGAGTTCAACTCGGAGCGTGTAGGGACAAACACTGGTAAAAGGTACGTCTTTCCTCCTTCCTCTTCATGCATTAGTTTGTGTAGATCTAAAAGGAAGTCAGTGACCATGATAAGCACTTTTTGTCTTAGAGTTAAGAGTCTAGCTCTTTGAGGAGATCTGCCTATTCGTAGGAAGATTTTCCTTCAACAGATTCCTAGGCCATTTCTCCCTAGTTTTCAGAGGGCACCCCCAACAACAACACAACAAACGATTGCACAGAGGCCACCCACTTAGGCGGAGGGAATTTCAGAATATAGGATGGAGTAGGCAACATTGTGATTTGACTTCCATCAGGACATGACCCTGGTGAATTGCAGAATATAGGATGGAGTAGGCAACATGGTGAAGTATTGTGGAGTCAGACTCAGGAACCACCCTAGAGAGTCTCAGAGAGAAGGAAAACAACAACAATAGGGACATAACATTGATTTCATCCAGAAAGTTGGTAAAATCACTATACCTTATTTTGACGGATCATCCAAATGCACAGCCAGATCTTGGGTATAAAAGCTAGACACGTACTACAAGATCAACCAGATGACCGAGACATAAGCCATCAACTTCACTACCCTTCACTTGGAGGGTGAGGCTCACAAGTGGTGGAATCATGGATTGGTGAATTTGGGACATAGTCACATCACCTCCTACAAGGAGTTCACAGAGAGACTCATGGACATGTTTGACAAGAGGGATCCAGAGATCCATTTCAGGGATCTAGCCTAGTTGAGACAAACTGACATAACATAGGTATTCATCATAGATTTTCAGTGGGTGGCAATGGCAGTGACAGATATATCCAAGCCCAGGCTGATCATGTTATTCACAGAGGGGCTTATAGAACCCTTTAGAGGATGGGTGAAGGCATACAAGCCTCACACCTTGCAGTATTCCATATTACACACTCAAGATTTGGCAAACTCTACGATGAAGAATAAAGCCTTTTCCAAACCCTTCATACCATAGAGGGACTGAGACATGAAGCCATTCCAGAGAGAATGGAAGGGAAAGAATAATGTGGATGATGAGATGAGGTGAGAGATTATGAGGAAAAGGATTTGCTTCGTCTGTAAGGACCCTTGGGTCCCAGGCCACAGGCGCATGGGCAAGGGAGAGATTCATTATATTGAGGTGGAAGCATATAGTATGGAAAATGAGGAGGAGGATCACGATAGTGGATCCACTAGATCAGAGGAGGAGCCAACATAGGAAGAGGAGCAACCTCCCCGTAGACCACCGACACCGGCGGGGACCCACCCACCAGTAGTTCCATAGTCTCTTGAGCATGCTAACAGACAGAAACCAGCAAAGGGAGGAGTCATAGTGACCCTTTCTGGTGTTCCTAGGTATGATACCCTCCGGATCATGGGGCCACCCACAACTTCATTGATGCTTCATTGGTATCGAGACGGGAACTTCAGACATAGGAGTTTAAGAGGTTTGATGTTGCAGTAGAAGACGACCATACAGTGGAGTGTCTAGACAGAGTTATGGACTTGGAGATAAAGTTAGACAACTACATCGTGAGAGACACATTTTATGTGGTTTACCTATCTAACACAAATGTGGTATTGGGAGTCTAGTGGTTGATCACATTGGGAAAAATCATCACCAACTACCAAACCTTGGAGATGGGGTTCAAAGACAGTGACAGAAAGAGGATTGTTCTGAGGGGCATGTCGATAGGATCACCCCGGATGGTTTTATCCAAGAGGATGGAGAGGATATTGAGACATGGGGAGGTAACATATGCCATAGAGTGCTTGATCACTACACTGAAGGATTCAGAGGGTCGAAAATGGTATCAAACAAAGATCAAGAACTTGTTGGGAAGACATCAACAAGTTTTTGGGTTGATTCCACTAGGGAGACCACCTAACAGGGGGTTTGGGCATACCATTGAGTTGGAGGAGAGGGAAAAAACTATGATTACACCACCCTATTGTCATCCTAGGAGGTTCAAGGATGAGATAGAGAAAGAAATTAAGAAATTGCTAGTGATGGGACACATCAGACCTAGCAACAGTCCATTCACTTCTTCAGTTGTCTTAGTTCTGAATAAGGATGGTACCATGAGGATGTGCATTGATTACCGGACCTTGAATAAGAAAACCATCAAGATCCGATATCCTATCCCTCGCATTGACGAGTTGATGGATGAAATCCATGGGGTAGTTTTCTTCTCGAAGATTGATCTACGCTCTGGGTATCATCCGATCAACATACGAGAGAAGGACGTAGTGAAGATGACATTTCAGTGTCACTTTGGTCATTTCGAGTTTCGGGTTATGCCATTTGGGCTAACCAATGCACCGACTACATTTCAGTCTTGCATGAACCACATATTGAGGGATCAGTTGAGGAAATCGGTCTTGTTTTTTTTTGATGACATCTTGGTCTACAGAAATACATGGCAGGAGCATATGAGGCACTTGGATGAGGTATTGAACATCATGGAGGCATAGTCACTATACGCCAAAGAGTCCAAGTGTGAGTTCGGTATGACAGAGCTACTTTACTTGGGCCACATCATCAATGCACATGGGGTACATGTACACCAGGAGACAATCAGGGCCATTCTAGGTTGGCCAACACCCAAGAATGTGACAGAGTTGAGGAGCTTCTTTGGGTTATGAAACTATTATAAGCAGTTTGTCAAGGGGTTTTCTCAGCTTGGAGCACCAATGATGGATCTTACCAGGCATGGGGATTTCCTCTGGACCGATGAGTCACATAAAGCCTTTAATCACATGAAGGAATTCATGGGCACTTTTCCAATGTTAGCATTACCAGACTTCACTTTTCCATTTGTATTAGAGTGTGATGCATTCGGTGAGGGTATTGGTGCATTTTTATTGCAGGGAGGACACCCCATTGTATTTGAGAGTAGGAAGCTCAGTTATCCCTAGAGGTTGTACTCCATTTATGAAAAGGAAATGCTGGCAATCATGCATGCCTTGACCAAATTCAGACAATATTTGGTGGGCAACAAATTCGTGGTCAAAACAAATCACAACAACTTGAAGTATTTCCTAGATCAAAAGGACCTCAATGAGCACCAATAGAAATGGGTGACGAAGGTACAAGCAATCGACTTCGACATAGAGTATGTCAAGGGGAAGATTAACATTGTGGCCAATGCACTATCTAGGAAACCTGGGAGATGTTCTTTGATGGAGATTTCACCATATTGGAAATCCCACTTGTTAGTGGAATATTCCAAGAACAAGTTCGCTTGTGAGGTTCTGGATGGACATATTCAGGATGACAGGTACATGGTCACGAACAAACTAGTGGGGTAGCAATGGGATCTCCATTGTCCCCGATCGTCACCAATCTCTTTATGGAAAGCTTTGAAAAGAGAGCCCTAGAATCCTATCCTCTAAAACCGACAAGGTGGAAAAGGTTTGTTGACGACACCAATGTACTTTGGCCCCATGGGAAAAAAGAATTGGATAAATTCTTTCAACACCTAAACAATATCTCAGAAGACATAAAGTTCAAAATGGAACTTCAAGAAAAAAATAACATCCCTTTTCTAGACATTCTAATTAATAGGAAACACAATGGAAGCTTAGGACATACAGTTTATAGGAAGAAGACCCACACAAAAAACTATCTCCATGAAAACTCCCATCACCACCCCAACCAAAAACTAGGAGTCCTAAAAACTCCAGCCACAAGAGCCATAAGAATCTCTGATAAAGAACACTTTGAATAAGAAAAAGATCACCTTTTCAATATTTTCAGGAACATTGGATATAAAAATAAAACATTAAAAATGCAATCAAGAAAGCCAAAGAAAAAACGAACATAGCACCTAAACCCCCTGACAAACAAACCCCTAATAACACTGCTTTCCTTCCTTACATCTAAGGAGTAAAACACAAGATTGCAAGAATCCTCAACAAAAAAGAGATTAAGACCTCCTTCAAACCACATGAAACCATCAAACAAAATATGAGATCCGTCAAAGACAAACTTGACCCGCACAAATGCAAAGGAATTTACAAAATTGAATGCTCATGCGGTAAATGCTACATCGGTGAAACTGGGTGCCCCTTTCAAGTTAGAATTAAAGAACATGGAGTTGACATAAATAATGAACACATTCACAGCTAAGCCTTAACAAAACACTCCCTGAAAACAAAACACCATTTGCGCCTAGAAGAGACACAAATTTTGGCAAAAGAGGATCACCTATTTAAACGTCGCATTAGGGAACCGATTGAAATTCAAAGAAATCCAAGCAACCGTAATAGATATAATGACCTCGAACTAAATGAAAATTGGTTCCCTTTAATAATTTTTTTTTAATAATTAAGTAATTAACTTTATAAAAAACCTTAATTTCAAATTAAAAACACTTTTAATTGTAAGATTTTTTTTTAAATTCTAGTCTTCTAACACATGGTTAACAAAACTATTAAAATAGTTATTAATTTAATCCTCAAAACATATATATTTTTTAATCTAAATACTTATAACTAAGTTTTTGAACTTATTTAAAAACAATGTTATATATAAAATTTTAAAGAAAGAGAAAATGTTTTTTTTAAATGAAAATAAAACCTAATAACAAATAATCTTGAATAACTTAAATTTCCTCAAAACACTAAAACTTTTAATCTAAATAATTATAATTACTAAGTTTTTGACCTTATTTAAAACAACATTAAAATAAAAATTTAAAGAAAAAGAAAAATATCAAATAAAATAAAACTTAAAACAAATAATTTTGATTAACTTAAACTAATTATTGTTAAAAATTAGGGTTGTTTCTAGCCGACCTTTAGGTTTCCCTTCTTCCCTTTAGTATTTAAAATAAAATTTTCTCTTCATTTTTAATCCAGGCTTCTTGTCCTGAAGATGGATCTTGATATGGATCCAAAATGTCAACAATCCATTAGCAACACTGTGGTTTTTCTGAACATTGCTAAAAACAAACCTCACCACAGAAATCTCATTGATCAGATGTCATATTCTACAAGGACATAGTCTACTTAGTACAAGATTCAGGGTCAAGAAGAAGATCCTCACAACAGTTCATGATTCACCACTAGTAGGCCATCATGGGGTTTTCAAAACCTATAGGAAGATCAGGGAGAGGTTCTCATGGAAGGGACTCAAACAAGAGGTTATGCAGTACATCAGTGAATGTGTGACTTTTCAGAAGAACAAGTCAAATCATACGCTTGCAGCAGGGCTACTTCAACCACTTCCCATTCCAGAGCATAAATGGGAGATCATATTGATGGACTTCATCATAGGCCTACGCAAGGTCCAGGGTAAGGACTGCATCTGTGTAGTGGTCGACAGATTGACCAAGTTTGCTCACTTCTATGACATACCGACATAGTACAACGTAATTCAGGTAGCTGAGTTATTCTTCAGAGAATTCTTCAAACTTCATGGGTTGCCGAGGAACATCATTAGTGACAGGGACAATCGGTTTATTGGGACATTCTGGAGGGAGTTGTTTAGATTGGTGGGGATAGAGTTGACACCCAACACCGAATATCACCCTCAAATAGATGGGCAGACCAAAATCGTCAACAAGTGGGTTGAAAGGTATTTGATGAACTGTGTGGGTGGACAAAATAAAACACAGGTCAGGTGGCTACATTTAGGAGAGCATCGTTACAACATCACTTTCCACATGCCCATTGGTATGACACCCTTCCGAGCATTGTACGAGTATGATGCTCCCACTTTGATAGACTGGTTTTTGGGGAGAGCAGATCTTCCAAGGCCAAGGATTGGATCACAAAGAGTAAGGATATTCTCAAATTTCCAAAAGAGAACCTGCAAACAAGACATAATCGAAAAAATATGAGTGCAGACTGGCACATGATAGAGCACAAATTTGAGGTTGGGGATTTGGTTTTCTTGAGACTCCAACCTTACAGACAATCATCTATGAAGAAGAGTGGGGCCGAGAAGCTCAAGCCCATATTTTATGGACCTTACAGGATTATGCACCTGGTAGGTGAGGTTTCTTATGAGCTAGAGCTTACAGAGGGGAGCAAGATTCATAACATGTTCCACGTTTCTTGCCTCAAGAAGGTGGTGGGAAAATTCATCAGCACATTAGAGGAGCTTCCCCCATTGGATGAGGAGGGACAGTTGGAGTTGGTTTCGGAGGAGGTACTGGAGTTTCGAGAGAAGAAATTGAGGAGCATGGTCATCAGAGAGTGTTTGATCAGATGGAGAGGGCTTCCAGTAGAGGATGCTACTTGAGAGAGTGAGAAGGTGTTGCAACAACCTGGATTGGTATTGCTCGAGGACAAGGAATTTCAGGAAGGGAGGAATGTAATGTCCCTTTCCAAATAGGAGCTCCAGAGAGGAGTCTTAATGGTCTAAACAACCCCATTAGACTATAGCCAGGGCCAGAAAGGGGTAAACAGGGTTACTAGAGGTCACTCCAGCCAAGGGTGTTATAATTTGAAAGTGACATTGAGATAAAAGTGGCTAAAATCACTTTTAAGCAACCTTGAGCTAAAAATAGAACATACGAGCTAAAAATAGAGTCAACAAAGAATTAGGGTTTTGGGAAGCTATAAGAGAAGGTAAAGCGACCTTATTCATCATTATGCATATTTTGACTTGTCATTGAGGAGAGAGGCGCATCTCATGAGAGGTAGCTCAGTGGATTTCAGGAGGAATACACCAGTGGATTATTTCGGTGTTGAGAGTCACACCTTAGTCACCAGGGAGATGAGACAGGTCTTTCATCAGTCTTCAATGACAATTTCACAATTTCTAGTGGCAAGGACACACTTATTCAGGGTGAGGGTGCAACTTCTGAGGAGGTATTGAGTCGACTTGTCCTATCTAAGGATAATCTAGAGATTCCCTTCCGACCCAGTTGAGAGGAAGGCAAGGTGCATCTTTTTCCCGGTTTCTCGACAGATTTCGACGGAGAAATCATCTGGGGCACATTTTCCAGCCGTTGAGGTTATGACGCTTGGGATGACACATTTGGGGTTCCCGAGCGATCATTAGATCATATCTAGGGAAATCCTTCCAACCCATTTCACAATAGGCCAGGGTGATTGGTTTGAGACACATATCATCCGATTTTGACGATGGAATCACTAGGGCACATTTTTCTAGTAGTAGAGGGGGCGCATTTTGCCAAGGGGATCCATCCGGGGTCAAGGAATACCAACAGAGGGATGGCCAATCACCAGGACTGAGAGAGACATCATAGCACATTATTTGGGACAGTTTCTAGGCTGATCCGAGAGCTCTAGCCACCATGAAAAACTTTCCAGACTTGCAATAGTTTTCGTATGAGCTTCTGTATCTCATAGAAGATTCTACATCTCATCCATTAATCCTGCAACATACTTCTAGTATCGGGTACTATTGTTTTAGTTTACTTATTGTATTTTGGCTAAGATCCTCTTGTCACTGACTAGTTGAGTGATTTATTTTATTCAGCTGCATTCAACATTTGTACTCTATAGAGATATCATAATATAGGCTTTGCAACCTTTTGTCACAATTATTATTTGTATTCTCATTTATATGCTGTAAACAATTAATCATACACAAACATTAGTAGAGTTTCCTAGACTAGCTGAATCTGAGATATTACATCTTGGATGCTTCATTCGTTGTTCTCTTCACATACCATATAGATTCGCATGTAAACGAGTGCTACTCCCCATTGTCTCTTCCTATCCCATGAAATGAAGGAAGCCTCAAAGTTGAATCTTGGTTTGCCACACTCAATCTAGAACTGTTTCTTCATGACTAATTGTTGCTTGGTGTTGATGTTGATTCTCCTCTTTGTGAAGTATTACTGACTTTGAATTCTTCTTCACTTGTATCTTCTTCTTCTTTTTCTTCTACTCTTATCTATACACTTTCTTTGTTTCCTTCTGATTGGTGACAAATGTGCAAGGGGGGTGGTTCAGAGAGGGGGTTCCTCCATACTCTCTCATCTTCTTCACCGAGGGATCCAAAAGAGATCCCTATCTGCAACTGTGAAAGTCTACTCATAAATTCTAAGGCCTCTGCCCCTTCTGTGAGGGCTCCATCACTATCTGATGCTACTTGTATGTTGCTACTCAATGTCCCATCCTCCTTTGATGTGAATGCCTCTCTTTCTAGCGAAGGGAGATTGACTTCGTGGTCTTCATCCCTACTCCCACTACTCTTGGTATACTCTCTTGATACCTTTATACTAATGTCACATCTCTTTGATGGCCACTCTCCTTCTGCGCTTCTCTTTGGCACAAAAATTTCTCCCACACACCCTCCTGGTGCAATT
This sequence comes from Picea engelmannii, assembly GCA_009831015.1. Taxonomy (NCBI): domain Eukaryota; kingdom Viridiplantae; phylum Streptophyta; class Pinopsida; order Pinales; family Pinaceae; genus Picea; species Picea engelmannii. Next base: position 95,862 of record ML788710.1, on the reverse strand, counting down.
ATTTTTTTCTTTATCTTGGAACTGACTACTCATTCTTCACCCCTTTCTTTCTCTTCTCCACTTCTCTTCTTGACTTTCCTCCTCATATTTTCTCTTCTTGTGTATCTCTCGGCTCTCTTTCTCATCTTCTCTTCCAAATCCATTCTTTCTTTCTTTCCCCCCCTTCTTTCCATCCTCCCCCCTTCACGCGAAGGGGTTTAATTGAGCATCTTATCGGGCTCCATGTGTATTAGCCATTTCTCTACAAAAAACATCTTTATCCACAAATGAATCTCTTCCAGCAATCTTCTTCTAGGGATGACGACAAAATTCCTCTCAACAGTGTTGAAGGATTCACTACACTAAAAAAAAACCTAAACAATATACCCTTCCTTAACTTGGTCAAATGAGAATTCAACTTCCCTAGCTCACTTATTATCCACATATTTTAGCCTATGGAACATATTTTGTTCCCACATTAGTGATTCTTGGGCTCCCCATACAAATTTAATCTGTCTGCCTTTCTATCCATTCATGTAATGAACAAGGAAACTCAACAAATAAAGTTTCATGTAAATTGGTATAGATGTACCTTTGTTTCCACCTCTCAAGTTAGATCTATAGGTTTCTAGTATCTCATCGCGTGAAATCATCGTCCTTCTTAGATACCTAGTCTTGTCTCTCCCCCTTGGAGGGTTTCCACCTAATAATTTTCCTTCAACATCTAGTACAAAACCTTAAGCTCTGGACAACAAAACTATTTGTTGGCTCTTATGGAGGTATCAGACCCAGGGTTTGATAGGCTTTACCAACAAAAACACCATAGGTTCCGACATATTCAATCTTCAAGGACCGAATAAGGTCTCACCCGAGATGCCATGAGAATCATAGAGACCATAAGTCTTGTGTCAGATGTGAAGGAATAACAAATATAGGAAATATCCATCAACTAATCATTCATTCAGTTAGAACTACCATAAGATTGTTGTACATCATAATGCAAACAATCATACATTCAAACCATAACTCATCAACATACAAAGATAAACGTGCTTAAGATTTCATTCATTAAACTCAAACACATGCAAATACATTCTCATACAATAGAGGCTGAAGCCTTCTCAAGAAACAATGATGGTAACTAGAACAAAGGCATGTTGTGTACTAACATCTTTCTCTCATAACACATATTATCTTTGAACCAAAAAATAATACAAGACTAAACTTCAAGCTCTAACTCAACTCTCTCTTCCTAACTCTCTATTCAAATTCACTTTACCAAAAACCAAACCCATTACCTATTTGCATGCATCCCCCCATATATTTCACAGAGCATGGAAATCATAACTAACTTTCCATCTCATCCATAACCTCGACCATGACTAGTCGATTTGTTACAAAAACAATTACAAGATATTATAGAAGATATTACCTGATCCGACCTACACGCGGTCTCTTTAAGTCCCTTTAGTGTGATATAAAATGGATTGGAGCGTGCAATATCTCCTTTTCTGGCACATATTCTAAACGTGGCATCTCATGATGTATCTTCTCGGGAATGCGTGAAGTTCTTACTTGTGGTTCGCGTGTAGCTTCTGCAAAACCTTAGGTGCCCACAATGTCATTTTGGATAGGGTCATCAATGAGTTAGGACAAGTCTAGAAGGTTTAAATTGACCATGAGTGGCATGATTTTGGTTCCTTCCATGATTGTTTAAGCATTTTCACTACGTAAAGTAGTGGTGCACCTAGATGGTGAGATAAATGAAGGTGGAAGACCATAGATCCAAAGAGAGTTCCTAGGATGGGAATGGATCACAATGGTGTGACTGATCTCAAAACTCTTTGGTCCTATATGCAATAAACTGTGTGATAAATCAAAGTAGTGTGTCATATGATGTTTCCAAAGGGAACATGTGTGGGGGTGGTGCAATAAATGGTTTTACGTGTGTTTCCAATGATGGAAAAACATGGTTTTGGTGACATCATTTGTTGTAAAAGAACCAAGTGCACTTCTAATACACACTAAGAAAGTAGAAGCAATTTTTAATGGTCAAAGAGGACCTTACAAATGTCTCAAATGGTAGTGATTAAATCCACTGAGTAAGGTAAGTGAAGGTATGAATGAGGTGTTATAGTAAGCTATGCCCAAGGTGGTGAAATCTAAGGGGTGTCTCACTATTTGTCTTAGGTGACATTACAATCCCATGAAAAATATACTTGATGGTGGTCCTGCGATTGTTGACTAGGATTGCCTCTTCACAAGTCATGAACAAGGGGTTGTTGGCCTCATTGGTTAAGCAATGCCCAAGTTTGAAAAAAATGGGAGATTCACTCAAATTTGTTGATTTAACCTCAACACTGACACCAAAAATATGGTGCATCCCTTATATTGGTAAATACATTTGGTAGAAAGGACTTCAAGTTCCCTAGGACAAAGTCTATATTTCAATGAGAAAAAACCATGGAGTGTTGTTTGGATGCCTAACTGCATGGTCCTAACCTTATATATATATATATATATATTTGGCTCCTTAAGGGAGGATTTAATCGATTAACTTTGATTGGTTAATTTTAAATGCCTTGGATGAGAGGCATGAACCAAGGCTATTGTCGTTTACAAAGTGAAAAAGGAGGTAAAGCATTCACTCAATCATTGCTAAATCACTTAGATTTTTACGATCACAAGGTGAAGAGCACACTTTGATATGAAAAAGGTTGTTTCCTTTGACGTGTGCACAAGTGGTATAAAAAATGAAAAATGAAATTATGAAAAGGAGTAAGAAACGATCACTTGCATCCCCTTGATGCTTATTGACTCATAACAATCAAAACAATTTCCCATTGATATTTCCTAGAGGGAAATTAACTTTTAGAGTCTTCTTAGCTACACTAGAGGACAAGATAGCACAAATTCCTTCAGGGATTGCATAGAGAGAAGACAAATGTGTAAGTCATGTTGTGCATGAATGACATAGGAGAGTTTCATGGTTGATGGATGGATGGATACGATTCCTAGGAGTATTGAAGTGATAGGATTCAATGGGTCATGAGATGATCGTAAATTGATCATTGTATATTTTTTCTTCTATATTATTACTTTCAGGGTGGAAAAATTGGAGGAATTGGCTTGTAGGGGCTATTTTAGTGTCTGGTCCTAGTTTGGAGATTTGGAGTCCAAAACCTTCCAAAGCATTATTGAGGCATTGAATGGAATTTTTTGGGGTCAAAAATTTGTGAGCATATATTCTGTTGAAACATACATATTATTCTAAACTTTAGACTAAAATAAGTTTCATTTTTGTTTAAATAAAAACCAAAAAAATGCACTTGGATAATCATTGTCGAATGAAGCCTTCTGATTAATCCAATGGTCTAAAATTCTTAAGAGATTATGGATCCGCCTATTTATTAATGAATCAATTTATATAAAGGTTTGCTTTCGAAATTTCGGGAGTCAGAGTTTCACGAAGTACGAAGGTTCAACATTGAGCATCTTCGAAGCCCCGATTCCCGAATTCACGAAAGTATTAAATGTTAAGCCGGCCTAATTGAATATTAAGAAAGATTAAAGATAAGTAAATCTCATCCCAACTTCGCGATTCAAGAGCTCTTACATATAAAATCTTTTGAAGTCCCGATACCCGAAACCCCGCCATTCTAAAACTAATCACGGTTAATTAGAAGAGTTAAAAATGGTTATACTTAATTAAACCTATCGCGACTTCGTGTTTCATAAGTCTTATTTTAAACTGTTATAAAGATCCCCGAGATCCGAAATGACGAAACTTGATTAAATGATAAGTATGATTAATGAATGTACTAAATGGGGATTATACACTAATTAATCTATTGCTTAATAATAACTCGGATACATTCAAATTCCATGCTTTTCTCGAGGTATCGACCATTAATGACATTAATCTCTGATTTAGGGAAATGATTCCAAATAAGATCCGATTTTAATGCCCAAATAGTTTTTATTAAATAAATTAAACGTGTTGTCAGTGAAGGTATACGCATGGTTTATGCATTTAAGGTAAAAATATTTTTTAGTTCTAAATTACATTCTTATTTTCATAGAGCTGGCTTAGTGAAATAACTAGTTTTCTACATTATCATTCTTTGTAACAGGTTATAGAACTCTGAAATTTGATATCACGGCTCCACAAAAAGCACCTAAAGCAACTGGCAAAAGTTCTGGCCAGAGCACAGACGTTATTTCTGATACTTCGCCCCGAAGTATAAGCACAGTTAAAACTTGGATGCGTGTGTTCAACACCATACAATACGAAGTGGTAAACTGCCCTGATGATTCAAGCGAAAATGAAAAGGATAACTTACCTACCAAATATAAGATTATTTCTCAAGTAGAGCTGCATAAGGTAGCAACAAGGTCGATGCTTTTAACTTACACCGACATGATTGGATGGGCACTGGATCATGTAGATATCCCAACTAGAACTATATTCAACTCTCAGAAGGTAGTTGTTGGGTCATTTCGACCGGAACATATACAGGTGATGTATAAATTGTCCACGACATCAAACTTCGTTTATAATGCTAGTTTTCTAGTGAATTTTAATAAGAAGGAGTGTGATCAATATGGAAAGAGTATTTTCGATTTGATCAAGGATTGGTGTTCACGCCCTGAAAATTTCAGAGCCAATTCTAACGACATATATTCAATCTCATCACTAGAACCACAGTTCATGTATATGGCCATGATAATATGTAGACTCTATGGAAAAGAGAACACAACCCATTTCTTTTTACCATGGGTACCCATTATACACACAATGGCGGAAGGTTATTCTTTCAACTGGGCCAAGATATTGTCGGATAGTCTGGCCAGTGAAATTACAGAATACCAAACAAAGAAAGCCAAAGGGAAACCAACTTCATTCTTCATGTCAACTTATATTATGGACGCCATCTGTTTCATGATGCCTTTCCCGCTGATGGGATGGAGTTGGACTCCGGATAGTGCAGAACCAATTCATGTTTATCATTCAAAACTCTGGGAAGATAAGACAAATGATTCCTTTTATGAAATCTATAATTAGGTAGCGGTGCCGATACATACTGCTATTTTTGGTCACTCACCTCCTATAATTTCAGACGCAGTTGCAACTAACCTAGAGAAGGTGGCAGACTAGTACATCGAGGAACACTTCTCTTATATCAGATTTTTTAGTTGTTCAGTCCCCCCCTATGCTCTACCGAAATTTCTACCAGACCCACTGGTGTGCCGCAAGGTCGCACGAAAAACTGTACTCGGAGGGATTAGAAAAGAACTTAAAGCAGTGCAGAAAAAGGTATGGCCATCTTTTCCCTTACAGATCAATGCATTTTCTTTGTTATATTTCGGCCATTCCAGAGTGGAGGCTGCAACCTTAGAAGAGATAAAACTGATTAACATTGAATTCAAGAAACACGACCCGCAAAAGGTCGTGGGTAATCATATGGCCAGTTGTAATCTAAAAAAATATGAACATGAGGAGTCCCCTCACGATGAAATGTTCCGAGGGGTAATATATTACCAAGAAGTTTTGAGCCAAGTTCGAGCTCTACCACTCGGTGAAATGGTTGAGTTTTACAATTTCCAAAAACACCAAAGAAGTAGTCTTCCGAAAGTATTACAAGGGGAAAACTTAATGCCTCCTGCTACACAACAAACAAAAATCCAAAACCCAGAAGTCGGGAGCTCTAGCAAACAAGAATCCCCAGAAAACCTAGATAGTTTTGATATCTCGACTCAGAAAAAGGATATCCCAACGATAGAGGTATCTGATGACTAGTCCAAATATCAATTAGAAACATTAAAAAAGAAAGGAGAATATAAGCCACTGTCTTCACCTGATAAATCAACTATAGATGGAGCCGAAAAACAATTATCCACAGAAATCAACATCCCCATTGAGGCTATCACGCCATTACAGTTCACCAGAGGAAACCCTAATGTAGAAGTAATATTCATAGGGGATCTCACGCCTATCCCTATTGAAGAAATACCTCCTATTGATTTATTTTTCAGTAAGAAAATGAAAGTTGTGGTAAAGAAAGAAATGCACCAGAAAGAGGGTGCAATGGTCAAAAATCACATAGTATTATTGGATGGAAAAAATTTGGAAGATGGAGACTTTGCTACAGAGGTAGTAGGATCTTTGGGAGATTTTGCAACAACTAACCTATTCTCAGTTGATAATCTGAAAGAAAGGCTGAAGCAGAGAAATAAGATGATAAGTCAGTTGCGAGATCAAATAAGGAATACAGAGAAGAATATAAGAGATGAGGTCAATAAAGGAATTGAAAAGGCTAGAGCTGCTGATAGACAAGAAATCCAACTACTCAAGTCCAGTCTTGTCCAACAAGATGAGTTGGTTAAACAATTACAAAACAAGGTAAGTTCCATTGAGAAAATGGTTATGCATATAACAGTTTTCCAAGCTCAAGCATTGGAAGTGCTAAAGAAAATGGAAATAACACAACAAATCCTTTTGGCTAAGGTAGATATCATCCAAAATCATTTTCAGGAACTTAATTAATCATTAGATAATATCTGTTTCAAAGAAGGAGAGGCTACTGCAGCCTGGACCACCTTTCAAAAAACGATCGTGTCATTGGCTAGAGAAGAAGTACCTGTAACTCCCAGATTGACTATTGTAGAACAAATCAGAGGTGATATAATATTGAAGGCACGGAAGGCCAATATAGTCGAGAGTAAAAGAATGGCCAAAGAAATACAAGAGGATTGTGAAGAGGTTTTTGATTTGCTGAATAAAGAATCACTAGGTATTGGAAAGGATGATTGTTCTGAGATACTAGGACAAATCAACATTGTAAAACATCAACTTGACATCAAAGAGAGTTTAAAGGAAGCCCAGATTGAAATTTCCCAGCTAAAGCAGGTTGACATCGCTCAAATAGATAGATGGCTGGTAAAGCCAAATTTACAGTTATAGTCAATGACTTCTGAAGATAAAAACATAGAAGACAAGTTGCCACAATTACAAAAGAAGTTGTATCTTTTTGAGGTAAAAGATGTGACAGAACCTTCTATACTATTAGTACAATTTCTAAGCAGGTGTGTCAAATGTCTCGAGCAAGGTGAAGGAAATACTTCAAAGAATCAATGAAGTAACATATGTATACCTGTTCTATTGGTATGAGAAAGAAATAGAAAAGAACCAAGTCTAACGGTTTAAGTTTTCATTTTGTAACCGTTATTAGCTAGGAATAACGAGAATTCCAACCGCCTAGGGTTGAGAACCTCTTGTATAAATATATTTTCAAAAGACTAAAAGAAGGCTGGTTTTTTGCCGATCGTAATAGAGAAATCTCTCCTTTTTGAGAATTAATACAAGTACAAACCAGAGACTCCATATTTCGTCACTCTTGAGTTATGTGTTCTTTTGTTCCTTCATATTTCAACATCTTTATTCATATGTCTTTGATGAATGCTTAATCACAACTTAGTACAACTTCTACTATGGTTATATGTTTCATTTAGTTATCTGATTGCTTACAGATTTTCCTCTGTGTTTTCTATTAGCAAATATAAGACCTGAGAGTTAGTTAGATTGCTACATTTTATGCTTCATTAAAGGTTTCTCATCTATTTTATTCTTCTGTAGCAGAGTGAGATTCTTCTGTGATTGACGTCTTGGTTCGTTTAACAACTTTATGTTTTTCTCTCATCACATTCATTATTTTCAAATTTAACTCAGATACGAAAGACGACCTCTGAGTTGTTATACCATTAATTCAATTTTAGGAACTTTTCTCATATAATTGAAAGTAGAAAAAACAAATATTAAAAAAAAACAGATCCTTTGATTATTTATTTTCTCCATGACTGTACCTGTTGCAAGGCAACAAAATATTGAGCTCGGTATTAATGATCAGACTAGCATTGCTTTAACCTTGTTTAATACCATCCTAGAGACCACTAATACCCGGGTTGAGATTGAACGCTCATGGTTAGTGATTGAACATGACATAAGTGTCCGTGAACGTTGGGAAGCTAGGAAAAGACAACTTCAGAATCTGCCATAGCTTCATTTTCTTAAAAGTGTTGATCTTCTTGTCAACACTAAAACCTCATTTATTTCTGGATGCCTTGACATTATACTTTGAAGACTTAAGTATAAACTCAGGAACAACATATATTTGGCGTCGTTGCCGGGGACGAAGAAATAGAGTTATTTTTCCTTGGGAGAACGAAATTGGTAAGTTTCTTTCTTTGATAGTGAACAAAGACTAAATACATTATAAGTATCTTTTTATCTTTCACTTGGCGACTCCACGATTAATAAACTGACATTTAATTGAAAGAATACGAGAAATAATCCAGACAATAAGAAAACCTCCCTTGTATCTGACCCCATGCAACTTTTGAAATCAAGGGGATACCTTAAATAGACTATTACGTCAGCAAGTAAGGTTTATCAACCCAAATCAAATACTAAATTTCTATTGGAACTGTTAACTTCACAAGAAGTTCCTATCCAACCCCTTTTCGGTGAAACATCTTCTGATAAACTTGAATTCGAAACCCTAAAACCAGAGTTGGTTTCTTTCGAGATTAAAGTTGATAAACTTCCAACCTCTCGAAGCTCTGGGGAATATATCTATTACCCAGACTTGACTCCTATTGGTTCTCCTAAGTATACACCCTGCAAATCCGAAGAATCTAGTCCACATTTCCTTGTTCCTATCTTTTCTAATTTTCTATCTCCTGAAACTTTTTCGCTTAATTCTGAAGCAGCCGAAAGCTTACTACACATTCTTGAAAATCCTTTCAACAATCCCAAAGTTTCATCTCTGAAGTCATCAATGGCTACGGCCGGATTAGGTGGCGTAGGAGGACATGGTGCAGGAGGAGGAGGAGTCGGTCAAGGACCACCCCCACCACTTAAAATTTTTGCTAAGGTAGCTGCTAAATATGCTCCTCTAGTTCTCCTAGTTCCCCTCCATGACTTACCCAAAAATTATATGAAAAACCTGCCAAAGTTCACTGGGGAAGGAGACTTGACTGCTACCGAACAAATAAATTTATTTGATAAATTTGCTGACATCCTTGGTCTTTAACACAAGGATGTTTATTCAAGACTCCTAGTTCAAACTTTCGAAGGACATGTGAGAACCTGGTTCCAAGGACTATCGGCAGGATCCATAGGATCATATGATGAGTTGGAAAATTCTTTTATCAGACAATGGGGAGAAATAAAAGATCATATTTATTATCTAACCGAGTTTGGAGCTTTGAGAAAGAAAAATTCAGAATCAGTTCTTGAGTTTACTAAAAGATTTAATAAATTATATAATAAGATTCTAGCTGAGGTTAAACCTTCCCAACCTGCAGCGAAAGTAACTTTTGTTGGGGCTTTTGATTCAGATTTTGCTCTATTGTTAAGAGAAAGGAGATATGTTGATCTCACTAAAATGCAGGATGACGCTGTAAAAATTGAATCAAACATGATGGCATCGGGAAAGTTAAAAGATAAATTTGAATCAGGAAATAAAGAAACCAGATGGTACAGAGAACAAGGAGGACCCTCTGGATTTGGGAGGTCTTCGAAAGATAAGATGGATGACATGGGAAGAATAATTAAAGAATTGTCAAATAAAATCTCAAAAATGGAATTGGATCAATCTAAGAATGATCAGTTCCCTAGGAAAGATTTCAGAAGAAATCCTAATCCTCAAATGCAACAAAGACAAATCAAGAATGAAGATCAAAAGATTCATGCCCCCTTCAAAAACGAAAATTTTATAGGGGGAGAGGACATGCGAAATTTTGAGGAGTTAGAAGAAGATGTGAATAATTTTGGCGATGATTGTCAAGAACCTTATTTGACGAGACAAGATTATGAAAAATCTTTAAATACATAATACAGACCTAAAAATGCTGAGAATAGAAATATTACAGAGGATTCGACTTATCAAGGAATCACTAATAATATAATGGTTGAGATCCAACAAAAATATAATCTAAGGCCTAGAAGCTGAAATGTCACAACTGCCCCACCGAAGAAAATTTTGCCGAGAAGGGAAACAGACGAGGCAACTCCAAAAGCTGCTGAAAAACATACTGTTAAAACCAAGATTGTTGATACACAATCTACCAAGACAAAGCCAACAGGAACACTAGTTATTAATACAAGAAAAGCGGAAATTCCCATGGCAGAAACAAAAACAGCTGAAACAAAAGCATCACAAATTAATAAACCAGAAAAGAAGGAGATAGAAATCCAAACCAGAGAAGTTGATAAGACAACGACAAATTTCAGTCTAGAAAATGAAATTAATAAAATCAAAATCCATGTACCTCTGGTTGAACTGGAAAAAAATCTTATATATAGAAAGAAAATTGCTAAAATGATTAATTTTTCAGATAATGAAAGTCAGGCTGACATTATAAATTTAGAAGATGATAAGCCTAATATAATTTTTGGTCCACATTTTGAAGGTGCCAGAGATACTGTCGCTCCTTTCTATATTACGCTAACTGTGCATGATCACCTGCTCCATAATTGCATGTTGGATTCTAGAGCTTCTCATAATGTGATTCCCAAAGCTATTGTGGATAGAATTGGTCTCGAAATCACTCGACCATATGGAGATTTTTATTCTTTTGATTCGAGAAAGGTTAAATGTGTGGGTATGATAAAATATTTAGTAGTTAATCTTGCACAGATTCCTGTAAAAAGTGTTATGATGGATGTGGTTGCTAATATACCTCCAAAGTATGGCATGTTGTTATACAGGTCTTGGGGCACCAAACTTGGAGGATCCCTACAACTCGACATGACATACACCACAATCCCGATCTTCAGTGGACATTTCACTCGCTTGTACAGAGAAACAAGGTTGACGTTTACATTAAGTGATCCGTTGAACCCAAATAACTACCCTGTTTATATTGAAGATCACGATTTAGGAAATTGTATTTTATCCATTGATGATGATTTAAATGAATGTATAGAGGAAGATTGTATAGAAAAAGAAAAAACAGAAAAGACAAATAAATATGTATATATATAGTACTCAAGTTTGGAAAATGTATTTTGATGGTGCTTCATCTTGTGAAGGAGAAGGAGCTGGAGTGTTGTTTGTGGCACCCGACGATGAGTTTATTATTGTTTTTTCTTATAGGTTACAGTGGGACATAGATTACACTAACAATGTGTGTGAATATGAAGCCTTGGTCTTAGGATTAGAAGCTACCAAGAAATTAAAAGTTAAGAACTTAGAAGTCTATGGCGATGCATAACTAATCATAAAACAAATTAATCGTCAGTACCAGGCTAAGCACCCAAGGTTTAGATCTTATAGAAATTGTGCCTGGGATCTGATCGAGAAATTTTTCTCATCGGTTAAAGTTCATTACATCCCCAGAACAGAAAATCAATGGGAATATTCATTGGCCAAAGAAGCCTCAACGTTTGTGCCTCCTACGATTTTCAAACTTAAATACCATATAGAGATGAGACATAGACCTTCCATACCGAATACTATTCAACATTGGCAGGTTTTTGAGGATGATGAACAAATCAGGCAATTTTTAGAAATGGTGGATGACTTTGCCGAAACACATATCGAGCAAGAAAATCAGAATGATCATGCTTGGATTATGCAGGAAGGGGAAGATCCTCAAGAATTTCAAAATAAGATTGCTAATCATTGTATGCTTATTTTGAAAAACTATTAGATCCCCAAAGTTCTGATCCCCTTGGAGAGGTTATTTAATCATGACGACATTCCTTTGAAGTCTACTTTACAGCCTCAACTAGAAGAAGTTGAAGATTGTGATATAGACACCAAATACAATCCTAGGTTGGTAAAATTATCTAAGTACCTTCCTCCTGAAATAAAAAAATAAATATGTTGAGTTTCTCAAACAGAGTAAAGATGTTTTTGCTTAGTCCTATGATGAATTAAGAACTTATGATACCACCATAATGGAACACAAAATTCCTCTGAAGCAAGGTGTCAAACCATTCAGGCATAAGTTCAGACAAATAAATCCTATATTACTGCCCGTGATAGAAAAAGAAGTAAAGAAACTTCTGGATGCCAAGATCATTGACCCACTTAGATACTCCGAGTGGGTAGCTGATTTAGTTCTGGTAAGAAAGAAAAATGGTGAAATCAGACTGCGCGTAGACTTCAGAAATTTAAACAGATCATCACTCAAAGACAATTATCCATTGCTTGAAATGGATCATGTTTTAGAGAAAGTAGTTGGAAAAGATCACAGTTCATGTGTATAGCCATGATGATATGTAGATTCTATGAAAAAGAGAACACAACTCATTTCTTTTTACCATGGGTACCCATAATACACACAGTGGCGGAAGGTTATTCTTTCGACTGGGCCAAGATATTGTCGATAGTTTGGCCAATGAAATTACAGAATACCAAACAAAGAAAGCCAAAGGGCAACCAACTTCATTCTTCATGTCAGCTTATATTATGGATGCCATCTGTTTCATGACACCTTTCCCGCTGATGGGCTGGAGTTGGACTCCAGATAGTGCAGAACCAATTCATGTTTATCATTCAAAACTCTAGGAAGATAAGGCAAAGGATTCCTTTTATGAAATCTGTAATTAGGTAGCGGTGCCGATGCATACTACTGTTTTTGGTCACTCACCTCCTAGAATTTCAGACGCAGTTGCGACTAACCTTGAGAAGGTGGCAGACTGGTACATCAAGGAACACTTCTCTTATATCAGAGTTTTCGGTTGTTTAGTTCCCCCCTATTCTCTACCAAAATTTCTACCAGACTGACTGGTGTGGCGCGAGGTCACACAACAAACTGTACTCGGTGGGATTAGCAAAGAACTTAAAGTAGTGCAAAAAAAGGTATGACCATATTTTCCCTTACAGATCAATGCATTTTCTTTGTTAGATTTCAACCATTCGAGAGTGGAGGTTGCAGCGTTAGAAGAGATAAAATTGATTAACATTGAATTCAAGAAACACGACCTGCAAAAGGTTGTGGGTAATCATATGGCCAGTTGTAATCTAAAAAAATATGAACATCAAGAGTCCCCTCAGGACGAAATTTTCCGAGGGGTAAGATCTTACCAAGAAGTTCTGAGCCGAGTTCGAGTTCTACCACCTGGTGAAATGGTTGAGTTTTACAATTTCCAAAAACACCAAAGAAGTAGTCTTCCTAAAGTATTACAAGGGGAAAACCTAATGCCTCCTGCTACACAACAAACAAAAACCCAAAACCCAGAAGTCGGGAGCTCTAGCAAACAAGAAGCCCTAAAAAACCCAGATAGTTCTGATATCTCGACTCAGAAAAAGGATATCCCAGCGACAGAGGTGTCTGATGACTAGTCCAAAGATCAATCAGAAACATTAAAAAAGCAAGGAGAAGATAAGCCAATGTCTTCACCCGATAAATCAACTATAGATGGAGCCGGAAAAAATTATCCACAAAAATCGGCAGCCCCATTGAGGCTATCATGCCATTACAGTTCACCAGAGGAAACCCTAATGCAGAGGTAATATTCATAGGGGATCTCATGCCTATCCCTATTGAAGAAATACCTCCTATCGATTTATTTTTCAGTAAGAAAATGAAAGCTATGGTAAAGAAAGAAATGCACTAGAAAGAGGGTGCAATGGTAAAAAAACACAACATATTATTGGATGGACAAAATTTGGAAGATGAAGACTTTGCTACAGAGGTAGCAGGCTCTTTGGGAGATTTTGCAACATATAACCTATTCTCAGTTGATAATTTGAAAGAAAGGATGAAGTAGAGAAATCAGATGATAAGTCAGTTGTGAGATCAAATAAGGAATACAGAGAAGAATATCAGAGATGAGGTCAATAAAGGACTTGAAAAGGCTAGAGCTGCTGATAGATAAGAAATCCAATTACTCAAGTCCAGTCTTGTCCAACAAGATGAGTTGGTTAAACAATTACAAAACAAGGTAAGTTCCATTGAGAAAATGGTTATGGATATAGTAGTGTTCCAAGATCAAGCGTCGGAAGTGATAAAGAAACTAGAAATAACACAACAAATCCTTTTGGCTAAGGTAGAGATCATCCAAAATCATTTTCAGGAAGTAAATCAATCATTAGATAATATGAGTTTCAAAGAAGGAGAGGCTATTATAGCCCGGACTACCTTTCAAAAAGTGGTCGTGTCATCGACTAGAGAAAAAGTACCTGTAACTCCCAGATTGACTATTGCAGAACAAATCATAGGTGATATAATATTGAAGGCATGGGAGGCCAATATAGCTGAGAGTAAAAGAATGTCCAAAGAAATAAAAGAGGATTGTGAAGATGTTTTTGATTTGCTGAATAAAAAATCACTAGGCATTGGAAAGGATGATTGTTCTGAGATACTAGGACATATCAACATTGTAAAACATCAAATTGACATCAAAGAGAGTTTAAAGGAAGCTTAGATTGAAATTTCACTACTAAAGCAGGTTGACATCACTCAAATAGATAGATGGCTGGTAAAGCCAAATTTACAGTTACAGCCAATGACTTTTGAAGATAAAAACATAGAAGACAGGTTGCCACAATTACAAAAGAAGTTGTATCTTTTTGAGGTAAAAGAAAGATGTGACAGAACCTTCTAGACTATTAGTACAATTTCTAAGTAGGTGCGTGAAATGTCTCGAGCAAGGTGAAGGAAGTACTTCAAAGAATCAATGAAGTAACATATGTATCCTTGTTCTACTGGTATGAGAAAGAAATAGAAAAGAACCAAGTCTAACGGTTCAAGTTTTCATTTTGTAACCATTATTAGCTAGGAATAACGAGAATTCCAACCACCTAGGGTTGAGAACCTCTTGTATAAATATATTTTCAAAAGACTAAAAGAATGTTGGTTTTTTGCCGATTTTAATAGAAAAATCTCTCCTTTTCGAGAATTAATACAAGTACAGACCAGAGACTCCATATTTCGTCACTCTTGAGTTATGTGTTCTTCTGTTCCTTCATATTTCAACATATTTATTCATACGTCTTTGATGAATGCTTAATCACAACTTAGTACGACTTCTACTGTGGTTATATGTTTCATTTAGTTATCTGATTGCTTACAGATTTTTCTCTGTGTTTGCTATTAGCAAATATAAGACCTGGGAGTTAGTTAGATTGCTACATTTTATGATTCATTAAAGGTTTCTCATATATTTTCTTCTTCTATAGCAGAGTGAGATTCTTCTGTGATTGACGCCTTTCTTCATTTAACAACTTTATGTTTTTCTCTCATCACATTCATTATTTTCAAATTTAACTAAGATACGAAAGACAACCTTTGAGTTGTTATACCATTAATTCAATTTTAGGAACTTTTCTAATATAATTGAAAGTAGAAAAAACAAATATTAAAAAACAACAGATCCTTTGATTATTTCTTTTCTCCATGATTGTACCCGTTGCAAGGCAGCCCAATATTGAGCCCGGTCTTAATGATCAGATCGACATTGCTTTAACCTTGTTTAATACCATCCTAGAGACCACTAATACTTGGGTTGAGATTGAACGTTCATGGGCAGTGATTGAATATGACATAAGTGTCCGTGAACGTTGGGAAGCTAGGAAAAGACAGCTTCAAAATCTGCCATAGCTTCATTTTCTTAAAAGTGTTGATCTTCTTGGCAACACTAAAACCTTATTTATTTTTGGATAGCTTGACATTATACTTTTAATACTTAATTATAAACTTAGGAACAACATAATCCACCTCCTTAGCACTATTCTACACATCGATACCTTTCCAACGATATGAAAACCACCTAAATTGGAGCTCATATGTAGAAGTTATGCCTCCCACAAGTTGACCTACATTGTTTTCCACCATGATACCAAGTGGATGCCACATCAACCCATTACTTACACATGTGGGGCTAACCACGTGTGGGATTTCAAGAAGATTCTAGAAGGTTCAAAACCTAAAACTAATTGAGGCATGCAAAAATCCTAACCCTAGACAACTACTAGGCTATGTTAAATATTGGGCTGCTAGGAAGAGAGGGAGTTGCATTCTTTAGCATTGTACTATTCCATAGTTGAGAAAAACATATAGCTATGGGATTTGAGAACATAATAGAGGAGGAAGAAGATTTTGTAGTATCCATTTAGGCCACAAAGTCATAGGAAACTCCGTAGTGAGTGGTCCTTTCTTTGTACTTTCTTTTCATAACTGAAGAAAAGAGAGTAGAGCATATGCGTCACCTTCTAACTAGGTTTTATCCCATTTTGGGTTCCCAGGATACAACTTGTGTTCATTTGTGTGGAAGGTGTTAGGACTCTGTAATTTCCAAGGCTGAGAAAGAAATAGACAGAGGTAACCAAAAAACCACTTTTGAAGCAGGGATCTAGCCATGCTTGCCTCAAAGAGGGATATATATATCTTATTTAGCTATGTTCTTATGAAATTTTAGGCTACTTATGAAAGTACTGGGTTTGTTTTTTAAATTGGTTTGGCAAGAACAATAAAGGAAATCCATTGGGCAATGGAGTCAGGCTGAGTTGCAATCAAGTCAGATATATAGGCAACCCTTATAGGGCAGGATATGCACCTTTGTCAGATTCTTAAGGTTGATAAGTGATTTAAAAGAAAAGGCGAGGGGATCAGATTATACCAGAGCAATTAAGAATTCTAGACATAACCCTCAAGCAGAAAACATTGAAATTATTCAAAGCCAGAAACAAAGTGTACATCAAAACAAATTATGTTCTTCAATTTTCTATTGAATAATTCAGAATGTATGAATAACATAAGAATAACAGTGAAAACATAGATACAAAGACATATGTACTTCACCAACATAAGTGACACGAGAATCCTGTAATTGTTGCAAATGTATTACTGAAGTTTGATCAAAGGAGGCTCTGTGAGCTGCTTTACATCAATGAGTCTTTCTTTCCCATTAGTTCCCACACCTTTTTACATTCAAAATGTTCAAATATATAATCAAGACTCTTCCCCAAGTTGAGGAGGTCGAATCTAACTGATTTCCCAAAAATAACAGCCCTTTACATTAAAATTTGGAACTGTATTCTCCAAAAATAGACCAAACTGCTGCAAAAATAGGGATGCAATGAAGAGTTTATTTCTCCCAAACCATGATAGATGTGTAAAATTTGAAGGAGTTTTTTGTATATCATCTTCTTCTGAGGAAAAAACTCTCTTGGTTTTTTGAAATTCCTCTCCATCTGTCTGGGATCTGCGTTTGAAAAAGATCTATAAAATAGGTAGCAAACAAAATCCTAAAATTAGTCCCCAAAGAAGTCTTCGAATCTCACAATATGTGATACTTGTAGCAAAACTGAAAGAGTTTATTTTTCCTTGGTCCATGCTGAGAAAAAACCTCTTTCGGTTTTTTGAAATTATCTTTGGTTAGCTCGGAAATCGCGTCGAAAGATGACTAGTTGAAATGGAAAAAAAACGTTTTTTTAATTGGGGAAAGTAGTTTTCAGAGAAAGAAAGTGGTTTTCAGGGGGGGGGGGTCCGATGGTATGAGGGAGTGACAAGTGGCATTAGTGGATTTATGGGAAACTACTTTACCGCACCCACGCGATAAAGTTCATATGGAAGGGGGGTGCAGACAAAATAAGGTCAGTTGACGTTCTTGTATGGGGATGGGATGTAGTGCAAGAAACTTAGGATTAGTTATTTTTTTTTTATTATGTTTTAATCTTTTTTAATTTATTTTTGTTTTATTACTATTTTTTTTTATTTGATTTGATTTGATTGTTTTTTGTTTTATTCTTATTTTGTTTTTGTTTGATTTGATTTTGTTGTTTTAAATTTTTAAATTTTTTATAATGTTTTTTTTTTTTTTTAATTTAATTTGATTTAATTTTTTTATTATTATTAATATTATTATTCCACTAACCTAACTATTAATCTAAATATACTAACCTAATTACTAATTATTAACAATATTAACCTAACTAATTAATTTTTATTATTAATTATCCTAAGGTTATCTAACTTTGTTTATACAGGGATGAGTGGTGGGTGAGATGTGGCCAATAATATGAATGGACATGGGAGTGAGTGGCACATAAGTGAATGAATGGTGCAACATGATGATGAAAGAAGGATTGAGTAAAATGGAGGGAGGAGGAAAATTATTCGAGGAAACCAACGAGCCGTGCGCCTTCGTCATGAGAGAAACGACAAAAATATAACTGAATAATCAGCTTTCCTATAAATTATAGGGCCCTAACATAGGCTCCAATGGGGGATGGCATCTCTTTCAAGAGGTGTCAATAACCACAGATCTTTGAATATGCAGACCCCTGCCTTGTTCATTGGGCTGATCCCAAAAATTGCAACATGTTCCATCATGTAACCTTTGTGACTGAAAATCTTCAAACAAAAAACTAAAAAACTAAAAAAATTCTTTCTTCGAACTGGAATATAAGACTGCAAGTAAGACTAAAACTTCAATCTGAAAATGAAACTGGAAACCAATAACTGAAATCTGAAAATTCTGCTGCACACTGAAAATATGACTTCTGCAAGGATGCTTACCTGGTAAGCTTATTTATTTACATATAATCCTATTCTAACACTGAATGTTTGACTTCAAACATTGTGAAATATCCAATATAACCACTCAAACATCTGATCCAATACATGGGCTACCTCAATGTTTTCAACAATCATGAGAACTAACTCTGGTAAGGGCACTTGAAACTGATTGCCAGCCTGACCTTCGCAACAAATAACTTTGGAACCATGAAAGACAAAGGAGGCACTGAAACTTGATTGTGACTTTGAATTGAAAAACTCCTCCATATAGATAGCTATGGGATCATGAAAGACACGACCTATTTCTTGACTTTCAACAAATTTGTGGTCATAATTGGGTATGGCACATATGCTTTTTATATCAATATACAGTTCCTGATATGGTTGCAAATTTTCTGATGAACTTTGTAATGAGACTCCTACTGAACAAGACCATGAATTCGACTGCCTAATCAAGTCTATATCATAACTACTTTTAATATCATAGCTAGCTAATGGAACATGACTTTGACCACACAGATCATCCAAAACATCAACTATTGGATCATGTAGAAACAAAGACGATTGTTGCATTGGTTCCAATGAAACTTCATAATTTTCTATGTGCTTATCATTCAGGACATGATCGAGATTCTTCTTAAAAAAATGAAATGAATTAAAGCTTAATGGTACACAATTATTTTTCATTAACTCATAATATGTTTCAGGCTCTAAGATTTCATCAGGGATTTGAAACTCAAGGTAGCTTAGTGGCTGCAATTTTGGAGCAAGAACAACTTCCATATCACGAAAGACCTCTGTAATTAATTTATCAGAAAATTCTCCATTCCTACTATTGACAACTTGCTGGTCTGCTTGCTTATAGATTTCTCTTAGAAATTGGAATGAGACAAAACATAAAGGCAAATATATTTCACTTACTTGAAAATTTTCTACATTTTCGTCATCGCTGTCATAATTAATATGCACAGACTGATTGTCATATTTGAGCTACTGTAACTAAGCTTCTTCCTCCCAAAAATATACTGCTGATTTCTTTGAAGAGTCAACCTTGATGTAGTCATCATCATATTGATCATACTTGGGTAGATCATCCATATAATTACTATCATCAAGCATACCCATTAAAACATCTGTAAGACAATCATTTTTTGTTCTATTGTAACAAGAATTAACAACAAAATGATTTGGATCAGTAACCTTTTCTTCTTCAACAACAAGTGGGACATGGTGTTTTTGAACAACAATATCATCTTTCATGATGATCTTTTGCATCATTTCTTTCATTTTACTTACCAGTATGTCAAGTTTCACTTCTGAAGATGTCATGTGCTTATTCCTTTCTTCTACCTTCAACTTTGACTTTTTATCAACAAATTAGCTTCTACACCTATTGCACTATTTTTCATTTCTTCAAGTGTTTTAGTATTCCTTTCTCTTAAATGAAATGTCATTTCTGGATCAAAGGCATCCGCGTAGTGTAAGAGAGCTAAACCAGGAGGAGGTTTTATATCAGCAGACATTGAATGGTAAACTTGATTGAACTTGGCTGAAAGGCACTGAACTGTTTCTCCTGATTGTCTTTTCAAATGATCATATTCTTCTAAAATGATAAAAAATATTCCTCTTGATCACCAATTTATTAAGGAATACTTTCACAAACTGATTGAAATCACAAATGCTTGCAGCTGACAAATTTTTGAACCATTCCTTAGCTTTACCTTGCAAATATAGAGCAAAAATCCTGATATAGACATCATCTTCTTCAACCTCAAAAAGGTCAAGAAAATGTTCAAAACCCTAAATGTGTTTTTCAACAATGATGTTACCATATTCTCCATCAAACCTGGGAATATATTTGTAATAATTTGCAAGGAAATCATGGAGTATAGGAGGTAAGACAAGAGGCTTGTATATATCTGGA
This sequence comes from Picea engelmannii, assembly GCA_009831015.1. NCBI lineage: Eukaryota > Viridiplantae > Streptophyta > Pinopsida > Pinales > Pinaceae > Picea > Picea engelmannii. The sequence goes on along the minus strand of ML788710.1, from coordinate 75,425 downwards.
ATTTTAACAGGTGTAGGAGTATGTACAAGAACTGTAAAATTAGGCTTAATATTTTGAGGCTCATCAGGTTGAATATGATCAACATAAGTTTCAACAATATGGTCTTGACCAGGATCAAGAAAAGAGAAGAAATAATTAAAAATAAATCCTATTATGTCTTGGATAAAATTCCAACTTGAATACTTGACCTTTCCAGATTGTCTTGTCATGTTTCAGGTTTTTCCTCTAGTGGAGTATTTGAATTGAAACTGATTTGGAGTCGATTGGAGTCACTAGGTAGATGATTTATCCTTGTTGTGTCTGATCATTGTCCACCATTAGTAATCATATCTGGAACTTGATATGCTTTTATGAGGAACATTCTCTAGTATGGTCGCCACTATGTTAGCACTCTGTAATTTCTAAGGCTGAGAAAGAAATAGATAGAGGTAACCACAAAACCACTTTTGAAGCAGAGATCTAGCCATTTCTTCCTCAGAGAGGGATCTCTCTATCTGATTTATTTATGTTCTTCTGAAATTTTAGGCTAGTTATGAAAGTATTGGGTTCAATTTTTTAAATTGGTTTGGCAAGAACAACAAGGGAAAGCCATTGGGAAATGGAGTCAGAATGATTTGCAATCAAGTCAGATCTACAGGAAACCCTTACAGGGAAGGATATGCAACTTTGTTGGATTCTTAAGGTTGATAAGTGATTTAAAATAAAAGGTGAGGGGATTAGATTATACAAGAGAAATTAAGAATTCTGGACATAACCCTCAAGCAAAAAACATTGAAATTATTCAAAGCCAGAAACAAAGTGTACATCAAAACAAATTATGTTCTTCAATTTTCAATTGAATAATTCAGAATGTATAAATAACATAAGAATGATAATGAAAACATAGATACAAAAACAGATGCACTTCACCAACATAAGTGACACGAGAATCCTGTAATTGTTGCAAATGTATTACAAAAGTTTGATCAAAGGAGGCTCTGTGAGTTGCTTTACATCAATGAGTCTTTCTTTCCCATCAGTTCCCACCCCTATTTACATTCAAAATGTTCAAATATATAAGAAATAATCTTCCCCAAGCTGAGGAGGTCGAATCTACCGGTTTCCCAAAAATAACAGCCCGTTACATTAAAATTTGGAACTGTATTCCACCAAAATAGACCAAACTGCTGCAAAAATAGGGTTTCAATGATGAGTTTATTTCTCTTAAACCACGACATATGTGTAAAATTTGGAGGATTTTTTTATATATCAGCTTGTTCTGAGAAAAAACCTCTCTCGGTTTTTTGAAATTCTTCTTCATCTGTCTGGGATTTGCGTTTGAAAAAGATCTGTAAAACAAGTAGCAAACAAAATCCTAAAAATAGGCCCCAAATAAGTCTTCGAATATCACAATATGTGATACTTGTAGAAAAAATGAAAGAGGTTATTTTTTCTTGGTCCGTGATGAGAAAAAACCTCTTTCGATTTTTTGAAATTCTTCCTGGTTAGCTCGAAAATTGCCTCGGAAGATGACTGGTTGAAATAGACAAAAAAATGTTTTTTAATTGGGGAAAGTGGTTTTCGGAGAAAGAAAGTGGTTTTCAGAGGGGGGTATGTGGTAAGCGGTTTTAGAGGGGGGGGGGGGGGGGTCCAATGGTATGAGGGAGTGACAAGTGGCATTAATGGTTTTATGGGAAACTACTTTACCACACTCCCCGCGATACAATTTGGATGGCAGGGATGTAGACAAAATAAGGGTTGTTGATGTTCTTGTATGGGGATGGGATGCGGTACAAGAAACTTTGGATTAGTTAGTTTGTTTTTGTGTTTTTTTTTAATGTTTTAATCTTTTTTAATTTATTTTTGTTTTATTACTATTTTGTTTTTTTATTTGATTTGATTTTATTGTTTTTTGTTTTATTCCTATTTTGTTTTTATTTGATTTGATTTTATTGTTTTTTATTTTTAAATTTTTTATTATGTTTTGTTTTTTTAATTTAATTTGATTTAATTAATTTTTGTTTTAATAATAATTATTTTATTTTATTATTAAAATTATTATTACACTAACCTAACTATTAATCTAAATATACTAACCTAATTACTAATTATTAACAGTGTTAACCTAACTAAATAATTTTTATTATTAATTATCCTAAGGTTATCTAACTTTGTTTATGCAGGGATGAGTGGTGGGTGAGATGTGGCCAATAAGATGAATGGATAGGGAAGTGAGTGGCACACAAGTGAATGAATGGTGCAACATGATGATGAAAGAAGGATTGGGTAAAATGAAAGGAGGAGCAAAATTATTCGAGGAAACCAGCGAGCCATGTGCCTTCGTCATGAGAGAAACGACAGAAAGATAACTGAATAATCAAGTTTCCTATAAATTATAGGACCCTAACAGAAGGTGTGTGCATTTGATTTTTCTTTCATTTTAGTATTTTAGTTAATTTCATACTTTTGAGCAGTAAACTAGTGATAATAAATTTGAGGTCTAAGGAAATAAACCTGCATAATAAAATATTTCAACATAATACAAGATCTGTTGTGACAAATTGTTCCAGTGGAATATCCACGATAGTTTATAGATCATGAGAGTTGTAGGTTGGCATGAGAGTGTTATACGACAATAGTTGGTTTGTTTTCCCTAGTGGTCTTATAGTCTGGCTTAGGAATTGGAATCTATAGTGGATGCCTATGGTTGGGTAATGAATCACTCTTATGTATCTACTTCCTTGGACCAATTTTATTAAAAATAAGTGCTTAATATTCTTATATATTCTATAATTTAGTTCTTTGTTTTTTCCTATGAATATTCCAAGAGTTTTGTGCATACATTATTTTATGAATATTCCAAAGAATAAATACAGGCATTTGTTGTCATGATATCCATGCTTATATGTTTAAGTTCTATCATTGTATCTTTGAAGTTGCACATAACAAGCACTACTAATATGTTTGGATTCTTTGGAAGCTATGTCTAGTTTTGATTAGTGAAACTAAGTGGTTAGTGGTCAAAATTTGATATTCAAATAAGTGGATTCCCATTTGTTGGCTAAGAGGGCATGGATGGGTACACCACAACTAATGAATTGGGTTTTTTCTAAGTCATCCTCTAAAGATCCCATAAACCTCTCTCCTTGAATCATGTCTAGTGGTTGTACCACTTACCTTCCCTCCACTTCAAATGTCGTGCATTGTTGCTTTAGGTTTAAGGAAACACCATTATCAAAATCCCAATCAATACCAAGTAATGCAAGGTAGTGATCATTTTCATCAATAATCTCAATGACATTAAAATCAACAGGTATTAATGTCATCCATATCTACTTCAATTTCCTCCAAAGTTATCGCAATGGAATATATTTTGTATTGGTTTTCTAATTGTAACTAAATGGACAATTATATTAGCTTAGGTGAATCCCCATGAGTTTCTAAGAATTCTTAGGTAAGATGTTGACATCTAATCCTAAATTTAGCATAACATCACAAACCTCATAGCCTCCTAATATGGCATTGAGCTTTAATTCTTTTACCGTGCACAAATTTTTGTTTCACACCATGTAATGTTCTTTTTAGGAAAATTTCCATAGATATCTTCCTCAACATTCCACGTCAATATGTAGTGGCTTAGTATAGTGCACAACCTCCTAGAAAATCTCTTATCTCTAAGTATTTATGTTCTTTTAAGGAAAATGTCCATCGATATCTTCCTCAACATTCCATGTCAATAAGTAGCGGCTTAGTATAGTGCACAATCTCCTAGACAATCTCTTATCTCTAAGTATTTTTACATATTTTTTTAGGATGGTTTTCACTTCATCCTCCTCATCGGGCTTGACATTGGACACATGTTGAGGGGGGCACTTCAACATTGTGTGCTCTAGAAACCTCAACTTAATCTTGTAGAACACTTTTTGTCTTACATAATCAAACCCACGAACAATAAGTGGGGCATTCTTTATCTTGCTTGCTAAAATTGCCTCAACATTAATCCTAGAGCTTATTCCTCCCCTTGTGATGATGTTCACTCATGTAGAAGAACTCCCTAACTTCCTTGGTTAAAAATAGATCAAGTTAGTGTTGCGTTGTAACCCATTATGCACTTACCATTTCTCAATCAAATCTACACAGTCCTCAACAACATGTCTAGTCTTGGAATAATGGCCACAATAACATTATCGTGGTATAGTATAATTGAGTACAATTTGCGAAAAATCATTATAATTGTAACAACGAGGAGGTACTTGACCACCCTCTTGTCTTCCCCTTGGTTATCTCTTAGATAAACATGCCCTCCTCCATAACTACTATCCACCATAAATGTATTATTTTCAAATCTCTTCACCTGGCCTGTAATGTACAACAATTCTCTATGTTGTTCCCATTAGATATGTAGGGGATGATTATGAGGATCATGACCCCATCTAATACAAATATAACATTACTTAGCCTTATTATTCCTAGTGAAAGGATTATACACAACATTAGTTTAGCACATGACCATAGCGTATTCATTGCACATATGACCTTCTATCCTAACATACAATGCACTATATATTGTTTTTTATATTTTTCCATCTTGCAATCTCGTGAATTTTCTTAGACAATGTAGAAAAACGATGTTGGAATTGAGCCATCCAAGTGTTAAGTTAGCCTTTGTTGATTTTTCAATAAGCTAGGCTCAAGCATGAAGTTCATTCCATTTTTAGATTTTTACTTGAACCATAAACATTTGCAGTTTCACCATTAACAATTTGTTGTAGCAATCAAGATCACAAGAAAACACCATGCAAAAGTACACAAGAAGTATCCTGGGAAACCCTTCTCAACAAGGGAAGAAAACCCAGCCAATCCTTTGCTATATTCTTCAAGAGAAATACCTCCCACACCAAAACCCTAGCACACAAAAGGGTGCTCACAAACCCTAGAAGACTAGCGCCCAAGAGAGGTGCACACTTCAACGCAAGTACAAGTGCTTGCTGAAATTTTGTGTTATGATTCCTCAATGGGGAATTTACCTTTATTTATATTAGATCGAGTATATCAAAAGTAGTGTCTATTGGCAGCACAACAGGGACGACCTCAATAACTCACAATATAATTAATAATTTCCATATTAATTATCTTTTACATTAATTATCTTTCACCTTATGGTGGGGTCGACCTGTACCCTTTACATCACAAATAGGGTTACATGTAAGTCTGACTCTTGGACAATATAGAAATGGATCTCATACACCCACTAGTGCTCAACCACTAGGGGCACATCCATCTGTGCTCAACCACAGGGACGTCCACGTCTCTATCTCACTGCGTCTCATAGGAGAATCACACTCACTAGTAATCAACCACTAGGATCACGTTCACCTGTGCTCAACCACAGACACGTCCTACTCAAAAAATCTCTTTCTCATTGCGTCTCACAGGAGAATCATCTGGAGTAACACATCATCTCAACTCTCTGCACAGAGGAGACCAGTACATCGTTTCATCTCTGTCTCAGAGAGAACGACACACCCAACTTATGGGCTTCCTCACCCCACACAAAGGCACACAACGTTCCATCTCCATCTCAGAGAGGAACCACACACCCATCTTATGGGCACACCCAACTCATGGGCTTCCTCACCCCACACAAGGGAACACAACGTTCCTTCTCCGTCTCAGAGAGGAACAACACACCCATCTCATGGGCACACCCAACTCATGGGCTCTCTCTCAGGCCGACTCACTCAGCCTGTGTCCTGGAGGATGTCTCACGTAGCTGTAATCATCAACAACCTTGATGTGGTTAAATGATGGCTTTATTGTAGGTGGTTTAAGGTGGTACATGGTTTCATCTCATGGTATTTATGTGAAGGAATCTTGTTTAAGTGGCTTATTGTCTCAATTGTAAAGAGTCTCATGTAGTCCATATTGGTCGGATTGGCCAATGATAATAGATATATCAATTGGTACTAGTTTTCCTAGTTTTTGGTTTCCATAATGGATCTCTTGTGTACTTTGTTATGTGAATGCTTGTTATTATGTTTCTTTGGCTCTCTAATAATTTTAATGTTGTATTATAGCCTAGGCATACCTAGAGCCATAGAGAGAAGATATGGAATTTATTGGGTCAAAATTTGATGTAGAGTGAAGATTTTATTGGAAAGCATGATAGTTTCTTATTAAGATGGAATGGTGGATGAAGAGGCAACAAACTTATAGTAGTTGTTGTTGTGAGGTCCAACCTACAAACTATGGAGATGTTGAAATATTTGTTAACTATGTTAAAAGTTGAAAACCACCTCAATTTCCTTCTTCTCAATGTGAGGTTTGATTGGTCTAATTCCAATTCAAACATCTTGAGATGAGATCCCACTTTCACATTTAGTATTAAAGTATTAAAATTTAGTATTAAAGTATTAAAATTTAAGTTAATGAAAATAAAATAAAAATAGTATTAAAATTTAAGTTAATGAAAACAAAATAAAAAATAAATATTAAGAGTAAAAGATAATTATGATAGTTTCATTACTAAACATAATTAAAGATGTACTTATACCTTTAATTATGTTTCATTGAACTTGGTTATTAATAAAGATGTGATTATTATCTCAAAATTTGATTGTTAATAGGGATTTCTTTAAAAATGTCTCTTAACTAGTGAATACAAATGTTAAGGGTAGTATTATAAACAAAGTAATTATAAAAGATAATGTAATAACATCTAAATTTGGACATTATATAATTGTGATTATAGTAATCATCACAAAATCGTCTACTATTATGACTAAAAGTTACATTAAAAACAATTATAATAAACTATGAAAAATGATATTTAAAAAAAAAATTGTTTTAATTTTTTTTTCAATAATATTTATAATATTTTAAATTCAAACAAAATTGTGAGAAATTTTATTAAAAAATTACTTATAACAATCTCAATATTGAAATCTTAAATATAACATCTTATAACCAACATAATTGTAATCAAACATTTCTCAAAAACTTATGAAAAATATTACAATAGAATAAACTTTCAATACAAACATTATATTTCTATACAGCTTTTAATTTGAGCCGTTTTCACAACTTTGGAAAACAAACAAGATTGATAATCTTTCAGCACCTTCTTAATTCCTAAAATGGGATGTAATCGATTTCACTACAAAAAATTATATTACATTAACATTAAAAGTTTTCTTTTTACTTGAGCCAGTTATCTTCATTGTCTGGGTAATGTTGTTCGAAGGGGCATACTGTCTTTCATAACAACTTTCGAGTATCACATACCTTTCCAGAATGATAATGTTAATGTTAAGCTCACTTTGCTTGATTTGTGAAGCACTTTGCAATTTTGATAAGATGAATCAAACTAATTAAATGAATTTTGATGACTTGAATGAAGTTCACTGAATGATACTTGTGATTTTTGGATAAGGAAATCTTTTAATTCATGTCAGCATGTAGCATGAGAGAGTTAAGTTTTGGGCCATGAGGCAGAAAGACTATTTTAATCCAGACAAAGTAGATCAGGACAGTAAGATAAAATTAGTTAAGGAACTATTAGCATTAATCTTGACTTCTAAAGACTTAAGAACAGTCAGGAACCAGAGACATTGATATTGCAGACCATATTGGATAGCTGCTGGGGCATTGTAATATTTTTGTAAAGAAATTTTGATAGATAATTTTTTGGATAAATATCCTGTAAAAAGTTTTGAAATGTATTATTATAGATAAAAAAGGATAAAAAAGTTTAATTATTATTATAGATAAAAAAGGATAAAAAAGTTGATAATGGGTGGAGTATTCACAACTACATTTCAAAACTTTTTACACATTGTTTATCCAAAAAAAATTGTTTATCATTAAAACTAATTGTGAAAACCTACATATTCTGAAATAAAATTTTCCTTGATATTTTTATTTTTTTACAGTAAAAAATGTTTGCACTGTTTCAAATAAAACCTCCCAAGCTTATTTTAATAGAAGAATATGATACACAGAAAATACCAAATGACAGTGATTATTATTATCGTATTCTTGTGATAAATATGATGCATTGAGTATATACTGCATCCACTTGGTTCTTATACATCACTCCTATTCTATAATAACAGCAAAAAACATCATAAATTATAATCCACATTGATTATGCAGATATTAATTAAGCTGCACGATCAGCTTTTTAATCTCACTTACACAGTCTTCCAAGTTTTTGTAGGAGGATCCCCCTTCTTGCACTGCTCTTTTCGCTGCCCTCCTCAGCTCCTCTATTCTTCTCATCTCTTCTCCTTCTCTGCCCAGGAGTCGTTTAACTGCAATTCTCAAGTCATCTCTGCTGGGCACTGTGGTGGCACCCTCACATAACCTGACTCCAACCTTGAGATAATCAACCAATAACAGAGCATTTATGTATTGGTCTGCATTCATAGGCCATGTTATCAGTGGGATTCCTAGTGTGATGCTCTCCAAGGTAGAATTCCACCCGCAGTGGGTAAGAAAACCCCCAACAGAAGGGTGTGAGAGGATCAAGAGCTGGGGTGCCCAACCTCTAATTATCAGACCTCTTCCCTTCATTCTGTCTTCAAAACCTTGTGGAATCACACCATATTCATCAGCAGGCATACTACTGGGAGGATCCCTGATGACCCATATGAAAGACTCTTCACTTGCCCCCAGCCCTGTTGCAATCTCCTCGATTTGTTTATTTGAAAGGCAGGCCTGGCTACCAAAGCAAATATAAATAACAGACTTCTCTTTCCGAGACTCAAGCCATTGAAGACATACCGAATCATCGATTGAAGTGGGTTTCCCTCTTTCAATCATGGTTCTTCTCTGCTTCGCCTCGAACAAAGCAGGAGGAAGCAGAGGACCCACAGACCAAACAGGCCTACCTGAAACTCCCTGCACATGATCTATATAAAGAGCTTCTAGATCATAGAAGGTGTTGATAATAGTACCCCAGCTTTTTACATTCAAATTCATGGAACATCTCATGAATTCAGAGACAGGATCGGACCTCTTATACGCGCGAGCAAGGCGCGAGATTTGGTACTTCGGAAAACTAACAGGATGAGGAACTTCAGGAATATGAACTGTATCATTATCTGATGATACTTCTTCATGTGGCAGGTATTTCCAGAGAGAATAGATGACAGAAACAGCAAAAGCACCGGATGGGTGGTATACTATCCTGGGTATGCCGAGCTTGGCAGCTGTGTTCTGAGTCCATCCGAGGACCAAATCGCTGATAATGCAAACAGGAGGGCCGAACCCATAATCTGAGCTCTGCTTCTGCTGTTGGAACCAGTCTTCTATTGGATGAGCGAGCTCCTTGAATGAATCCATGAAGAGTGGGATGAGATGATAAGGAAGCTGCGCCATGTTTTCACATCCCAGGGGTAGCCCTTCAGTGGGAGGGAGGGGAATGATAAGAGGTTGAATATGAAGGCCCTCTGATGAAGCTCTCTGCAAAAGAGGACTCAAGAGAGATTGATTTCGAGGAGTCGTGAGGACCGTTACGGAGAGGCCATGGGAGGCGAGGGCGTGGGTGAGGTCGAGCAGGGAAATCATATGGCCCTGTGCTGGGAATGGGAATACAAGAACGTGAGGCTTTTTCTCCATGTTCACTGCCATTTCAGTCCAGTCAGGTTCGTTTTTAAGATTTGAGCTCCATGTTGGGTTCCAGAATAGTTATACTCGATGGAAAACCAGAGGAAAACGTGGGCGGCTGCCCTCTCATTGAGTCAAATAATTCTGAGTATACACGCGACTCAATTGAACATGTTCAACCAATACTTTCAAAACACTGTGAGTATAGGCAGAAGACTAAATAGGGAATTAATAAAAATAAGGAAAACAATATCCTATTCTAATAACAGGTTTTTGTCATTAGGAATATCATATCTTAATAGGAGCCGCAGGAATATGTGCAAAATCATGGTGGGGTTTGGATCGTAGTGTCAGACTCTTATTGAAGTGAATATAATTTTCCACCCAACTCCAATCCCAGATTTTACAATACCAGCAAGAGCACATGACCATCAGATTGTTTATTCGATAAAAGTAGTATAAGGTAAACAATTTTTTTTTTTTAATATGAATGAATTTTTTTATATAAATTGTGTTGGAATTTAAGAGCTTTCGAATATACCATCAAAAAGATTCTTAATTTTAAAATTTATAATCAAGCAAAAAAAAATTATATATAAAAATTAAATAGAACTAATATAAAAATTAAATAAAACTAAAAAAATAATATTGAATATTTTTTTTATTTGTTAATTTAACAGTGCATTCCCTCAGAAACTGTCCTACATCTTGAAATAAAAATAATATTGAATACTACAAGAGTAATAAATTATAAATAAAGTTTGTAGGCATCAACAATATTCAGTTCTGGGATGCAAATCGCGTGTGGAGATAGCAAGTAGGGTTTTGGAGGTTCAGGGTTCAGCCGAAATGGCAAACCAGGACGGAGGGGAGCCGCCGCCCCCTCCTTCCCCCTCTGCGACCTTTCACAAGTTGATCACAGCCTGCTCGAAGAAGACCAACTCTGAAGGCCCATCGAGCTTTGTAAAACGGCTTGAGGACATTCCCGAAATCTCTCTTCCTCCGGAACATCCAATGAAAATAGCCATATCCCTGTCAGAGCGTGGTCTGGTAGGCCAATTCATGGGGCTCTGGCCTTCCACAAGAACGACTGATAACTGGATACAAAGAAACTGGAGACCACTAATAAAGAACAGTGTGACCTGTTATGCCGTCGGGAAGGAATTCTACATATTCGAATTCATTTCCCAGGAGGACCGGGACCTAATATTCAGAAATGGGCCCTATTTTATGGGAGCCCAAGGGCTCTACCTGAATCGTTGGACTCCAAACTTCGATCCAGCTCTGGAAATACCGAAGGATGTAC
>ML788710.1:43806-59106 GCA_009831015.1 Picea engelmannii | reverse complement strand
AGTTGGTTTGTAAGCCAGGTTTCTCCTTGAAGTTGTAATCCAGTTTTGCAGGCAGAGGCTTTGTGCAGCCCTGCCCTTTGTAACAGATTTGTGGCTTTGCCACCGCTAATATAAACCTTCTAAACGTTATTGTCAAAAAAAAATAAATTATAAATAAAAAATATATATAATCAAAATAATAATATTTATTAAATAAAATATATAAAAATAATAAATTATAAATAAAATTTAAATAAAAAATATATAATCAAAATAATGATATTTATTAAATAAAATAGATAAAATAATGATATTTATTAAATAAAATAGATAAAAGTATTAAATTATAAATAAATTTAAATAAAAAACATATAATCAAAATAATAATATTTATTAAATAAAATATAAAATAATTTTGTAGTTAAAATAGAAAGTAAATATTCACATATAAGAATTTTAATAAATGATTTAATATTAAAAAGTTGAAAAATCATAACTAGTATAGATTCATCTTAAGTCTAGATCTATCAAGTGTCAAGAGGGATCAAATCATTAGAAGTGCAAACTTTTAATCTTTTCTCAAGTTTTACACTCTAAAAAAGGTTTAGAGATTTGATCCCTCTAAATGCTTGATAAATCGAACATTACCATAAATCTATACTAATTTAATACATTAATTTAATATTAAAAATATATATATATATATATATATATATATATATATATATTTGTTACATTAATATCTCTGCTTAATAAAAATAGATGAAAAAATAGTATTTTTTAACTATTTTATCTTTTAATCTTTTTATTGTATATTTATTGATTTTAATAGTTTTGATTGTATATGAATTTAAAAAGTGAATAATTAAATTGAAAAAAACTATAACAAATTGTAGATTAAAAAAAAAAAGTTATACATGTAAGAAATGAAAAAGAGAAAAAAATCAAAATTATAAAAATATAATATGAATAAAGATATGATAAATTATTAACATCTACTAGTCAATAATTATTGAAGGTTGAAATTAATAAAAAGTAATTAAATTAGAATAAGTCAACAGGAATAAAAACAATGACAAACCATCAATTTCATTAAAAAGTTGAAAATTGAATTAATTTTTTCGTTGATAATAAATTATAAAAAATATATACGAGGAAATAACAAGGCATGATATAAGAATAATGAGGAAATACAAATAATAAAAGTAAACTATTGGTGAGGTATATGAGAAATGCTAGAATGATGAGAAATGCTAGAATTTAGATGATGAATGGATTAAACAATAAAACTAAAATAAAGTGAAAACATAGATATATAAAGACAAACATTAATAAGGACAAAAAGTATAAAATACAAGTATAAAGAGAAAAATAACACCAAGATGGTAGTGAAATAATTAATGGATTAGTTAATAGAACTCAAATAAAAAGAGGAAACATAGATCGATAATGATAAAAATTAATAAATATAAAAGGATAAAATAAAAGAACATAGAGATAAAGAGAAAAATGACAAGAGGAAATAGAGGAGATAGTGAGTGTTTGGTGGTCACGGGGCTAAAGAATGTTTACTGAGAAAGATATTAGATAATAGATTTTCATGTGTGGTTGAGTTAATAAGTGTTTTCTTGATTAATGTTGTTGCAAGGATGTTTTTCGATCTCACTTCTTTAATGATTTTAGAGAAGTAGTGGGGAGTGGGTGCTAAGATTTGGTGTGATTAAAGCAAATGAGGTGTTTAGTGTTATGGGACTGTTCAATGATAGAAGATTTAACAAGGTGATTACTAAAATGAGTGAGAATATGTTCTTTGACTCAAGTTTGGATAAATCTATTAGTTCGGTTGATGGTGGATTATAAGTTAACCTGAGAAGGTTATGGGTGGCCATGATGGGGGTCTCAACTGCTCTAGGTAGTAGAAAGAGAAAGGGAACCTATTGTATACGATTCTCTAGATACATGGTCTTTGAAAGAGGAGGACCATTAGAAAACACACTAATACATATGGGGTCAAAATTCGACAAAATATTACGACAATATGGGTTAAATTAATTGTACCGTCACAAATTACTACAATTTCAATAATTCTTTTTGGGGCTCCTTGATCTTTGTCGTAATTCCGACGCACTTCTTCAATCGTCACTTTTGTGGTGTGAGACACTCCATATATCAATAGGATTTCGTTCTCTTGTGATGAATGTGCATCTCTAGATCGACAAAACGTTGCTCGATATATCGACGAAAGTGAGTCAATAGATCGACGCACTTTCGTTACGAGAGAACGAACGTGCATCGATATACCGACAAATTTTGTGGGTCTTGAAAAAAACATATAGTCGTTTGAAAGTACTTAATAGTCATTGACTTAGCCATCTTTGACATGGTCAAGGGGCATCAGAAGTTTGATGGAAGTTAGAGATTTTGACGGTTTTGTTGTAGGTGTGACATCTATAAAATCTTAATTGTCTGGTCATCATTCAACACATGTAATAGTCTCTTTTCTCTGACATGCGCCTTGTTTCACATCAAATTCTTGATTTATATAGCTTGGATTTTGGACGTAATCTAAAGGTTAGAAATTTTTAATATTTCTTTATCTCGTTTTAAATACTAATCACGACATTGGATCCCATCAACTAATTAACCCAACATAGGCCCTATTTTTTGTGAGGACACAAGTTTAATTTGTCTAGGAAATAGGTATGAGCATGTCTACTCAATTGCTATTGGTCTAGTTCTCTTTTATAATTGTTTAATGACTTTCTTACTTTCTTATAGTGAAGCTTTGAAGGTTGTGGTAAAAATGTATATATTTATATGGTTATTTTTTATCTCTTGAGTAATTGTTGACTAGTACTCTTATGAACATTTAGTAAATCAATGACGACAATGGCTTAATTAATAACTCTAGACGTACAAATGGGGTTAATATTCGACAACATTTGTATTGTAAGAAAATATTTATATATTGTACTTATATTGCATCCTTAGTGGTTTTTATTGTAATAGGAAATTCTAATGCCAAATAATAACAACAACATTACAGATAAAGAAAATGAAAAGATGATTGCTATAATAAAGGAGACATTGGAGGAAAAGGGTAATGTGAAACTTGAATGCCCTTGCAATAAATGCATGGGATTTAATAGAAGAATTCTTCTAAGAAAAAACAATTGAGAGACATTCTTGGATAAATGGGCACATTGAAGGGGGATTCACATATAGTCCCATGGTAAGTTATTCATTATTATATATATTTTTTGTATTGAGTGTATTTATAAAATTCTTTTTCATTTTAATATTTGTTATATACACTAATTTTATTGATTGTTTGTAATTATAAAGAAAAATCCTCCTAGGTGTGTGGTGTTAGAGAATGTGCCTAGTAGCAGTATAAATATTATTGTACAGGCTGAGGAAGATGGCCATATGGATATTGAAGATAATCATGATCAAGTTAATTCTACGGAAGAAGATGACACCAATAATACTATTGAGCCAGATGATGGGACAAACAAATTGATCCAGGACATGTTTTCTCCTATCGATGATGACAACTTTGATGATATTCATGATGTACCTCTGTTTGAGAAGGCACAACAACCTCTTTATGAAGGCTCAAGAACACATATTCTATTAGCTATAATGTTGTTGGTGAACTTGAAGGTATTAAATGGTTTTTCAAACACTTGTCTTACATAGATCCTAAGGTACGTAATAGTATAATTCATCCCATATACACAAAGGTTGAAATTCCTTTTCTCTTTTTTTAGTGTCAATTAATGTGTAATATATTAAGGATTTGATATTTTTGGTTACTATTATTTACATTAACTAGTTATTTTTTATGTTGTAGATTGTTAGGTGAATTTTTGTTACCACCGTAAAATAATCTACCTCTAACACATCGAGAATTATCTACCATTATGAAAGATATCAAAATGGAGTATCATGCTATTGATGCATGCACTAATGATCATATTATATACTATGGACAATATGCATCGGAAATGAAATTCCCACAATGTCAAATCAATAGATATTGAACTGATCAAGTAACAAAAAAGGTGCCTCACAAGATCCTTCGTCATATTCCAATAATTCCACGTTTGCAATGACTGTTCAGGTGTGAAATCATAGCACAATTTATGGATTACCATGCACGACACATAAGTGAAGATGGTGTTCTTAGAATGCCCACATATGCTTATGCATTTAGGAACACTGAAGAAAGATGGATAATTTGGTAATGAAATTAATAGTAACCACTTCTCATTTCCCTTCAGAAATGGGAAATGGTTGTAGCAATCATGTTAGATGTCTATGCTCAACATTCACCTTCTAGCATTCCATGCATCTAACAATAAAATCTACTACATCTTTCTTCATATCCGGCAAAAGATATTGGTCTCTTATAGCTACAATAGTTTTCCGGTACCCTAGGTGTCCAATGTATGGTACATTGTGCATCTATTTTAGAAACAAATTTCTCAATTACTGAGAATTGAGAACATAAACTATGTTCTTAAACAAGATAATTCCATTCTCTTTTAACTTGTAATATTTATATTTTTGTTGTACATTATTTTATTGTAATCCTTCTTTAACTTGCACATAATGTTGGTCTATTGTTACAACCTCTAAAATTTTGTCTTTTAAATACTTTTGGCACTTAAATTAATGGTTGCAGCATGTAACCTTCTGTTGAGTGCATCAACCATTTTTTTCTCTTTTCCCTTGATATGTTTGATGTCAAAGTCATATTTGCTGAAAATTTCCAGCCATCTCATTTGTTTCACATTTAGTGTTGGTTGTTCAAACAATTATTTCAGACCACTATGATTTTTCCTAAATTGATTTTTTTCCCCCTCAGATAATACCTCTACATTTTTAAGGCATGTACTATGACTGTAAACTCTAAGTCATGTGTAGCACAATTTATTCCATGCTCTTTCAACTTTCTTGACTCATAACAAGTTGCATGTTCATTTTGGGTAATGACTCAACCAAGCCCTTCTTTTCATGCATCTGTGCATACAAAACAATCCTCAACTAGATATGCAACCTTTGAAATAGGTGCAATGGTTAATAAATCCTTCAAGTGATGGAAAGTTTTTTCACACTTGGTATTCCATTCAAATTTTACCCACTTCTTTTGCAAGGATGTTATTGGGTGTGCAATCTTGGAGAAACCCACACTGAGTCTCTTGTAGTAACCAACTAAACCCATAAATGATCTAACCTATCAAATATTGTTGTTGTTGGACAACTCTTGATTGCTTCAATTTTTTTTTGATCCACGCCTATGCTATCCTCTGAGACAACGTGACCGAAATAATGGATCTGCATTTGATAAAAAGTGCACTTGCTCAATTTGACAAACAATTGATGCTCTCTCAACACATGTAGCACCATTGTCAAATATTGTTCATGTTCCTCCTCTGTCTTGGAATAGATAAGAATATCATTTGAGAAGACAATAATGAATTTTTCAAGGTAATCTCTTAACACTCCATTCATTAGGCACACAAATGTAGTGAACACATTTTTCAACCCAAAAGGCACCACCACAAATTCATAGTGACCATACCTTGTTTGAAAGGTTGTCTTACCAATATCTTCTTCTCTAATTCTCACTTGATGATAGCCTGATATCGAGTCATTCTTGGAAAATATCTTTTCTCCCTTCAATTCATCAAAAAGATCATTGATCCTTAGAAAATGATACATATTCTTTATAGTAACCTTGTTCAAATTTCTAAAGTTAATACATAATCTCAGAGTTCCATTATTTTTCCTCACAAAAAGAAATTGAGCACACCAAGGAGAAACACGTTGGTGTATGTACCCCTTCTTCAAAAAAAATTCTAGCCACATTTCTAATTCTTTTAGTTCTAGTGTGCTCATTATGTAGGGAGTTTTGGACATTGGGGCATCTCCAAGCATTAAAGTCAATAGAGAATTAAATGTCTCTCTTTTGTGAAAATCCTAGAAATTCCCCCCAAAAATATTCATATTCCTTCAAGGTGGGTTAATCTTCAAGACTTGGCTCCTTATCCTTTGTTGTCTCTTCCATATGGACTGCATATATTTGGCACCATTTTCTAAAACTTCTTTTCATCTAAAATTTTGAAATCTCTTTAATAGATATAAGCCTTAGAATACCTTAAATTATCTTTGAAATTCCTTCTTCATCAAGAAATGTAAAATCCTTGTTGTAACAATCTAAGAAAGCACGATGCTTTTCTAGCCAATCCATGCCAATCAAGCAATCATAGGACCCAAACAATATGATGCTCAAATCCCCCTTAATGTTGACTCCATTCATGTTTATTGAACAATATTTAACAATCTCAATGATTCTTCTCTTAGTTCCAATAGCTAGTTGAACTAACCAAGACTTTCCATGCTCACATTTCTTCAATTTAATTTTTTCAACTAGATTTGGATCTATATAGCTATGACTAGTTCTAGAATCAGTCAACATAACTATGGGTTGATTATCAATCTTACCTTCTACCTAAATCATGTGGGATTGATAGTCTACTTGTCTAGTGTCCAAGGTTGTATAAATCCTTGGCATGCTCCTACCCACGTATTCCATTGTTTCCTCCTTGATTTTATGAAGAATCATAATCCTATCTCCCCGGTAAGGACAATATTTATACATGTGGTCTCCCTCACATCCCCAACACTTTATGGGTTGTTTTAATGGCCTCATCCCCAAGGAATATTTTATTTTAGCTTCACCTTGAGTTGGTTTCCCTTGCTAATATGCTTGAGATTTATTCCTTAGAATGAAAGGTGGATTGAATGCTTTCTTCATCTGATCCATATTATCTTTATTTTTGTCATCCCAAGCTCTTTTGAAACATTGTGCTACCGGTAGCACCCCCCCTCCCTTTTTAGGTTGTTTTTTGATATTTTAAATCTTCTTATCCACAATGTATCCACATTATTTTTTACGATGGATAAAATTTAGACCCATTGCGTTAAAAACTGATGTCGATGTGGACAAATACTTTAAAATTTACCCTCGAATCAAAAAGCTATGCTACCAGTAACATTGTTTTTTTTTTGCATTGAAATCATAACTTAATTGAAACCGTGTCGCCGATAACTGGTACCATCGTCGATAAACAACTCAAAATCGACTCCAAAAATCATTGCTTAGATTTATATTTTATATTTTTTAAATTTTACATTAAAAAATAAATAAATTGGGCAAAAAAAAAACTTCGCAAGTTAGTTTAAAAAAAAAAAGACACTCATTTTAAAAACAAAAACTTTAACGATTTTTTTTTTTTGAAAAATTAAAAACTAAAAAAAACTAAGAAAAAAAATTGAAATTAAAAAGAAAATTTACATATAAAAAAAGATTAAAGAAAAATTAAAAATGTGTATAAGAACTAAAGGAAAATGAGAAAAAAAAATCAAATTTATGGGAAAAATAAACTTTAAACAGATTTAAAACACACACACATACACATATATACTTACTGGGAAACCTAAAATAAAAAATTTAATACAATATAAAATAAAAATAAAAATAAATAAAAATAAAATTTGATATTAAAAAACTTTTAAAATAAATTCAAAATACAAAATTTTATTAAAATTTGAAAAATAAATTAAAAACACACACACACACACACATATAAGGGTGATGTTGGGCATCACCCCAGCTCCTGCGATCTAGGTCGTGATCCCGTGGTAGCCATGGGATCATGACCTAGCTCGCAGAGAAGCTGGGGCGATGCATCGTCCCTATATATATATATATATATAATTAAATTTTATATTTCAATTTTTTTTTTTTTAAGTTTTTTTGGTATTTTATTTATGTATTTTGTATTAAATTTTTATTTTAGGTTTTTTAGTATATATATATAAGTGAGTTGAGATTCTATATTACTACGTAAAATATTGTACAAAAAAGCATTGAGGGGTGTCCCCTGATCTACCAAAAGGAAACTAGATCAGGGGTCCCCAAGCTACGCTATCTACATTAGTGAAAGGATGGCTGGGCCGCCACTCGGGGAAACCGACCCAGTCTCCATAAGTTCGTTTGAAAAAGAAAAAACTATACCATCAGAAATACATAAAAGCGAGAGCATATAACATGAGTTATTTCTATACTGATAAACAAAAGAACTTGAGTTGATGTTGTGCTAGTCCACGGAGATTGGGTGGCTTTCATCTCCTTCCTTCCTTACCTCATTTTCCTTTTTCTACTCCACTGTGCGTGTCCTTCTAATGTTGGCTAATGTTCTGCGTCGGTCTGCTGGAGTGATGTCCATGTGATGGACATAGCGAAGGTAGAGTTGGAATTGACCAGCTAGTCGGTCTATTTTTTTGCCTTGGTTCCTCTGGTTCTCTGCTATGCCTCTTATGCTGGCCTCCAAGTCACTGAGGCGGCTCGGGATTTCTATGATTTCCTTCTTGATTCCTTGGTTTGCCACCCTGCTGGTCTCGTTCTTTTATGCTCTCAGCTTGCATATTATCATTTTTCTAGGTCAGGCTTCCTCCATCATTTTTTGGTAGAAGGTTTTCCTAGGCTGTGTAGCCCCTGGGTCCCTTAACCCTTCTGCTTCTTGGATGAGTTTCACCCAAGATTTTCCCTAGCGCTTGGTGTTGACTTCCTGCTCCCATATATCGATGACTGCTTTACCCTTTGTATCTGTCTGCTCGAGGAAGGTGCCTTTGGCC
This sequence comes from Picea engelmannii, assembly GCA_009831015.1. NCBI lineage: Eukaryota > Viridiplantae > Streptophyta > Pinopsida > Pinales > Pinaceae > Picea > Picea engelmannii. Next base: position 50,418 of record ML788710.1, on the reverse strand, counting down.
TCTCTGGCCGCCTGTTCCATCCTAGTGATCTTCCGGGCACTTATTGGGAGTTCCTCCCCCTGGGGTCCCCTCTTACTCTGCGTGTTCTTTGTTCTTACCATATTTTCTTTGTAAGCCGTGGCTTCTGTCGTGATTTATTTTTTTGCTACTACTCTTCCCTTCCTGGTCTTTGGAATTGTTGTTAGTTGGTCTGTCACTATCCCTGATGCTTCTTCTTTTATAGAGTTTCCCCAGAGGTGGTCTTCTCCAGGTAATCATTTGTCTCCCATAAAGGCGTATATTTCGGTCCTTTATCTTTGTTTCTGAGTGTGTGCAATTGGGAGCTCTGTCGTCGTTCTAGCGCCAATCTTTTTCCTTACACGCTGTCCTCCAATCATTTCCTCCCTTGGGATCTGGGTGTGGATGAGGTGTACCCATACCTTCTCTTAGGCTATCCCTTTGGTCTTCGTCCTTTTCCGACTGCGACTTACCCTTTCCATTCTCCCACGACCAACCCCTATACTTCCTTCTATTGACAGGACCTTGGTATCGTACCCCTTCTTGTGGTGTGACTGTGATCTGCATTGTAACTCATGTTTAAAGGGTGGCCTAACAGATTCAACCTAGATCCTACTTGCCCTTCATTTAATTCTGTGTCTCCAGCCTCGATGTGGTCGCCCGTACTTTGGCTTTCATCATAGTCCTTTGCTTCTAGTTGGGTACAGTCTGTTCAAAACTGGCCACTTGGGATGTTAATCCATATGACATCCAATTCTGATCCTTCCTTGTCGACCCCTTCATTAGAAATTCTATCAGTGAGTCCATTTGTTGACCTGCGGACCCAACGCAACTCCACTGTGATCCCTGTCTGCAAATGCTCTTGAATCTTCTGCAGATAGTACTCCAAGCGCCAATGCCTCTGTATTTCCCACTTTGGTGCCGTTTTGGAGTTTCCTTACTGTGTTTATGACTAGCATGGAGTCACCTTCCACTATTGCGTTTTCCATTCCTTCCTTGTGTAGTATGTCCAAGCTTGTCTCCAATGCTCCAAATTTCGTAGCGTTGTTTGTTGAATTCCCCAAAATTCTTGTGTACAGTCGAATAATTCTTCCTTGATTGTCCCTAATTACTCCCCCCATACCAGTCCATCCTGGGTTTCCCTTCGATGCCCCATCGAAATTTATCTTGAGGGATCCCTCTGGTGGCAGTTTCCAGTTGCGCTCGTCTAAACTTAGTTGTGGCACCCGTCTCACCTGATTGGGGTTGTTTCTTCCTTTCACTTGGAAATCCTCTAGAATTCTGAGATCCCAATCAGTGAGTTGTGCTCCTCCTGTTCAGAGGTTGCGGATCTGTACTGTTTCCCTTGTCATGGCTATTACTATTTTTTTGATCTTTCCAACCATCTAGCTTTGGTTCTTGAAGATGCATTGGTTCATTTCCTTCCAAATTTCCCAAATGATCATGTCGGGGGTGAGGGTCCAACAAAGATTCACCTCTTCATTGTCGTTGTAGTTTTCTTCCCAGGTGTTTATAGTTGCGGAAATATTTCCTCTGATCCTATTAGACTGGCGGAAAATGCCTGCCGCCTGGTCCCATAATTCTTTTGTGTAAGGACATTCATCCAAGAGATGGTTCGTTGTTTCCTCCTTTTCTTCACATAGGTGGCATCTTGAAGGGCCTATGAAACCTCTCTTCTTTAGGTTCTCCCAAGTTAGGATTCGGTTGTGTAGTATTATCCACTGAAATATTTTTATTTTTGGCCATTGAGGGCTATTCCAGAGCTTGTCCCAATGATACGACGTAACTTCTTGATCCTGGTTTGTTATGTAGTGGTGTACTTCTTTAAGATTGAATTCCCCTCCTGCTTTGTGCCCCCATCTCAGCTGGTCATTTCCATCTGTGATTGCAATTTTCCTTCTCCCCAATTCCTCCTCCACTTCTTTAATTGTTGTTGCAGTCTGGTCTCTAGTCTGTGGGGTGAGAGTGTTCCAAATTCTCCATTTGTTGCACTCTTCTTCTTGTTTCCAGTAATGGTAAACTCGGGTTTTTCCTTGCGCCATCATCTCCTGTTGGAGTTCCTCCCGGCCTAATTGTTCCATTTTGGGTTCCTGTTGCCAGGCGTCCTCCCAGAATCTGGCAATTTTACCATTTGTTATTTCCCAAAATCTATGTGTCTAGATCCAGGTCTTGTTGCACTAGGCTAAGTTCTAGATGGTTGAACCCTCCTTGGTGCCTCTGAAGTGGATTTTGTCCTGGTTACTAATATCCAGGGAGTACTTTGCCTTCCACAGGTTAACCCATGGCATGGTCATTTCTTTGACCCATCTCCACCAAAGCTTCGCCCCATAGGCATCGTTAGTTACTTGCGGGTCATGTAGCCCAAGGCCTCCCTTTCTCTTTGGCTTACACACCTTCTCCCAAGACACTAGTGCCCATTTTTTCCTTGCTTCCACTCTGCGCCACAAGAATTCCCTTTGTATGGTTCTTATTTTTTGTAGAATTCCCTTGGGGGCCAGGAAAACTGACATCATAAACATTGGGATAGCTTGCAGAACTGACTTGGTTAGGATAAGTCTTCCTGCCAGGTTGAGGGATCTGAAAGTCCAATTGTTTACCCAGTCTTGAAGCTTGTTGACTATTCCTTCCCACGTTGACATCTTGTAGGCTTTGTCTGTCAGGGGGATGCCTAAATACTTGGTTGGGAGGGTTTTGCATTCAAATCCCAAGATGTTGGCTAAATTTCTTTGGATAGTTGGGTTGGTGTTAAAGAAGAAGATCATTGATTTGGACTAGTTTATCTCAGCCCCCGAGGCTTCCCCAAACTCATCTAAGATTCGTTTGTAGGATTCCGCTTCCTTGACTGTGGGCATGCCATGAATTAAGGTATCATCCATGAACTGTTGGTGTGTGGAAGTTGGACAATTCTCATAAGGTTTGATACATTTTATTTCTCGTGTTGTGGTTGTGCTTTTTATGCTTCAACTGAGTCCTTCCATCATTAAGATGAATAAGAAGGGGGACAACGGGTCTCCCTGTCTGATGCCTCTCGTGGGTCAGTAAGGTTTGGGAGGGGATCCATTTACTAGTAGTGAGAAGTTTGTTGTGGATACTAGGTTTGTTATCCATCGGATCCAGTGTTGGGTGAAGCCGAAGGCTTCCAAGCTTCTGACCATATAGTGCTAGCTGATTTTGTCGTAGGCTTTCACTAGGTCCAATTGTATTATCATTCCCCCTCTTTTCTGAAGCTTCAGGGTGTGGATCAGTTCATGGGCTTGGATAATATTGTCCATTATTTGCCTTCCTTCTACGAACTCTGCTTGCTCTTGTGACACCTTAGTAGTGGTTTCAGTTCGTTGGTTATAACCTTGGAAATTATCTTATACACCACATTGCACAACGCTATTGGTCTGTAATGATCGAGAGTTTTGGCTTCATTTTATTTGGGGATGAGTGTTATCAAAGTAGCATTTAGTTCTTTTAGGATGGAGGTCGACCTTCTAGAGTCTTCCACTACCTTGTAGACATCTTGTTTCACGACTTCCCAACAAGCTTTGAAAAACTCCGTTGTGAACCCATCTGGGCCTGGAGATTTTCCATTGGGCATTTCTTGGAGTGCTTGGTCTTTTTCTTCCTCCACAATGGGCTTGATCAAGTTTTTGTTTTGTTCTTCTGTTACCAGGTGAGGGATGTGCTGGGTCACCTTTTGTATGGCCTCCGTTCTATCCTAATTAGGTTTCTGGGTGATCCTGTGGAAGTGTTTTACCAGAGTTGTTTCGATGTCCTTATGGGACTCTCTTTCTATTCCATTCGGGTCCCCTATCTTCAAGATTTTGTTATGGGCTCTTCTGGCAATGGTTGTTCTGTGAAAGAACTTGGTGTTCCCTTCCCCTTCCTTTATGCATCTGATCCAGGAGTTTTGTTGCTAGAGAGTTTCTTCTCGTTGGCACCTTTCATCCCATTCCTGGGTCATCTGGATCTCCTCTTTTTTCCTTTTCTCATTATAGTGCTCCAAAATGCAGGTTTCCTGGAGTTTTTTCATTTTTTCTTCTATGTTTTTCTTCGCTTGGTTTATATTCCCAAAGGTGTCCTTGTTCCACTCCTTCAGCCTATATTTGATATATTTTAGTTTCTTGTAGAGTTTTAACATCCTTGTCCCTTGCTCTGGTTGCTCTTCACTCCACCACTGCTTGATATTTTCCTTGAAAGTCGGGTGTTCCATCCAAAATTTCTCGAATCTGAAGGGTATGTTCTTTGGTGTGGTCTGGAAGCCTACTTCTAGTTGCACTGGCCAACGATCAGATCCCCCCCATGGAAGAATGTTGCATTTTAAGGTTATCCCCTACATAATGACTGACTCTGACACTAGGAATTTGTCGAGTCTTGTTGCTACCTGATGTTGGCTCATTCACTTATTATTCCAGGTGAAATGGCCATTTTTGGTTTTCATATCTACCATTTCCGTTGTGTCTATGCATTTTGAGAATTCCTCCGCATATCTATCCAATCTTCTTGTCCCTCCTTTTTTCTCCGCGAGTGACGCGATGATGTTGAAATACCCAGCTAGGATCCAATGGAGGTTGTTGGCTTAGTTTTTGAGGTCTGCTAGATCGCTTAACATTCCTCTCCTATCTTATGGCACCTGGTGTCCATACACATTAGTGCATAAAATATCCTCTGTGTTCCCAATGATTTGCATGTAGACCGTAATGGTATGCCTTGTCGCTTCAGTTGCTATTAGGCTTAGTACTTGTGGGTTCCACAGGGTGAGGATGCCTCCTGCCATTTGGTGGCCTCCAATGGCCAACATCTTGTACTTGCGCCATTGTTGTTGACTGATTGTTTCCATTCTTTCTATATTACACTTGGTCTCTTGGATGAAACAAAGATCCGGTTGTTCCTGTTTTAGTCTATTCCTAAGGATTCGTTGTTTTCTTGGGTTGTTTAGGCCTCTTATATTCCATGTTATAACCTTCATTTTAAACATACGGGGGGGAGTTGGGGAAGAGTTTTTTTATCTTACCCGAGTTTATCAGTAGCGCTCCAAGCTCTTGCAGGGCTACACTGTTGGATTTCCTGCCTTTTTTCCTCTGCATATGTTTGGGTGAGAGTTGTGGTTGTACCTCGTCGGCTTTGACTCCTAGGTGTCCAATCTCCCCGTGTGCTCACTTTTGGCCTCTAGATTTGGCTTCCTCCCTTAGGAGGAATAGGTATTGGATGTGGTGTAGTTGCTCTGTTGGTACATTGTCCACTCCCCGTCTTTTCCATTGCTACAGTATGTTTGTGAGGTCTATCCCTTCCCTTTCCACCAGGTCTCTGAGTTCTAGATCTTTTGTGCCTACTTCTCTCAGTGTCATTTCCACCTCTCCCTCCGTGTCTTGCATGGGGGTGTTTTTGTCTATGATTTCTCCTTCCACCAGAGTTGCGCATTTTCCTTGTTCCTTCTGGTTGTTAGGTTAGTCGGTGGGCTCATTTGGTGTTTTTTATCAGAGTTCCTGAGCTGTTACCGTATCCTTCTTGGCCTCTGCCCCTTGATTGGTTTTATCCCTTCCATCTAGACTCAATCAGACTCTTGGGTTATTTCCTGCTTGGGCTTTGCTCTGCCTTTTGTTGGCTCTACTTCTGGGGTTTGGTTTAACAAATCCATCCTCATCCTGTTGTGGTTTGGAAATTTCCATTTCTTGTTTTTTATTAAGAGGGCATTCCCTAATAAAGTGGCCATGTTCATGGCATATTCTGCATCGAAAGAGGATTTGTTCATAATCGAAGTTTTGGATCCATTCCTCATCCTTGAATTTGAGGCATATCGCTTCTGGGAGTGCTCCCGACACATCCATCTCTATGCATATTCTTGCGTAGGATGTGTATCTCCCTTTCAGGGTTGCTTCTATGGTCTTTATATATTTCCCCAGTTTATTCCCTATCGCTTCAAAAGTGGAGGGTAGCCAGTAGTCTAAGGGTAGGGAGTAGATTCTTAGCCAGATTGGTACCTTTTTGAAGGTCTCTTTTTCTAGGGAGAAATTCTCCTTCCATGGCTACATGTACAGTCCTGCTGATGCATGGAAGTATGGCCCTCCTTCAAATACTCTGTCTCTATCCTCCAGGTTTATGAATACCGTTGTGAAGAACCCTTTCGAGCCCAGGTGGAGATCCACTTCCCCATTTGATTTTCAGTGGTATTTGATCCAGTTGCGCAACACTTTTTTTGTGGGCCATAATCTCATAAATTTGCAGATTAGTGCATGTGCCTTCATCTGATCTTTGTAGAGTTGCGTCTGTGGATCCTCCAATACCACCTTGGGTATCAATGATGCTTTGGGTTTGCATGGGTTACGCCCTTCGGTCTGGTTGGTCTTCATTGTGTCTTGCAACTCATTCTGAGTTTCTCTTGCTTCCTCTTCCCTGCATTCACTTTCCCCCTTGCTTCTTTCCTGACCTATTCCAGGGTCTGATCCCGAGGTGCCTGTCATTGGTGCCTTGAATACTCTGCCCCTTGGCCCTTTCCCTCTGTCTATCACTATCTGTTTGTATGAGGGGGTCCCGTTACCCCCTCCTCTGGTGCTCATGCTGCCCTCTGCAATGGTCGCATCTGTCCAAACCCTAGCTTGCGGTTGCTTCGAGAAAAGCAGTTCTCAA
>ML788710.1:0-32004 GCA_009831015.1 Picea engelmannii | reverse complement strand
TTCCCTTGGCTTTTATATATATTTTTAATTTTTTGGTATTTTTTATTCTTTCTTTAATATTTTATTGTATATAAATTAGATTTTTATTATTATTATTTTTTTTAGTTTTTAATTTTTTTAAAAGGTTTAAAGTTTTTGTTTTTAAAATGGGTTTTTTTTGGAAATTTTAGATTTTAGATTTTTTATTTTTATTTTATTTATTTATTTATTTATTTTAATTTGGGGTTTGAATATATATTCTTGTATATAAATTAGATTTTTATTATTATTATTTTTTTTAGTTTTTAATTTTTTTAAAAGGTTTAAAGTTTTTGTTTTTAAAATGGGTTTTTTTGGAAATTTTAGATTTTTTATTTTTTATTTTTTTTTTTATTTTTTTTTAATTTGGGGTTTGAATATATATTTTTTAAATGTTTTTTTTTTCTATATATGTGTGTGTGAAGATTTTCTCTTTTCTATTTATTTTAAATGTAAATTAAAAAAAAAAAGTTTGTAAATAAATTTTCAAGTGACCATTTGGGGTCTAATTTGGGGTTGTTTATTTGTGTAGGGATCTGTTATCAATGCCACAATTTCAATTAAGTCGTAAAGAGCTATAATTTTAACATTTAGAAAAAAAAAATTGTTTTAGATAACATCACTTTCTGATATAGGTGTTGATTTTAAGGTTTTTCTTAGCAACTATGTGAGTTTTGAAGGTCATGCTTCAAAAATATTTTAATTTTAACCCTATTAGAAAAAATGGTTCTACCGGTAGCACCACATTTTTATTTGGGGGTTGATATTCATGTTTTTTATGCAAACATATGGGTTTTAAGGGCTAGAGTTCTCGTTTTGAGGTTATGGTTCTCATTGAGTCGGTAACTGTGTTTCTTTCATAAGGACTCCACCAATATATTCCTTGCATGCATCTATGCACACAACAAAATCTCCATATGGATCTGCAACCTTTAAAATAAGCGTACCAGTCAACAATTATTTCAAGTACTGGAAGCTTTCCTCACACTTGACAGTCCATTCAAACTTTATTTCTTTCCTCTGCAGGAAGTGATTGGATGTGTGACCTTGGAGAAACCTTCAATGAATATCCTATAGTATCTAGCTAATCCCATAAAGGATCTCACTTCTACAACATTCTTTGGCATTGTCCAACTTTTGATTGCTTCAATCTTCTCAGGGTCGATTGCTATTCTCTCTTCTGCGATGACATGACCTATATAATGGATTTGCCTTTGATAGAAAGTGAATTTTCTTAACTTAACATACAATGTTATGACCCAAAAGGGGTAATATATAGGGTTAAATGTATATGATATGACCCCAAGTAGGGGCATATATGGGGCTAAATGTACATGTAATGTGTAAATATGTATGTAATAGGGTCGACCTAGTAGTAAAGGGGCCTCATGTGTAGGTGTGAATAGGTATATATAGAGATCATGTATTCATTATTGAAGACATGTGAATTGTGAAGTATAAATGTATTTGGTTATGTGGACAAGGTTATCCTATTCTTTAAAGAGATATTATATAACTTATCTATCTTGGAGTTGTGCTCCATGCTCACATTCTATACATGGTGTGTACTTCTGTTATGTTAGGATAATTGAAGCATTTGGTACATTAAATACAACCGGTGCTCTCTCAACAAATGTAGCACCATCCTTAAATGTTGCTCATGTTGCTCCTTTGTCTTGAAGTAGATAAGAATATCATCCAATAAGATAATGATGAATTTGTCTAGGTAATCTATGAACACTGGATTCATTAGACACATAAAAATAGTTGGTGCATTTGTCAGGTCAAATGACACCACCACAACTCATAATGGCCATACCTTGTCTGAAAGGCCACCTTGTCGATGCCTTCTTCTCTAATTCTCACTTGATGGTAACCTAATCTCGGGTCGATCTTGGAAAATATCCTTGATCCTTTTAGTTGATCAAAAATATCATCCACCTGTGATAAATGGTTTGTGTTCTTTACAATAACCTTATTGAGTTGTTTGAGGTCAATACACAACCTTAGAGTTCCATCATTTGTCTTCACAAAAAGAACTGGGGCACCCCAAGGTGAGACAACGGGATGTATGTAACCATTCTTCATCGATTATTTTGTTGCATTTGCAACTTCTTAAGCTCTAGTGTTCTCATTATGTAGGTAGTTTTGGACACTGGGGAAACTCCAAGTATTAAGTCAATAGAGAAGTCAATATCTCTTTTTGGTGGAAATCTTGGAAACTCCCCAAACACATCTTCATATTCCTTCAATACTGAATAATATTCAAGACTTGGATCATTATCCTTTGTTGGCTCTTCCATATGGGATGCACATATCTGGCACCCTTTCCTAAAACTTATTTTCAACTATAATGCTGAAATTTCTCTAACATATATAGGTCTTGGAATACCTTGCATCATTTTTGAATTCCCTTCATGATCAAGGCATGTGAAATCCTTGTTGTAGAAATATAGGAGAACATGATGCTTTTCCATCCAATCCATACCAATCAAGAAATCATATGACACAAGTGGTATGATATTCAAATCTTCTTTAGTGTTAATTCTATTCATGTTCATTGGGAAATCCTTGACAAGTTCATTGATTTTCCTCTTGGTTTTAGTGGCTCTCTAAACCAACCAAGACTTTTCATGCTTATATCTCTTCAATTTAAACCTTTCAACTATTTTTGGATCTATATAGATATAACTATCTCCAGAATCAATCAAAATAGCTATGGATTGATTATCAGTCTTACCTTCTACGTCAATCATGTGGGATTGGTAGTTTGCTTGTCTATTGTTGAAGGTTGCATAAATCCTTAGCAAGATGCTACCCATGGAATCCAATGTATCAACTTCTTTAATGTTATGCAAAATCCTAATCCTATCTCCCTTGTGAGGACAATCTTTATAGAAATGGTCTCCTTCACATCCCCAACAATTTATGGAATGCTATCTTGGCCTCTTTCCCAAGGAATTTATCATTTTATGTTCACCTTATGATGGTTGTTCTTTCTTATATGATTGAGATTTGTTTTTGATGAAGAGAGACTTGAATCCCTTCTTTCTCTGATCCATATTTCCTCTTTTCTTATCAACCCAATATTTTTGGTAAGTTGGCCTTCCTTTATTCTAATCATACAAATACTTATCCATCCTCATGGCTTCTTCCAAAGTTCCAGGCTCATAAAATTAGATTTTATCTTTATAGAATGATGGAAACCCACTCAAGAACCTTTGAATTTTTACCTTCTCAACCTTGATGAAGTCCACGTACCTCAAAAGATCTAGGAATTTCTTCTCATACTCCTCCATAGTCATATTTCTTAGCTTGAGATCAAATAACTCATGCATCTTCTTGTCATATTAATGCTCTGACAATCAATGTTTTTGGAAACATCTCTTGAATTGCATTCGATAAAAAAAAAAATCATCAATATGCTTGACTTGCTTCAATTATTCCCACCACATGGAAGCCTTCCCCTGAAGATGATATATGGAAATTATTACTTCCAGGTTTGATGAGTAATTATGCAGTTGTAAATATTCTCTCATGCCTAGAAATTAGGCTTCAACATATTCTCCTTTCCTATGCTCTCCATCAAATGGTGGTGGATTGATCTTCCCGAGCTCTGCTTGCAAAACATCTGGCCCATGCCTCCTCCTTTGATTTCTGATAAGAGACACACTTGGGTTGCTCTGATTCTAAACATGCATGTGCTCTTTTTGTTGAGTGTCCTGGTGAATGATGATTTCTACTAACACTCCTTGATTACCTAGATTCCTTATGGTCATCCCTCCTATCATGAGATTTGGATGTTGCTACTTTCCTTGCACTTGCTCCTTGTTTTGTGTCAGAATATTTATTGACTTGTCTTTGCAACATATTCAGACTTTGTAGTAGATGAGTGTTAATTTGATTTTCATTCTCTTGATATCTTATCAACCTTTAATTGTATACTCTATAGCTTTGCATTTCTTTCTGCAAGCTTCTCATAGACTCAACCAACTCCACATGTTCCACCTGTTGGACATATTGTCATTGATGTGTTGTCATTGATGTCAACATCCGATGTCATTTTAATGTGATGATGAGTTGTTATAAACAACATGCAGAGGAATCTACCTAAAGCTCAAGAGAGGCAACATATTATATTTCATGATACCAGTGCAATGCAAAAACACCATCGGGATCAAATTCCCAACATATCAATGATCTCGATCAGTTAGAATCCAAGTACAAAACCAAAAATATCAGAAGGGAAAGTGCATTGTAGTGATCATGAGTTGTTTTGAACAACATGCAGAGAAATCTACAAAAAAGCTCAGAAGGGAAAGCGCATTGCAGAAACGTGATCAGGATTGAAATCCCCACAGTAAAACTACAAAATAATCGAGGGAGAATCTCGTCTACTGATGTAGATTTTGGGACAAACTAGGAACATCGGATTTGGGAGTTACGAAGGACCTTAGGATCAACATCCGATTAAGTCTTGAACGTCAGATCTCAGTAAAGGTAGATCAACGATGGGGAACCATTGCCAAATGCAAGGGTTGAAGTTAACAATCGTGCAAGTTTCGGTTATGAAATCCACACCAATCATCGATCGTCACCTGCTAATAGATATATGGTTGGCATCGTTTCCACTATGTCGGAGCCCCAGAGTCACAAATAGTTGAAATCCCGACAACCGTTGAATCATGTTAAGATTTTCGCATCAAATATGGATCGTTAGATGAAGTCAAGTTACTCAAGGTTTATTCAAGGAATCTCACTTCGAGAGAATTGGGAAGTGGAAGAAAATAACCCAAAGTCTAGAAGGAAAAAATGAATCTAGACCATTGATCTAGAACTGATCACAGTCGTTGGATCAAGGATTCACAAGATCCCGAATAGCCGGAATCCTAACAATCATTGGATCGTGTTAAGATTTTCGCATCAAAGATGGATCGTTAGATGAAGTCAAGTTACTTGATGTTTATTTAGGGAATCTCACTTCGAGAGAATTGGGAAGTGGGAGTGAATAACCCAAAGTCCCGAAGGCCTAAATGAATCTAGACCATTGATCTAGAACTGATCATAGTTGTTGGATCAAGGATTCACGAGATCCAGAATAGTTTAATTCTCGACAACCGTTGGATCATGTTAAGATTTCCGCGTCAAAGAAGGATTGTTAGATGAAATCAAGTTAATAGAGGTTTATTCGTGGATTTGAACTTCGAGAGAATTGGGAAGTGGGAAAAGTGAATAACCCGAAGTCCCGAAGGATGAAATGAATCTAGACCATTGATCTAGAATTGATCATAGTCATTGGATCAAGGATTCAGATGAACCTATGACCATTATATCTAGGAGGAGTACATGTGACACATCAGGCAATCCACATCAGTAAATACCACATCAACAAGGACACGTGGTGCAATCAAATGGTGACAAGTGTCAAGGTCCTGTTGGAATTTTAGGTACATGTAATTCACAAATCTAAGTGACACGTGGCAGCCACTTGGCTAGTGCCAAGTCAGTAGTGACGTCAGCAAGTTATGTCACTCCAAGAGTTTGTCCTTCGAGGGAAACTAACAACTACTTGAAGCGTCGAAGGCTGAAGTCAATGCTAACCGTTGATCTAAGATCCTACGGATTCTCACATGATCGTTAGATCAAAATGTAGTGGAAAGATGACGTAAGCACTCCCATGTTGACCACTTTGATGCTAACCAAATCCGATGGAAATTGGAACAACAATTACTCGGACCTATGAACCCCCGAAATCCCGAAGTAAATATTGGTCGTCCATCTCAATCTTTGATTAAGTAATAGCCTTTGGATTAAGTAGTGGAAGGATAGTGTAAGGATCAAAGCTAGACTATTAATTTGGTTCCAGGAATCATGATAACCATCACAATAATCCTCATGAGAGGTCAAAACTTCAGAATACTGGATGAAAGAGAAAACCCCCAAAGGCCGAAGTCCATAGGACTAGGTTCTAGCCCCCGGTCACGGATTACAAACACATAAGCCATGAGGCACTGGGAACATTGCTTAACTTAATAAGCCTGTCGTTTTGCGAAGATGGTCACATGTAAATGGTTTGAAGGAAGCACCTCTACAGAATTCGATTTCTGCAACATTTGTAGAGACAAAGGAAATCGATCCATACTTGTGATCGATTTATGAAAATAGGTCAGATGGTTGTTAAAATCATATGAAGGATTATAACTCACTATGGCCTTTCCGGTGATAAGCAGTATGCTAGGTTTAAAGTTGAAGACCCAAAATGATGGTCAATGGTGGTCCCAAAGTTGTTGTAAATGGACAAGTTAGTTGTAACTTGTGGCACAAGTCAACCCAAAAACTTAAAATGGAGTTGAGCATGAAAGAGTATAAGTAAAACTATGCTTGGTTCATTTGAAGCAGTGTGGAAGTAAGTGAATAAGTGGACCTTCACTTGAGGTCTGTGATTTATATAATGGTGATCCTTTGGCACAACAAGGTGTGAATTTTAGAGAGAAGATTAAGTGAAGAGGGTGAAAATTTCAGAGAGAAGATGAAGTGCGGTGATGAGCATTTGTGGTAGACCTATGATCACGAGTTGGAGCAGATTCAATAAATGGATGACTGGTATTTGAGTTGGTTATACTACTAGATGAACTCTAGTTGGATAGATTGCATTCTATCAGCAAATTGAGTCTTTCTTGAGAGTTGGTGCTCCTTACTTCAGTTGGTGTTGGGAAAACCCACGTGACTGTAGTCACATATATAAATTAATACAAAATATTATACATACATATGGTATCTCTTGTGTTCATTGTGATTATGAATTAATTTCCCTTAATTATTGATAGATTTCATTGGTGAATGGATACATACAATCTTACAATGATGATGTGTAAAATTATGTTTTTAAATAATTTATAACTTGATAAAAGAAAAGTTGTAAAAGTCCACACACTAATTCAACACCCCCCCCCCCCCCCCNCTAATTCAACACCCCCCCCCCCCTCTTAGTGTGGTTGGTGTGACCAACAATTGGTATCATAGTGGGTTCCTTCAACACATTTTAAACATTGGAAGGTAGATTATGAAGAAATGGGTGGACAAATTGCTCTCTCCACAAATGAAGCTCCCTTATTTGATTAAAAAAATTATTCTTCATGGAGGGAAAATATGAAACAGTATTTGAATTCAAGAGGATTTGAAGTTTGGGACTTAGTAGTAAGTAATCCCTGGCACTTAACTACCACAAATAATATATCCAAGTTTGTAGCCCAAAGAAGAGTAATGAAGAACAATGAAGTGGCATTGAATATTCTTCTCAATGGACTATCAGATATCATCAAAGAAACTATGGGACTATGCACATCCACCAAGGAATTATGGCTGAAGTTAGAGAAGATGTATCAAATCAAAAGAGAAGACATATAAGACATTCCCATCAAGGATGAGAAGGAAGACTCGACCATCAATAAAGGTAAATACTCTCCACAATCTTTCGATTGCAATAATGTTGATATTGAATTCTCCCCTGCAAGTAAAGAATAAGATTTAGATACAATAGAAGAAAGTTATGTTAGCATTTATCCCATGGAAGAAGTAGAAGAAAAACTATAAAATATTAAACATAAAGTTGATTAGGGTTTTGGTGAAAACAATTATGACCATGATTATTCATACTATAGCTATCTTTATGTGTACACTAAAGAATTTCTCAAAAAGAATCAAACACATATCTTAGAAATAAAGGAAATGCTCAAAGACAATCAAAAGGTCATATTTGAGCAAGATATTTAGTTAGAAGAAAATGAATAGGAAATCAATAAATTGAAGAATGAAATCAGTCAAGTAAAAGAAAAGAAGAATGAAGATGATGAGCTTAGTAATCACAAGCTTATCTTGGAAAAAAGGAAATGTTTAAAGACAATGAAAAGGTCACATTTGAGAAAGATATTCAGTTCGACTAAAAACAAGAGGAGATCGAGAGATTGAAGAATGGAATTAGTAAAGCAAAAGAAAATAAGAAGGAAGACGATGAACTTAGGAGAAACCTTGCAGATCTAAAAGAACTAAGAGAAAGCAATGCCAATCTGAAGACCCAACTTGAAGAAGCCAAAAGAAGGGAGGAGGTAGTGAAGAACCTATTGAACGAAAGGGAAGAGTCATGTCATAATATGGAAGAAAAAGTTGTGAATCTTAGAAAGAAATTTGAGAAGTCAAACACCCATGTCAAGTTCTTGAACAACTCTATGATTTTGGATGAGATCTTGGATAGTCAAATATCACCAAATGATAAATCTAGTATTGGATACAACAAGGAAGAAATTGGTACTCCTGTGAAGCTTGATTCAGGTCCTTCATTTGTAAAGGGAAAAGACAAGTCTGATGCAGGTCCTTCTTTTGTAAAGGGTGAAGACATGTATGATGCAGGTCCTTCATTTGTAAAGGGTGAAAACAGGTCTGATGAAGTTCCTTCATGTTCAAAGATTGAAAGAAACACTACAATATTCAGAAGATCAGATCAAGGAAGACATCAAGGAGCTACTCCTACACCTCAAAGCAAGATTAGAAGAGAGACACCTTCAAGTATGAGTCAAAGGGACATGTATGAAAGTGTTTTTAATGGTCATTTCTTTTCTTGTAATGAATCTGGTCATAAAGCCTTAGATTGTTGGCATCATGAAAGAAAACAAGTTGGTAGGTTCAACAACATTGTAAGATGTTGGAAATGCAATCTTGTTGGACATATTGTTGCACATTGTTACACAATGAGATGCTACAGTTGTGGTGGATTTGGCCACAAATCCCAGAACTGTTGGAACTCAAGGAGACAGTCAATGAGAAATGCTTCATACAATACGGCAAGAAGAGTAAATGAAACATGGAAGAAAAATGAAGTTGCAATAATATAAGATCAAAGAACAAAGGCTAGGAAACCAGGACACTCACAGATGTGGATAGCAAACACTGAAAAAGTTAACATGAGTGGAGTTAATTGTTGCACAAAGAATTGTCGTCATGTAGAAAGCATAGTATAAAAGTCTCTCAAATGAATTTAGAGCATTTTACAATAGAGATGATAGGGGGAGATACATTCAGTTATGGCAGGCAGAGCATGATTGCAGGGGGAGTTACCTGAGTTCAGATTTTGGTCAGCAACATACAGACATACAAATATTAATCATAGGAGGAGCAACCCTTTTCCATTTATGTCAAAGGGGGAGAGTAACTTCATAGGAGAGAATCATCATCACAGGGGGAGTTTGTGTGTTTCCCTCAATGACAAAGGTGGAGATTGTTGGAAATATTGTCATTGATATCAACAGTCGATGCCATTATAATGTGATGATGAGTTGTTATGAACAACATGTAGAGGAATCTACCTAAAGCTCAGGAGAGGCAACATATTATATTTCATGAGATCAGTGCAATGTAGAAACACCATCGGGATTGAAATCCCAACAGATCAATGATCTCGATCAGTCACAATCCAAGAACAAAACCAAAAAGTTCATAAGGGAAATCACATTGCAGTGATTATGATTTTCTATGAACAACATGCAGAGGAATCTACCAAAAAGCTCAGAAGGGAAAGCGCATTGCAGAAACGCGATCAAGATTGAAATCCCCACATTAAAACTACAAAATAATCGAGGGAGAATCATATCCACTGATGTAGATTTCAGGACAAACCAGGATTGTCAGATATGGGAGTTACAGAGGAGGACCTTCAGATAAACATATGATTAAGTCTTGACCGTTGGATCTCAGTAAGGGAAGATCAACAACGGGGAACCATTGCGGGATGCAAGGGTTGAAGTTAATGGTCGTGCAAGTTTTGATTCTGAAATACACACCAACCATTGATCGTCACCTGCCAATAGATCTATGGTTGACATCAATTCCACTACCCCGGAGCCCCGAAGTCACGAATAGATGAAATCCCGACAATCGTTGGATCGTGTTAAGATTTTTCGCATCAAAGATGAATTTTTAAATGAAGTCAAATTACTCGAGGTTTATCTGGGGAATCTCACTTCGAGAGAATTGGGAAGTGGGAGCGAATAACCCAAAGTCCTGAAGGCCGAAATGAATATAGACCATTGATATAGAACTGATCGCAGTCGTTGGATCAAGGATTCATGAGATCCCAAATAGCCGAAATCCCAACAACCATTGGATCATGTTAAGATTTTCACATCAAAGATGGATTGTTAGATGAAGTCGAGTTACTCGAGGTTTATTCAGGGAATCTCACTTCAGGAGAATTAGGAAGTGGGAGCGAATAACCTAAAGTCTTGAAGGACAAAATGAATCTAGAACATTGATCTAGAACTGATCACATTCGTTGGATCAAGGATTCATGAGATCCCGAATAACCAAATTCCTAACAACCGTTGGATTGTGTTAATATTTTCGTGTCAAAGAAGGATCGTTAGATGAAGTGAATTTACTCAAGGTTTTTTCATGGAATCTCACCTTGGGAGAATTGGGAAGTGGGAAAAGAGAATAACTCGAAGTCCCAAAGGCCGAAATGAATCTAGACCATTAATCTAGAATTGATCACAGTCGTTGGATCAAGGATTTGAATGAACCTACGATCGTTAGATCCAGGAGGAGGACATGTGACACATAAGGCAATCCACATCAGTAAATACCACGTTAGCAATGACACATGGTGTAATAAAATGGTGACAAGTGTCAAGGTCCAATTGGAATTTTAGGTACACGTAAGTCACAAATCTAAGTGACATGTGGTAGTCACTCAACCAGTGCCAATTCAACAATGACATCAACAATTTACGTCACTCTAGGAGTTTTTCCTTCGGGGGAAACCATCAACTACCCAAAGTGCCAAAGGTTGAATTCAATGCTAACCATTGATCTAAGATCCTCTAGATTCTCACATGACCGTTAGATCAAAACATAGTAGAAATATTACCTAAGCACTCCCATGTTGAGCACTTCGACGATGACCAACTCCGGTGGAAATTGGAACAACAATTACCCGAACCTCCGAACCCCCAAAGTCCCGAAGTAAATAGTGGTCGCCCATCTCAATCTTTGATTAATTCATAGCCATTGGATTAAGCAGTGGAAGGATAGTGTAGGGATCAAATCTAGACCATTTATTTGGTTTTGGGAATCATGCTAAACATCACAACAATCCTTGTGAGAGGTCAAAACTTCAGAAGACTAGATGAAAGGGAAAAATCCTGAAGGTCGAAGTCCGTAGGACTAGGTTCCAACCCTCGACCATGTGTTACGAACACATAAGACATGAGGCGCTGGGAACATTGCTTAAATTAATAAGCCCATGATTTTGTGAATATGGTCACATGTAAATGATTTGAAGGAAGCCCCTCTACAGAATTTGATTTATGCAACATTCGCAAAGACAAAGGAAATTGATCCATACATGTGATCGATTTATGAAAATAGGTCATATGGTTGTTAAAAGAATATGAAGGATTAGAACTCATCACGGCCTTTCCGGTGATAGGCAGTATGCCAAGTTTAAATTTGAAGACCCGGAATGATGGTCAATGGTGATCCCAAAGTTTTTGTAAATGGACAAGTTAGTTGTAACTTGTGGCACAAGTCGGCCCAAAAACTTAAACTAGAGTTGAGCATGAATGAGTATAAATACAACTATGCTTGGTTCATTTGAAGCAGTGTGGAAGTAAGTGGATAAGTGGATCTGCACTTGAGGTTGGTGATTTCTGTAATGGTGATCCTTTGGCACAACAAGGTGCGAATTTCAGAGAGAAGATGAAGTAAAGAAGGTGTGAATTTCAAAGAGAAGATGAAGTGCGGTGATGATAATTTGTGGTAGACCTTTGATCATGAGATGGAGTAGACTCAATAAATGGATGACTGATGTTTGAGTTGGTTATACTACTAGATGAACTCTAGTTGGATATATTGCATTCTGTCAACAAGCTGAGTCTTGCGGCAAGCTGATTCTTGCGGCAAGCTGAGTCTTGCTTGAGAGTTGGTGCTCTCCTAGGATTTGGTGCTCCTTTCTTCAGTTGGTGCTGGAAAAAACCAGTTGGTGCTGGGAAAACCCCTGTGACTGTAGTCACATATATAAATTAATACAAAAGCTTATACATACATATGGTATCTCTTGTGTTCATTGTGATTATGAATTGATTGCTCTTAATTATTGATAGATTTCATTGGTGAATGGCTATATACAATCTTACAATGATGATGTGTACAATTATGTTTTGAAATAATTGCTAACTTGAGAAAAGAAAAGTTGTAAAAGTTCTCACACTAATTCACCCCCCCTCTTAGTGTGGCTAGTGTGACCAACGCCACCTTGCTCCTATTCCCATTAGATTTGGTCTCTGCATTTCCGAGGCTGATATGTAAACCTAATATTTCATCTTCATGGATGTAATATCCTTGGGCATCCTCCATATCTATAGTTCTCATATAGGAACCAATTTATTTTTTTATGGTACCTCTAATTCAAAAAAAAATGTGTATACAACAATTGTTGTTAGAATTATGCATATTGGAAAATTGTCATTAATTAAGATACAATCCCTTCTTTTCCTTGTTTTCTTGAAGAACATTGATGCACTAATCAAAATTATGAGCTTTCAAATACATTATTTTATGAATTATCTTTCTGATGACTTTACTTGTGTCTCAATCTGACTTCTTAGATGAAAGTTATGGCTTTCCAAAATGAACAGTTTCACCCCTATTTGCACGTGTTTCACCGGTCCTAATAATTTCAATGGATAACTTATGTCTCTTGTAGAAATAAATATGGTGAGAACCAGGAAAATGTTTATGTTGGGAATTGATATTATTCATGATTTTGAATACACATAAACTCTCATATTTAGGATATGATCCTCCAAATGATTTTTGCATTAATATGGATTTCGTAACTTTCTCATTTTGAATTTCCGCTAGACTTAGAATGCTTAACAAAAAATGGTTATCTCCCAAATGAAGAAAAATTGGGAAAACATTCCTCAATACAAAGTTGTCTGGATTGATGAGCAGGTAAAATGTTGACTAAATAATTTTTTTTGGATTGGTGATCTGTGGTCCCTTTTCCTCCTCTGAATATTTCAAAAATCCCCCAAAATTGCTTGGGAATAGTATATTTTTCCTTGTTTATGCACCCCCACTCCAACTCCTTTAGAATTTTGTTAGAAGCTCAATTGGGAATCTTCATGCATTCTTTTTGGACTCCCTGTAAAAATTTCATTTTAATCTGGGTCCTCGTCACTGAGCACTACCTTGACTAGTGATCAAGGGTATGTTTGTAGTGATGAAGGAAAATAGAAGCAAAAATGACCAAATACCTTGACTAATGCTTTAGTATCCTTCATCACTACAAACATACCCTTTAAATTTCACCTGATTCTGAGTTTTTCTACTCCTATTATGGCCAAAACAAGTTTTTGGCTCCATACTTGTTCTTTTTTTAAAAATATTTGTCCAAATTTCTCCTTCCCTTTCCTCCTCTTTCTCCTCTTCTCTCCTTCTCTTCTCTCTTTTTGTTTTTCTTATCTTCTCTTTCATGTATTGACGATATTTATGTTTCTTCCTCGTCAACACTATTTCCTGTATTGACGAGTTGTATCTTTCTTCTCGTCGACACACTCTCCTATATCAGTGAGTTATATCTTTCTTTCTTGCCAATACACTCTCCTTTATCAACGAGTTTTATATTTCTTTCTCATCGATATGCTCTCCTTTATTGATGATTTGTATCTTTATTTCTTGTCGATACACTCTTGTTTGTTGAAAAGTTGTATCTTTCTTTCTCGTCGATATGTTCTCATTATTGGTAAGTTGTATCTCTCTTTCTTGTCGATACACTCTCCTTTATTTCTTGTTGATACGCTCTCCTTTATCGGAAATTTGTATCTTTCTTTCTCATCGATATTCTCTCCTTTATTAACAGGTTGTATCTTTCTTTTTGTTTGATACACTCTCTTTTAATGGTGAGTTGTATCTTTCTTTCTTGTCAATATGATCTCCTTTATTAGCGATTTGTATATTTATTTCTTGTCGATATGCTCTCCTTTATCCATGAGATGTATCTTTGTTTCTTAATGATATTCCCTCCTTTATTAGTGAGTTGTATATTTCTTCTTGTCGACATTTCTCCCTCATAAACTATCTTTGTTGGAGAAAGTTATATTTTTTCTCACCGACATTTCACCGAGAAAAATTATCTTTGTTGATGAAAGTTATATTTATTTCTCATCGACGTTTCATTGAGAAAAATTATCTTTGTCGACTAAATTTTTTCTGGAAGATACACACGTATCACTGACATAAATCATTTTTACACCTAGCCGATTCTTTTCAAAATTTTGAACTTGTGACTATTGCAATTGTGGTGGAAACACCTAACTCGAACCTTTGAGTCAATTTTGGACACTTTGTGGCCAAATTGATCCCCATATGCCACCAATCATCATACAAAAAATAAAAATTTAGGGCCTTGACCCCAATTTTATATGTTGGGAAAAAACATATTACCACCCATTTCTACATAGACTAAAAAATATACCATTTTGTAGTAGACCCATGCTGGCCTAGTGTTGTAACTAGAGCTTTGATACCACTCTATAGCACCCCCACTACTAACCCATAATAATTTGTTGATACTTATGAAATTAAATATGTGCAACATGTTAAAACATCCATGCATCTAATAGAATTATTTAAAAGCATGAATGCAATTTATTAAACATGCACATCAATCATTAATTCACTTAGATAATAGAGTACCATGCACAACATTTAAAACCCATGAATGAAAATAGTGAAAAGAGATCAAAACACTTATCATGTTAAGAAAATGCTCGATCAGTTGCAGAGGATGAACGTTCCACCCAACTGTATACCTTTTACTCCAAATATCAACAACAAGACACTCCCAAGTTGGGGCTATGAATCCATGAGAGAGAGTGTCTCCTAGGGGTGTCTACTATCCACTCATATCCCAAAATGACCCACAATAAGATAATTTCCTACATCCACCCCAATCCACCAGCTCTCTTTCCCCTCAACCTACACAACACAATGAATGGGATCCCTTTCTCTGCTACACAGTCCCTCCAGCTATCCCACTTCCCTCCAAGGATCCAACACAGGTTGGCTAGGAAATTTCTCTTACTAGGGACTCTGTGGATTCCAACTGCAATAGGAAAATCTCACATCACTCAATCTCACTAGATCTTGCACAAAAATATCACTCTATAGGCCTAGCAACCAACTTCTTCATGTAATTACAACTCTAACAAGCTACTAACAAAACCCACTATGGATGTCTTCAAGCTCCAACACTGAACAGACTCTTGTTGTCCCAAAAATTGCATGTAAAATATGCATACAACACCCATTCGTATTTCCTTTTACCCATGCATGTTGACTCTCACATTCCCCAATGTTAATTGTACTCAACCCCATGTTCTCGATAACTATGTGAGGTGAATTTTCACACCAACCCTCTTACATGTATTTAATAATTGGGGCTTTGATACACTCAAAAGGAAAATAGACGGTTCATACAAAATAATATTTTAGAAAGATGGCTTGAGACTAATACACATGGGTAATTCTCCCTTGGACCCCCTCTCTTTTAGAAGCTTAGCCCCCATGACTCCTTCCATGTCCATTTGTAGCCAACGATAATTTTTTTATTATTATTTCGATATGCAATATTTACAAATTACATCATGCGGACCGCAACCATACATCATATTTATATTATACATTGTTGAATCAGGGATTAAAATTGGGGATGTTATAGGGGCATCCATGAATTCAATGTCAATCATTTTTTTATACTAGTAAGTTGAATGAGAATGTTCCATAGAATCCTTTATGGTTGGGAAGGGAATCTATCATATGTGCATAAGGTGATGGTGGATGTGTTCAACATGATTCAGGTGGATATCAATGGCCACCCACCTCTTCCAACTAGCTCACATACAACTTTCATCTTGGCAGTTATAGTTTTCATCTAGGCAATTGTTTTCTAGATTTTTGAGTCCCAAACTTATGGGGTCGTTTTTAGGCCCTAAACGACGTTTTTTTGGACTTTTGGGGGGCTAGGAGTTTACCTGGGCATACATTGATCCCTAATGGAAGTTGTACTTCTCGTATATACCTTTTCGACGATGTATCAAATGCCCCAAATGGAGATCGTATATGACCTCGGGAAGTTGATGTACCAACTTACCCCAACGGGGCCCACACGACTTTTGGCGCTTCATCTCCCAGGGCTAGGTTTTTGGATGTATAGGGTTTTGGCATTCATTTTTTATGTAAAAAATATTTTGGAGCCTCATTGTACTCATCTTCTTGCAAATGAGCGTAGCCATCACATCTCTTCTCATAGATAAGTTGCCACCATTCTAGCAAGCTTGTTTTTAGTCTGCATTTTACAGTTTTCAACATCTTTCTTATTTAATAGAAGTCAAGTTTTACTGTGTCTATGTTATTTTTCACTGTGTCTCAATGTTAACATTATAAATCTGTGGTTTCATTTCGTTCTGCTAATAAATCCAAATCAGTGGTATCAGAGTAGTATGGTCCTTGTCATTTTTTAATGCATGTCCTCGACACAATCAGGGTATAGAGAGTTGGGTCTCGAGATTGTTTCTCTTGAGGAAAACTTATCTTGCATGCCCAAGAAATCGTCCATGGTGAGTGAAAATAAAGACGACGAGATAAGATATCCTTTCAAAATGTTGCTCGAAGAAGCCCTTGAGCGACAGAGGAACGAGATGATGGACAACTTGGTTCATTGGTTCATCCCAGTGGATTTTTCTATGAAAAATATTACCAGGTTGGGAGGAATGGTTGACCAAGTTGGAATTTGATGATGGAAAGGATGAGGTGGGGAAAATATCCATATGGAATATCTAGAAAGGGGAAATATGGATTATGATATGAAGGTCATGGAAATAGGTATTGTGCTCATAAGAAGTGGTGGAGAAACCACAAGAATTTTTACTACCATAGAACATGTTGTGTTCATCATAAGAGGTACTAGCCCCACCATAAGGAGGGCTAGGATGACTATAATTTTGTCGTAAAGGATAATTCTAAGGGAAAAGAGCTTACTTCTTAACTGTTTCCTTGGGTTAAAAACAACTTATCTTACAATACCACCAATGGCATGAGCACCCTTAACTTCGAATCTAGTTCATGTGAAGGATACTAAGGAGTGTCAAGGATGATGATGTACAAGTATCTCGACTGTGCATAAATAAGGTAAAATTGTTGGGCTTTGAATATCCCCTAATCTTCAATTTGGGGTATGTTGGTGGCCACATCTTTGGCAATATTATGGAGTCATTTCTAAAATGATTTGTAATATACCTACTATATTACATTTCTTATTATTTAATAATATGTTACAGGTTTGTTATTATGTAAATAAGAATTATAATGTAAATGATAAGTCAATGACAAGCCATGACCTTTGGAAATAACATGCCTTATCATTCCCCACGTATATTTATATACACATATTGTATTTCATATGATGTCAAGTAAATATGTAAAATGAATAGTAAATAAAATATGATTTATTATGGAAATATGGAATTGTGTTTTGTATTCATGATGTTCTCATGAAGTGGACCACCAGATCCACTTCATTTGGTATCAGAACAAGTCTTGATCTAGATTTTGGCAAACCCCATCGTTTTAGAGTTTCTCTAAGAAATCCAGGTCTTTGACCACATTAGGGCATTTTTCCATTAAAAAAAAAAAATCCTTCAAAAATTACCATTGAAGAAATAATCCTTCCACTGCAAGAAAATTAGAAGAAGTTAGTACCAAATATCAAGAAGAAGAAGAAAAAAGTAAATAAATAAAGGAAAAAATGGAGAAAAAAGAAAGAAATAATAAAAGAAAACAAAGGATAATTTAAAAAAAAAAAAATTCCAAAGAAGAAGGAAGAGAAAATTTGAATTTTACTATTGGTGTTTTATAGGCCCATGATTTTGGTAAACCATTGGCCCATGGTATTTCTCTACCATATTAAAAAAATTTACAGTGGTAAATTTTTACAACTTTTTTACACATGGGGTTGAACCCAAAATAAAAAGTCAATGACCTAAGTCGTTTGGAGTAATATTAAGTCAACACCAGTCAACTTGTGTAAAGGATATTTATAAATGAAAAGTAAGAAGAGAGGGTATTAAAAGAAAGCAATAACTTGTCATAAGTTAAAAAGTTATTTTAAATAAAAAGTGATAAGTTTTAAAAGATCAAGGGAATTATTAAAGTTGTTTAATACCTTTTATTAAATTGGAAGGAAACTGAAGTAATATTCAAGATATTCAAAGGAGGAATATATATTTATAAAGGAGACATATATTGAATAATCGAGGGAAAAAAAAAGGAAACCGTGAACAATGAATTCAATATATAAATCTAAATTTTGGAATAAATGGTCTTTTGTGAAATGGAGTTTGAATTTATGACATTTTTTAAAAATTACAATCGCTTTTGTCCAATTTGTGGGAAATCGTTTATTATGGAAGAATATCAAGATAACTCACAAAGTAAATCACTAATATTAAAAGGCGAACTAGGAAATTATAAAGACATCAATAACAAATTATAGTTGGAAATTGAGATGGAGAAGTATTTTAATGGGTTAACAAAGAAAAATAATCTTTACTTCAAAGAGAGAAATCATGAACTCATCACACAAATTGAAGAACTAGAAACCAAAAAACAAAAAAATGGACAAAGACTTACTAGAATGAGATGAAAAAATATCACGACTAAAAAATCATAATCAAAATTTACTAGTAAAAATCAGGAAGTCAAAAGACAAGAAACAAGAGAATAAAAATTCAGCACAAGAAAATCAAGGTCTCAAAGAGAAATCAACCAAAAAAGAGGAAGACAACTCCTACCTAAGGAACCTTAATCATAAATTGATTGAACAAATTAAAAATATGAAAGATGAAAAGCCAGAGAATCAAGATATTATAAGTGAAGTCGAAAAATCAAATAATGAGGAAGAAATTTTATGCCTAAGGGCTCATAATTGAAGTTTACTCGCACAAATAAAAAAGTTAAAGAGTGACAATAAGTCACTACAGAACAAGTCAAATCAACTTATCAACAAAGAATCATTGGCTTATAAAGAGACAATGACTGAACCTATGGAACTAGAGAATATTCAGATGTAAACATCCCAATTATGGATAAATAAATTAATACAGACCCAAGAAACATTACGACTTAAAAGGATGAAAATCCAACTAATGTAAAGAGGTCTTCAAATTTCAAAGTAAAAACAAGCTAGGGGTACAAAGAAGAATCAATTCCAAAAGTTTATCAAGAAAAAGATACAATTATAAGAAGTAAAGATCAAGTTGCAAGGATGCCTTATCGACATCCTAATCACAAAATTCAATACTTCAACCAATCAATGTATCAGCAAAAACAAATGATTGATATTCCAAAGAATATTACTTCCACTACAAGTGGTGATAAAAGTAGGATCTATCAAGGGAGTCGAAATACGCCATGTTTTTTCCCAAAACCCTTTAAATGCACAGTTTTGCAAAAGATCGAATTAGGGTGGGCAGACTCCTTTACAATTCGACAATTCCGCTCATCCCTTAACAGATTCTATCGTCTCAGGTCCTCAACGATAATTGAATTAAGAATGAAGAATCAAGAGACAATATTACAAGCCAGAGAAAGAGATAAGTCTTTTATGACTATGCTTTGAGGACAAATCATTTTTAAGGGGGGAAGACTTATAATATACCTAGTATATTACATTTCTTATTATTTAATAGTATATTATAGGCTTTTTATTATGTAAATAGGCATTATAATGTAAATGATAAGTCATGACCTTTGGAAATAACATGATTTATCATTCTCCACGTGTATTTATATACACGTATTGTATTTCATATAATGTCAAGTAAATATGTAAAATGAATGGTAAATAAAATATTATTTGTTATGGAAATATGGAATTATGTTTTATATTCATGATGTTCTCCTGAAGTGGACCGCGAGATCCACTTCATGATCAATGAGGAGGGGGTCTTCTAGGCCAAGCTTATAAAGGTTATTCCATTTGTATTATTCATGGATATGGTCTTTGATATGGGTGGTAGTGGTGTGGAGGCACATAGTAAGGATCTCGACTCTAGTATCATGGTCAACCAATATTTTAAGAACGATTAATAAGACCATGGAAATGGCCCTTAAAAGTGGTATGAATACTTAACAAAATTTATACTTACCATTTGGTGGAAACCTTAGTGAGGATGCGTTTAAATAGCCTAAGCCTAGCAACATATTTTGTGATGTTGTTTTAGGAATACAATAGATGAAATATCATCACATGGTTTGATGGGTCCTCTATAGCTTGATTTTAAAACTTGGGGATATACAAAGGAAACTTGTAAGCATGTCTAACCAAGTGGTTTCATGTTGGATAGGGTCATCAATGAGTTAGGATAAGTCTGAAAGTTCAAAATAACCATGAATAACATGATTTTGGTTCCTTGCATGGTCGTTTAATCATTTTCATTGTGTAAAGTAGTGGTGCACCTAGATGGTGAGATAAATGAAGGTGGAATACCATAGATCCAAGGAGATTTCTCTAGGTGAGAATGGATCGCAATGGCATCACTGATCTCAAAACTCTTTGGGTCTAGGTTCAATCAACTATGTGATTAATCAAAGTGGTGTGTTGTATGATGTCTCCAACATGTGTGGGGGAGGTTTAATAAATGGTTTTAAGTGTTTTTAAAATAATGGAAAAATATGGTTTTGGTGACAAGTTTTCTTGGTAAAAGAAATGAGTACACTTCTAAGAAACACTAAGAAAGCACAAGAAATTCATAATGGTTGAAGAGGACCTTCCAAATTTCTCAAATGGTAGTGACTAAATCCACTAAGGAAAGTGAAGGTATGAATGAGAAATTATAGTAAGCTATGCCCAAGGTGGTGAAATATAAGGGGGCTCTCACTATTTGACTTAGGTGCCCTTACAATCCCACAAGAAAGCCACTCAATGGTATTCCTATGATTGTTGACTAGGATGCCTCTTCACAAGTCATGAACAAGAGGTTATTGGTCTCATTGGTTAGGTAATGCATAGATTTGAACAAATTGGGAGATTCATTCAAATTTGTTGATCTGACCTCAATATTGGCACTAAAAACATGATGCAAACCTTAAATTGGAAAACATATTTTCTACAACAAACTTCAAGCTCTTGAGGACAACATCTATATTTCAATGAGAAAAGTCTATGGATTGTTGTTTGGATGCCTAAATCCATGGTCATAATCTAAACTATAATTTTTTTTTGCTACTTAAGGGATGATTTAATTGATTAAATTTAATTGGTTAATTTTAAATGTCTTAGCTTAGAGTAATGAACCAAGGCTATTGTCTTTTACAAAGTGACAAAGGAGGTAGATCACTCACTCAATCATTGTTGAATCACCTAGATTATTAAGAGTGCAAGGTGAAGAGCATATTTTATATTAAAAAGGTTGTGTCCTTCAACGTATGCATAAGTGGTGTGAAAAATGAAAATTGAAAATATTAAAAGGAGTGAGAAACCATCACTTGCATCCCCTTGATTCTTATTGACTTATAGTGATCAAAACAATTTCCCACTGGGATTTTCTAGAGGGAAATGAACTTTTAGACTCTTCTTACCTATATTAGAGGACAAGCTAGTGAAAATTTCTTCATGGATTGAATAGTGAGAAGTCAAATGTTTAAGCCATGTTGTGTATGAATGATGGAGGACAATTTCATGGTTGATTGATGGATGGATGAGATTCCTAGGAGTCTTGAAGTGAGAGGATTGCATGGGTCATGCGAGATGCAAGTTGGCATGAGAGTGTTATAAGACAATATCTTGTTCTTTAACTTAGTGGTCTCATATCTTGGCTTAGGTGTTGGAATATATAGTGGATGCCTCTGGTTGGGAAGTGAATTTCTCTTATGCATCTACTTTCTTGGACCATTTTTATTAAAAGAAGGTGGTTAATATTTTTACATATTCTAAAATTTGGTTCTTTATTTTTTGTTATGATGAAGAGTTTTATGCATGCATTATTTTATGAATATTATGAAGAATAAATATGGGCATATGTTGTCATGACATCCATGTTTATATGTTTAAGTTATATTATTGTATCTTTAAATTTTCACATAGCAAGCATTAGTAGTATGTTCAAATTCTTTGGAAGCTAGATTTGGTTTTAATTAGTGAAACCAAGTGGTTAGTGGTCAAAATTTGATATTCAAATAAGTGGATCCCCATTTGTTGGCTTGGAGGGAATGAATGGGTACACCACAACTAATAAATCATATTTTGGTTAAGTCATCCTTTGAAGATTCCACAAACCTCTCTCCTTGAGTCATGTCTAATGGTTGCCCCACTCACCATCCCTCCAAATGTCATGAATTGTTGCTTTAGGTTCAAGGAAACACCATTATCAACATCCAAATAAATACCAAGTAATGCAAAGTAGTGATCCTTTTCATCAATAATCTCAATGACCTTAAAACCAACATGTCTTAATGCCATCCATATCCAATTCAATTCCTCCAAATTTATTGCAATGGAATAGATTGTATTGGTTTTATAATTGTAACTAAATGTACAAGTATACTAGCTTAGGTGAACCCCCGTGAGTTTCTTAGACTTTTTAGGTAAGATATTGACATCTAATCCTAATTTTATCATAACAACCCAAACCTCATAGATTCCTAACATGGAATCGAACTTTAATTATTTTTCTATGCACAAATTGTTGTTTCACATCATGTGCATGTTCCTCTCAGGAAAATGTCCACCAATCTCTTCCTCAACATTCCATGTCACTATGCAATGGCTTAGTATACTGCAAAACCTCCCAGACAATCTCTCATCTTCAAGTATTTTTATGTAGTTTCTTAGGATGGATTTCACTTCATCCTCCTCATTGAGCTTGACAAAGTGACAAAGGAGGTAGATCACTCACTCAATTATTGTTGAATCACCTAGATTGTTAAGAGAGGGATGTGAAGAGCATACTTTTATATGAAAAAGGTTGTGTCCTTCAAAGGATGCATAAGTGGTGTGAAAAATGAAAATTGAAATTATGAAAAGGAGTGAGAAACCATCACTTGCATCCCCTTGATGCTTATCGACTTCTAATGATCAAAACAATTTCCCATTGGGATTTCCTAGAGGGAAATGAACTTTTAGACTCTTCTTACCTACATTAGAGGACAAGCTAGTGCAAATGTCTTCAGGGATTACATAGTGAGAAGTCAAATGTCTAAGCCATGTTGTGTATGAATGATGGAGGGCAATTTCATGGTTGATTTATGGATGGATGAGATACCTAGGAGTCTTGAAGTGAGAGGATTGCATGGGTCATGAGAGTTGTAGGTTGGAATGAGAGATTTATAAAACAATAAATGGTTCTTTTCCCTAGTATTCTCATATCTTGGCTTAGGTTTTGGAATCTATAGTGGATGCCTCTGGTTGGGCGGTGAATTTATCTTATGCATCTACTTTGTAACATCCCCAGTTTTAATCCCAGTGAATTGTAATGTAATTGTATAAATGTGAATTAGGATGGTGCGACGATATGTTGGGGTGAAGAGACTATATTGATTTAATGTGGTCGTGGGCTAAATTCCATACTATGAACATTGAAATAATTAATAAAAGTAATAATTGTTGGTTGCAATATAAAATAGATGAAGAAAAATGGGGAGATATGATTCCACAAGAGAGAGGGGTCCAAGGGGGAATTATTCAAGGGTATTAATCCAACCCATATTCTTGAATTATTATCATTATGTATAACCTTCTATTTTGTGATTGAGTGTATGAGAAGCCAATAATTAACTCATGTAAGAGGGTGTGTGTGAGTGGTCACATCCCATGGTTATTAGAGAGTATAGGTTGAGGTACAATAATCTTGGGGAAGAGTGTAAGTTAAGCAAGAAAACAAAGGGAGGAAATGTGTATGGCCAAGGGGGAAGTTTTTTGGACTGTCAAGTTTTTGTAGAGAGAGTAGGTTTTACATGCAGATTTTTGGAAGCAAAGAGAGAGAACAGTGTTGGGAAGAGAACTGACCATGTTTTTCTTGAAAAAAACCATTGTTGGGTTGTGGTTATGCTAGAAAAGAGGCATGTGTGTCAACAAAACGGATTGTAAGCCTGTAGTGTGTTTTTCCTTTTGAGGAAATGACTCAAGAACGTTGTGAAGGCTATTGTGAGAAATCCTGAAGAAATTGAGAGTTCCTAGAGTCCCCAACTGAGTGACTCCTAATCAATTGAGTGAAATATGAACCCTAATAAATGAATGGTATAGCCCAAGGGACTGTGAGCAGTGAAGGGGGTACATTCTTTGGGTAGTGCAGGTTGTAGGGAAAGGATATAGAGTTGAAGGTTTGGAACTGTTGTGGGACTAGAAACTGGGTTTTGGGGATGTTGTGTGTGGAGAGTGGAAAACCATAGGGCCATATCTCCTTATGGACTCATAGCCTTAGCTTGGGGTGGATTGTTGTTGAAATAAAATGAACAACAATTCCTATGGTTGGGAGGTTCATCTTTCATTTGCATCCAATTGGTTAATCATTAACAAATAAGTGTTTCTATTATGTTCTTATGTTAATTTCATTGTATAAATGGTTTATATGAATGATGTGTGTTTGATGTTTGCTTGGACAATTTCATCCATATTTAATATATGTTGTTAGATGCATTTAGAACTGTAGTATCAGTCAAATGGTCAAATTTGTGTGTGATCTGCAGTTGATAAGCTACATGAATTTAATTAAGTAGAAAATATTAATTCTAATGTGTATTTCACACATAATGATGCTTATCTAGAGGCTAGGTACATTACAAGATGGTATCAGAGCCTCGGGTTCAAACACCAAGATTGTATGGGCCAAGAGCCAGAGAAAATTGGTGTGATTTGTTGTTGTAGAATTTTGTCTGTGCGAGTTTGGGAAAAAATGGGGAAAAATCATAGAGAAATCCCCAAATTCGTGAGAAATATTCAAGTTTAAAGGAGTTGGATCTATTTTAGGGGTTCAATGGAGGAAATATGAAAAGTTGTAGAGTCGAATTCAACTTGAAATGGTCAAATTTTGAGTTTTAATGGTTGTTGTAGAGTTGTAGGTAGTTTGGTGAATCGATAGTTGAGATTTGCTTTGATAAATTTAAAAATTCGTAATGTTTCGGTCGTTTTGAAGGTTGAGAAAATCAACATCCATGATTCATTTCGAGGGTTTTTGAAATGGATCAGATCGACGATTAAGGTTCTCTGGTAGAGTTTGGTGAAGTTTGGAGTATCAACGGTTTAGATTGTTTTGATTGGGAGATCTATGATCCAGGTCAATCGAATAAATGTCAAAATGGAGAACAGTTCAGTTCATCCAGAATACATCTTTGATCGTCGATGGCCGATGGTCGGGGGTTAGCCAAATCCAACAAATTATTTTCATTTGCCTTCAAAAATCATCGATCATCGAGAAGGCCTATGGTTGAGTAGTAGCCAATTCGGAAAAGTGTTTCGAATCAAGTAAGAAAATTCATTGTTGGCTAATGGGCCTATATTCGGGCACCAACCAAATTTGATGAGGTGTTCAGGTCGTCCAAGAGAATCGTCCAATGGTTGTTAGAGGGAAGAGGGTGATGACATTTCATGCCACATCACTATCCACATGTCATGCCATGTCAACATCCATATGTCGTGTCATGTCAGCAAAGTTGACACCTCAGGATGATGTGTCATGTCACGTCAGTGTCCACATGTCATGCCACGTCAACAGTTTCCATGTCAACTGACAGAGATGGTCAATTTGAGGAAGTGTTATCGATAATCATTTGGGATCGTCGATTGTTGATGGGTCGATGGTCGGGCGTCGATCGAATTAGTGAGTAGTTTTAATTCACCAACAAAGATCGTCGACGACCGACGGTCGGGTTGGTTGGTTTGGAAGGTGTGTTAATCGATCATTGGGGAGTTGTGTCAATGACCGACGGTCGAGTCGACAGTTTGGGGAAAGTGTTTTGCATGCCAAAGAAGAACATCGATCACTACTATCCAATGGAGTGCATGTCGATGACTCAAATTCCATGTGATCAAAGATCGACAACTCATATTTAAAGGGTCGTTATACGAAATTTTGTGGTTTTTGAAGGTCATTAACTTGCGGGGCATTTTTGAGGGCCTAAAAGACGTTTTTAGTCAGTCGAAACCCATGAAAATAGAGTGTACCTACAAAGGTACATTATGTCTCTACAACTCAAATAAATGAACTCGAAGAGAGTTATCCAATGAGCTAAAATGTTCACAAAACATAGATCATATGAGGAAGTTGCAGCCAAACAGTAAGGGTGAAATTTTGGCACCAGTTTACTTTCAGAGGGCATAAATCCTTGCTTAGAGGTTCGTTTGGGGCACATGAACAGTCTATTGAAAGCTTGTGAACCATAGAAAACAACCATGGATCTAGATATAGGATCTAGGTGTGTAAAAATGTGCAGGTAGAAAAAGAAGACACATGTAGCATATAGGGATAAATTGGGTAAAACAACTTAAACTTGTTTAGACCATAAATTTCATCTCAGAGCTCAGATTTGAACAAATGAATAGTCGTTGGAAAGGTCTTGAGGAGTAGACGACATTTTATAACCCAAAATTTTGATTTGGGCAATCAAATTTTCCACAAATCAATAAAGATATTTTTGTAGCAACAAAAGAGTGGGAATTGCAACTTATAAAGGTTGTAACTTTTCGTTTAGAACTCAGATTGAGGCATGAGTACAGCCATCAAAGAGATGTTTCAGAGAGGAATGTATCTAAGGAATCAAATTTTTTATTTGGTGCATTGTGTCCTTAATAAATTGGTATAAAGAATGATTTGTAGAATTAATTGACAAAAATTCTAATACTATGCATAATTCTAACGAAAATGGTTTCTTGCACATGGTGCAAAATCAAAGGTATAATCAGACAAATTCAAGCCTGGGATTGAATATCCGAGTAATGGAAACATGGAAAATATTGTACAATTGGCTAAAGCATCAAGAGTTGCAAAAGGAAAGTGTAGGGATGCAGGGCATGTGATGTAAGGTTGACAACGGTCTAAGGAAGAACGGGGTAATAGTAATATTCAACTGCTATAGAGTCAAATATTTTACAAGGTAAATTTAATAGATCTTATCCCAATAAAGCATAAAAGCCAATAAGTGAGAAAAGTCATTGCATGCACAGGGACTTAATAAGAACTCCATAGCCTTGAAGGTAAAATTATAGTGAAGGTTACAAAGAATGTTACAAGAGAAGGAAAAAGGATGTCATAAGATGAGGTGTGACTCATGAAGTGGATGAGTCATCTCTAAGTACAAGAAGAAGGAATTGTTAGATATGATCTAACAACTCTTGTATAAAAATACACAAGAAAGAAAGTTGCCTCTATTATCAGAGTGCATAGAAAATGCAGGGTGCAAGTGCAAATGGAGGAATGTAGCATTCCATTTGAAATAGAATGGTCTTGAGTGGGCAAGTAGATCTTCACAGTGAATCACTTAATGAAGTAAAGAGAGGTATGTAAAATTGAGCAAATCCATGGGTGACAAAGAGTATTAGAAGGATGAAACAAAAGAAACATTTCAAAATGTTGAAATGTCAATTAATGATAATGGTCTTTCAAGACCGGTTTGGTAAAGGAAATGGGGCGTGGATAATTATATTTTAGTGTTAATATTCAACTGGAATAGTGCATGTTACAATACTACGAATATTGATAATTATAGCCAAAAAAATGTTGGGACGAGATTCTTTGCATAAAAGAAGTAGTGGTGAGATGGAAAAACTAGTGGATCTAGTGGTTGGAGATGTGGAATGGCCAAGTGGGGGCTTAGCTAACGGGTGTCGCATAGGGGCCAGTGGTGCACAATTGAGTAGAATGGTAGTGCACAGGGTAGAAGGGTTCTATATAAATTCAAGGACATCCATCTACAACAACAAGGCTAAATAATTAAAGAATTTTGAAATAGATATGCATTGGAGTGCATGATAGAATTGATGCATGATGCATACAATAAAGGTAGAATGCATGTGGATAAAATAGGAATGAAAGATCAAATGCTTGGTGCACATTGTTGTGCATTTGTGCATGTGGACATGACTGAACATGTTGGT
Source organism: Picea engelmannii (assembly GCA_009831015.1). Taxonomy (NCBI): domain Eukaryota; kingdom Viridiplantae; phylum Streptophyta; class Pinopsida; order Pinales; family Pinaceae; genus Picea; species Picea engelmannii. The sequence goes on along the minus strand of ML788710.1, from coordinate 3,785 downwards.
GGCATGAATATAGACTAAGATTAGTCTCTTTATATATATATATATATATATATATATATATATATATATATATATATATGAAATAATGATGCTATGATATTTGAATGAAACTAATTATGGATTGTGTATCTAGGAAACATGATTATAGCATGACGATATTGTTGCTTATGGTATCCATCCATACAAAGACAAAACGAGGATGGTGGGAATGTTGATCAAGAGATTGATAAAAGGAGCCCGTGAGATTCTACAAAGTACCACTTGATCAAGTAGCATCAAGTAAATTGATGATAACCATGCAGGTATGCATTTGAGGTTGTTATGACGTATAAATATTGAAGGGAATTTAGGTAAGAATTCCCTTAGTCGAACATCAATATTTTAATTGATGTAAAGGCAAGAGGCCTTGAGTATGAAAATATTATTTTTTTCTTGAATGTGTTTATGGAAAATTTATTGCATATTGTGTTATGTTGGTTACGAGGTCATAAATGAGTTAAGTCAAGAGACATTACTCCTTTTGTGGGAGTGAATTCCATTAGAGATAGTCATGTGTGAGGCCTTGATGAGATTGGATATGGAATCGATATAGTGCCAGTCAAGTGCATAAAGGTTTCCCCTGTATAACCGATATTTAGGTTGCAACCTCTTTGTTGACACGAGAGCACACTAAAGGAATACGATTCCTAGTGTTGTGTATGACTTGAAGAGGAAGGTATCCAAAGGATCAGACGGGTTGTGAGGAAGAGTTTGGATGATGCATTGAGGCACGGGCCATACCTTCCAACTCACATGGTGGAATACATGACATGAACATATGTTATTCTAGAGTCAATGGAAAGATGCATTATGTGGATATGGACATGATTATTGGCACATTGGTTTTATGATTAGTAAAGTTTGATTGCATTATGAAAAGCTTGGCATGCCGATAATGCATGTATAGTGAATGATGGTTTCATTCTAGATAATATTCAATTAATAGTTGAATTCCATTTTTAATATGAATAGTAGTTGGAAGTGATGGAATTTTTAAATTAATATAATTCTGGAAAAAAAAAATCACTTCATGGACTAAATGCAAATATTGTGCATGAGATACTAAAAACTTGTTTGGTTGCGAGAAAGTTGAGGACATTGCAGGTAGAATAGCCTTGGATATGGAAATGATGTAAGTCCATAAGGAAGACTGATATCTATAGATGCAAGAGACAAACATAATGAGCGGAAATCTCATGTGTGAGAATAATTATCTTTCTGTATAAATAGATTTGAGAAATTAATGATTGGAAATTGCTATGATAGGCTAACCATTTGTTTGGATACATGAAAAATTGAGAAAATTGAAGGGGAAATGTGTTTATTTTTGTGGCTTTGGGAAGGTATTCTCACATGACCCTAGGTGTTGGGAATGTGGGAATCATCATGGGCACCACATCACACTTTCGGTTTGGTGAAAACCCCCTTGGATTTGAGTGGGGGCTTCATGGGTTTGGTGATGAGATTTGTGGGTTGTGTTGGGGCTTCACACCCACAAGGAAAGCCTAATTTGATGTTGACTAGTGGAGGGGCTTGTATGTTGACCTCTAAGGATTGTATATAAAGAAGAGAGGTCATTGTGACATTACATATCATGTAGATAGTGTGGAGACATGATGGAGCTAGCATAAGTGAGTCTGCACTTATGCTAAGAGGCTTGGTGATCTCAACAAAGGGAAATTCTTCAAGGTGGCGAATCTGGCCTAGGAGAGAGAAGCAAAGACGGTCACACGTGTGGAGAAAATTTTTCGTACAATACATGATTTACAGTGGGACAAAACATATATATACATAGGTCATAGGTGTGACGAATCACATATATTTGTAGGTCACAGGTACAACAAATAGCGTATATATGCAGGTCACAAGCTAGGTGAATCACGCTTTTATGCAAATTGCAAGAAGGTGAACCATGTATATACGCAAGTTGTAAGAGCGTGAATCACATATTTGATTTTCTGGGAAGGTACAGATCCTGCATACAGGCTGACAGGTGATGTCAGCATGTCGTACATGTGGTCTACAACAAATTTGTGGGCAAAAGAGATTTATAGGGATATTGTTGAGGTTTGGTTTTTTGATTTGTATATTTATTGGAGAACAAGGTTGTTCTCACTTTTGGTGGCTTTGGAGGACAAAGTTGTCCTTAGATTTGGTGACATTGTATTGGCTGAGAGGACTGGTTTTGTCCATAGTTTTGGTGACATCGGGAGGAATGGTTTTGTCCTTAGATTTGAAGGAATGGATAAAGTTACAGAACATAATTCATGTGTATCTTGTGTATTGATGATTTTAAATCTCTGATCTTGTTGTTTCCACTACATATGTTTTCATTCAATAATTTTAGTGTAAAATTGTTCAGTGATAACAACAAGGGTTTTATTATTAGATCACTAGGAAGCTATTTTCAAATTTGAAATTAATCGCATAGAGTTGCATGTGAAAATTGACAAAATAGTCTTCAATATGGCAGGGATGTAAAACCATAAGGAAGACTGATATTTGTTGTTGCAAGAGCCAAACAATTATGAACATAAACTCATGTTTGGGAAATTTTGTTTTCCTGTGTAAAAAAACTTTGGAATTTTGTGACTAAAAATTATATGATGATGTTTCGTATTGACTGTATGCATATGATGCAGATGGGATGATTTCCATAGGTTATAGATTGCTAGTGGAATTCTAGCAGCGAGTTGACATTCGTTGCATGAGAACACATTGGAAAATGATGGATTGCATGAGGCACTACATAACAGTGAAATGGATGCTTGAGCTTAAAAGTTGAGTAGCACTGTTGAAGAACCAAGTTGTCAACCCTAAAGAGTGAAATCTTGTGTGAGTTGCACTGTTGAAGAGCCATGTTGTTAGGCCTAAAGAGTGAACTCCCGTGTGAGTTGCACTGTTGAAGAACCAGGTTGTTAGACCTGAAGAGTGAACTCATGTGTGAGTTTCATTGTAGCAGCAAGGTTGTTGCTGGTCTTTCGTGGTAGTTTTTCCTAGAAGCGAGTCCCTTGACATCCCAGTAGTGAGATTCCTAGTGACATGTGCTAGGGACCTTGATAAACAAATGGTGTGGTATGATGGATTGAGGATAATGAAGGGGATATGTTCCTTGGGTCAACCCTGATAAACGAATGGAACGACATTCCTTGGGTTGGGCAGGTCAAGAGGAAGATTGTTGGTGGAAATCGAGATAGTTGTAGGAGAATGCAAACGATTTATATTTATATTTGGGCCAGGGTGTCCTTGTTTTTATGTTTTGAGGGGATGGAATGCCTATGAATTTGTGTTATTGGGGCCAGAGTTCCCATGTAAGTTTGTTTAGGTTAGAAGGCCTCTGTTATTTTGGGCCAAAGAGAATATGTGATGAGTAATGGTTAGGGAGCCAGAATTTTAAAATGAAATTACACCTACAAGGTGTTTTTTTCACAGAAAAAATCGTAATTTCATTAAGTAGATACAAAATTACACCTGTAAGGTGTTGTGCACTAAGGATAGTGAAAAAATAAAGGGGAGGGGAATCTAACACCCCATAGTTATTGGAGAGTATTGAGTGTATGAGAAGCCAATCATTAACTCATGTAAGAGGGTGGGTGTGAGTGGTCACTGTTATCCTCGTTTTTGGTTATCAAGATGATGACATGATAATGACATGGTGATAGAAGATCTAGCTCTTCTTTAAGATCATTTTCATGAAGAAAGTTACACTTGTCAGTTTCTTAAAATCACTCTTTTGGAGACAGTAC